>OZ018320.1:108989435-109545471 GCA_963969495.1 Ceratothoa steindachneri
GTTAGTAAAGGACTGTACATACAATCTGTTTCATTCTCCTTCGATTTCTCACGTCCGGATTAGTATAGGAAGCGGGTTGGATCGATTGGGGTTAGTCTAAATTTTTCAGCCCGCTACAGTGCTAACAACAAAGTAAAATGACAGAAGAACTAGTTTTGTGTATTGGAATTAGCCCCAGACAGTGAGGTAATTCCATTTAACGATCGCTACCGAGTGATTTTTCCGACTTCTCTCGTCAACTCCTGTCGAAGCCCTTCTCGTTCGCCACTCGTTTTCGGGTGGCCGAAATACTCTCCCCTAGACCAGATGTTACCCCCCCTTTTTTTTGAGAACCGTCATCACTTTAACATCCCACTCAGAAGCTTTGAGCGGCCTCACCTCTCGTGCAGAAGACATCCATGAAGCCTTACCCTGACATCTCACCTGGAATCTTCTGTAAGTCAACCCCTCTCCCCCTCCAGTAACCCATTTGCGTTAATTCCCCCCATTTGAATAGTCTCCTCCCGTAACACCTTAAGTTTTAACTTCATAGTCTGATTCCTAACTACAATCTCCCCCCCCCTTCATTCATCTGATGTAATTTTTGCCCATTATTTCTCTCATTATTTTTATGTAAATAAAATTATACTTTTGTACATGCCTCTTTAAATAACCTTGAGCTTTGCCATTGCCCATAATATACCTGACTTTGTTGCACTCTTATCTAGTTGTTTCGCCCGTTGAAACTCGTGGCGTTCCGTCCCTTTTGTCCGTTCGCCTTGAAGTTATCAGTCCCTCCCCCAAAAGATATAATATGGTATTGATATAATGTAATGTCATACCACAACAAATATGAAAGTCAACTTTTTAAATTTGATGTTCAATTTTTTTAAATTGATAGTGAAAAGGTGTTGACAAAGGGTTGAGGGAATAGTTGGAGAAAAGAGAATGCAGAGGGAAGAAGTGGAAGCACAACAACTTTCCCAGGCCCTATCAGGGTTCAAATCAACCCAATGATGGTCTTTCCCTAATTTGTACTCAGGCTAAGATGAACCCTGTGTGATAAAGGAGATGAGTAGAGTTGGTAAAGAAAGGCAGCAGGTAGATGTACGAGTATGTTAGTGGATGAAGGAGGAGATGCTAAGCTGGGGCTAGACAGGGTACCACTGAGTACCATCAGCACAGTGGTCAAGAAAACACATTTAATGTGCCCCGTACAAGGTAACACAGGGAGAAAATAGTTTAAGGGAGTCACTGCAAAAGGGACCTAGGCTGGAGGGGCTAGAAGGAGAGGGTGTCTTCTTAACTTGAGATGCATAGGAAATCCCAGGTAGCACAGGGCACCACAAGACCAATTCCTTGGCCTCTTTTAAAGAGGCTTCCTTAAAAAGACAAGCTACAATGCTTGGAAGAAGCAGGGTGTGGCTCACTGGAATTCCTACACTTGCATAATACAGATTTATCATGCGATGCACTTGAGCAGTTTACGCAGATTTCAGGTTGCCAGCCTGGTACATCTGAAGTTTGATTCATTAATATGGTTGAAGCAGTGGCAATGGTAACACTGAGATAGTGGCACTGTTTTGATGCAGTAGCAATTCCAATCGGCATGCATCGGCTCAGGTTACAATGAGTGGGGGGGAGGGTCATAAACCCCCTCAAAAAAGGGATTGAGGGAAAAAGCATCTCAACTGTAGACATACAAAGGAAAATCTCCTCTCTGCTAGAAGAATGTTGGAGGAGCCCTTGAGAAAGCAAAGGGGGTGGCCACTTAGTCTAGAGGTGAAGGGCAGCTCCAGAAATGGTAAAAGGGAAACTCCTTTATCAATTGGGAGTAGTGAGAGGAGAGCCCCTTCACCAGTAAGAGGTGTGTTGTAAAATTCATCACCCACCCAAACCCCAAGGTCGGGCAAGGTTTCCTTTATAGGGATGTAATTGGAAAATTTTCTACAAACACACTAACCAACACAAAGATTCCATAGCTTGCAACCAATGAAAAAAACAACATGGGGATTGATGGGCTATAGCTTGTGTCCAGCCTCTCCCGCATATCCTATATCAGGGTTTGGACTTTTCAGGTCTCCACCCTGGGTACATTAAAGAATGGAGTTCGCACTGATACAGTGACCAGAAGTGCAGAATGGATGGTCTCTCTCCAAAGTCTGCAACTCCCAACTGAGTAGCCACAGTGGCAGGGCAACAGGGTGGATTTCCTTATTAGGTTGCAACAATAGCTGACAAGATGATCAGGATATGAAGATCTGTTGTTGGCCTAACAGCCAATAAGGCAAAGCTCACCCGCCATCAACAGTACAGCCTTATGCACCTGAGAATGGCTGCAGGAAAACTGTTATTGGGAAAAAAACCCTATCTTCCCATTAATTATGGCCCAACATCCAGGAGTACTCAAGTCATGGTCTCTTGCAACCAGCGGGTGTTTATTCTAAAGCCTCTCACTGACACAGCATGAGGTAGCTGGTCAGGTCATTAAGCCTAGAGAAAATAGAGAGGGGAGAGTCATGGTAAAAAGTAGGTACTTAGAGAGATAAGGAGGAAGCAACCAGGTTCTCCAGTCCCTGTCAGACTTCAAGTCTACCAAGTGTGTGAGGCTTTCATTATTTTAACTCAGGCTGGGAGCACAAGCTGCTACTCCAGGTACCATGTATAACAGACTACACAGGGTATCCCCCTGCATGGCAAAGCACTATCAAAAACCACATTCGGACAATAGGAAAGAGTTCACATACTATACAAGCAATTCATTTGCACCACCTTCAACTAAACAAAGATGGGATGGCAACCAACCCTTACCAAATCCCATGGAAACAAGCCCCAAACCACTCAGATTAATTCACTTGAGTCATCACAGGATGCACTCGAACTACACACACACACACACATACAAAGACAAAAAATATTCCCACTCAATTTTCACTTGGGACATGAACACAACCCACCACCTTTCGCATTAATTCAACAGTACAAACACAGGATAAACCTCACCCCATCACCAATTTTCCACCAGATGCAACCAACACACTGACAACAAACACCTCCTATACTGCCTGAACCTCAGACACACATCCAACACACAATATGTTTGATCTTAAGGACCTGTGGCCCCTTCGTGGGTGTGTGGTGGCCTTCCTAGGGGCTGCCCACCTTACAGGAGGGGTAGGGGCTGGCTGGAAAGTCAGTCATCATTTAACAATAAGGCACATTAAATTAACAATAATAATAATAGTACAAAAGGAATAGCCCAGAAAATGAGAACTAAATGTTAAGCTTAGACATACAGGTAACTAGGGTTCGAGTTTAGTAGGAAAGGCTAGTATAAACAAACCCACTTTGATTATTCATATCCATAAAATAATGATAAACATGAAAAAGGTGCTGCTTTACTTATGGGATGACCTAATATGAGTAACAGAACAATAGCATTAATCTTATTTTAATTATCAAATATACAAAGGGACTCCAAAATGATCCCCCAAAATGCAAACTAAACTAAGAATTAACTTTCAATTCTTGTTGCGGTGCAAATAACCCATACAAAAATCTTATGAGGGATTAACAAAGAAGCAGCAGCAATTTAAACAGAGTTCCTACTTCAGCATCATCTCTCTCCTCTGTTAAAAGGGAAATCAGGACACGTATAAAATTTATGGTGATGTGTGGAATCAGCAATAATTTAGGGAAAGATTATATGGAGACAATGGGTCAAAGCATCATTGATTCCACTCCACACCACAACTTGACTTAAGGACGCAGGTCATAATGATCCCTTGCTCTGCATCTGCCTGCTGTCTCCCCTCCCCCCCTCCAGTCCACTCTGTCCCGAGCCAGCAGTTCACACTCATTCAAAGGCATCCCAAAATTCACAGGAATCAGGTCTCCCCATTTCTTGGGTGGTCTACGTCTCGGTCTCCTACCTTGAAACCTGCCTGTATAGGCTTGTCATAAATAGCTTTCTGGCGGTTTTGTCCACAACTCCACCAAGAATTTTTAGACTTACCCTTGATTTCATTTTGACAGAAAACATGTTGCTCAAGTGGAGGTTCTTATTAATCTGCTGTTTCTTCATTACTAATCCATAGTCTTACGACTTTATTGGGCAACATCAATTCTGTTTTTTTAGATAATTCATATTTTCCATTAACCTTTTCAATGACCCCCATAAAGAATTATAGTAGGATGTAAAACTAATCATACATACTTGACTGAAACTCTTGTTGTGATGGTGATGATTAACAACTGAACGGGAAGGATGGGGATAACCCACAAGAGCTGCATAGCTTCCATCAGAAGAATCGTCATCCTCAGAAGGGTCGGTTTCTTCTTCCTCTTCTGGCTCACTATACATCATAAAATCTTCAATCTTGGAAAAAAATTATACAATCAACTCAAATTGATTTTTCATGTTGATATAGACTACCTGGCTAAAATAAAGGTCATTCACTGAGTTTTGATACATTGTATTTTTTTTGTCACCAAATTGTTTCAGAACCCTTTAGTTTAGAGTAAACCTATATGGCAACATTCAGTAGTGCCTCTAATGTAGCAACCACTTGGAATGGATGTTATAACTGTCCTAATCTTTACAGGAGCTGCAAGAATGAAGATGCGTGGAAAAGACATCACAGCATTTGATGAAGGACACACAATTGCCTTCCAGGAATGTGGCAAATCAACATGTGATATCTCTACAGCAACAGTTATAGGCATAATGACTATACAGAGAACAATTGCATGCTGGAAACAAGATGGTGAAGCTGGTACATCTACAGCAAATGTGGTAGGCATCAAATTCTTGATGAAAGAGACAGGCAGCGTTTGGTGAAAAAAAATTGGCATTGCTCAAGGCAGCAGTTAACCAGCATGTTCTGTGAAGGTCCCAAAATGATTTCAACGAGAACTATGTTTTGTGAACTGAAAAAAAAATGCATGTAGTCAGCTGCGCCTCAATCAGGAAGCCACTTGTGACTGCAAATTTTTTAAAAAAGGCTTCAGTTCATCAAATAACATAAAAACTGGAGTTTAGAAGATTAGAAATGTGTCATGTGGTCCGATGAATCTAGCTTTACACTCTTTCAGAGTTATGCACACATTAGAGTATGGTGAGAACCTCATGAAGCATTGGATCCATCATGCATTGTCCCCTCTGTGCAGGCATCTGGAGGTAGTGTGATGGTCTGGATCTGCAACCCTCTGCAGCAACAAGATGAAGTCCTGCGAGTATTTGCAGATCCTGGACTATCAAGTTCACCCCTCAAAGGACCTCTTTTTCCTAATGGTGATGGAATGTTTCAGGATGATAACTCGCGCATCCACCTGTCTAACATCATCAAAGATTGGTTCACCCAGCATGAGTCATCATTTTGGTATATTGAGTGGCCATCACACTCCCCAGATTTAAATTCCATAGAGAATTTATGGGATGAGCTTGGGAGGAAGCTGCATGCGGCATTGCCTATTCCATCATCATTGAACGATTTGTGTCTATGACTGCTGGAAGTGTGGCTGAAATTGAAGCTACAGAAGATGCAAAAGCTTGTAGAATCAATGCTAGATAGGATGAGAGCTGTAATTTTAGAGGAGGTCCAATAGCTTATTAATAATTATTACACTGAGTGACCTTTATTTTGGCCAGGCAGTGTAGAATCCTGCCCCAAACAAAATGGACCTGCTAATAAAAATAACTAAAATCTATTAGTACTATTGATGGTTGTCATTCAATTGAATCACTATTAGGATGAAACTAGTCAAGTAGAAACACTAACCTGACAAGCAACTTAAGCTATATTAAGTGTGGTTAGTTGCCAATGGAGTCCTTGTTCAGGTTGATTCACGAATATGCTCTAAATATCCATGGTCCAGATCCCACATTAAAGTGTAGGCATCCACTAAGAAATAAAAGAGCTATAACCATAGGTGGGCGTTATTGTGATAATGATATCGGGTTATAGGTTATCCAATATTTTTTTCCAGCATTATCGATTCAGCGGTATCGCCAATACTTTTGGTTCCAAACTAGCGATAATCGATAATTTCAGTTTTTGGTTCCAGTTTAGCACAGGGGCAAGCCGCACGTGTCTTGGAGGCAGAAATACGTAGGTCCGAGCTGGGAGGAGGATCCTCAAAACCTATGAGGAGATGAAGGAGAGCCTCACCAGGTAAGAAACTAAGAAACAGTATTCAAATATTCTTACTATTGTATTATAAAATAACGCTATATATAGTCAATAATCAATATTGTATTATAATTTTGGATTTATCGGTTATCGCCTATAAGGTTATTGTTATCGATTATTGTGATACATTTTTTCATTATCGCGCCCACCTATGGCATAACACGAGTGCAGATCAGTAAAAATAACACACAAAAAAACTACCAAATTATTTTTTTACAATCACCATTTGGATGGGCATTTCAGAAAGTTAAATATGGCAAAGATAAGCCCTGAATCAACCTTGAATGAATCTCAACTTTGTGGTTCCTCACTTTTTATATCTTAGATTTACTACCTGATGCAAATAGTAGAAACTAAGTAATTTCTAAGAAAAATGGAATTAGGTTTAGAATTCTTGATAAACTAGTTTTTTTTGTAAAAAATATGCGATAGAAAATAGTAGCTAGCAATAAGATAGCAAGAAATATGGGAATCAATGGCTATTATTGCACATCCATCCAACTTGTACATAAATTCTGATTGCAATATAGCAGTTGACACAAAAATAATGTATCAATAATTGCAATATAAAAATCTACAGTTTGAATTTAAATTTTTTTGCGGGCTTTCACTTAGTAATGAGTTTTTAGATGAGAAAATGAAATGCTCAGAAATCTTTTATTTGTGAGGCTAGTTTAAAAAAATGATAGGCTCCCATCTTTAGCCTGAATATCAGTATCAATTTTATAATTATTAAGAAAATGTTACATGATGGAAAATTTTTGTTATCAAATTTGAATTCAGCACACTCAACTTCATAACAAAATGCACATAAGATTTGATTTTTTTCTTGACACTGTAATTTGTTGTACAGTGTAATCAGTCCCAGTCAAGCATTGATGGGCCTTCCCAACCCAGCTTACCATTCAGGTGAAAGCGTCCTTGAGCTTTAACTATAAAGTATGGTGTTGGTGTAGCCACCTTAACCAGAACTTCTGTGGATAGAAGAGGAAGTTTGGAAAGGGGTAGGAGGATATGTAATAAGGAACTAGAGATAGGCGGGTCGACTAACGAGTAGGGTGGGTGATCACCTATTATTATCATAGCCATGGCATGTAATACATCAAGGCACCATGGCTACCAACCAAACTCGGTCCAGGTAGGAATAGTCCTCCTTGTACAAAGTGTGGGTATAAAAAGGTTGAGGGGAAAGCTACAATATCTAATAATAAAAATTAATACACATTAATAGTCATAATTAATAATAAGAAATGGTCCTAATAAATAATATAAAATATTACTAAATAATAATATATAATAAGAATGATAATATTAATAAAAAGGTAAAGTAGTGCTGAGAAGGGTCGATGGGAAAGCGTACCAACAACTTTTTCCAGGCCCCATCAGATAGCTTATATCTACCCAGTAACAGGGCCTCCCTAATTTGCAGTCAGGCTGGCAGGATGTGCAGCTCCTCCAGGTACCAAATCTAACAGGCTACAGACCTGCAGGGAAGCTAATGTCTAAGCTGCAGAGGCTGGTCCCACATCACCACTCACTGTCTTGCTTTCCAGTACAATAACCAAGAACTAGACACAGTTCAAAACATATTCACAGGGTACAATTACGATAAAACCTGCATAAATACAGAGTGCTTGATCTACCAGAGAACCCCAGCATACAGGATGAACCTTAGAAAAATAAGGTTAGAGGATGCTATAGCTCATATCTACCCAGTAACAGGGACTCCCTAATTTGCACTCAGGCTGTCAAGATGTGCAGCTCCTCCAGATACCAAATGTAACAGGCTAGTTTTTTTATAATTCAGCATGAAAGTGTTAAGTAATATAGGTATTGCAACTGTAAGTTATATAGAAAGAAACCAGTAAAAATTAAATTACCTCCTTTTAAACTAACAGGAAACTGTAGAGTATATGTGATATAAATATCTAAATCAAAACTGATTTCCCGCCCCCTCAAATTAAGAGCACAATTACTAATGAGGGCATATCATGCAGAAAGTCAGTAAGGGGAGTTCTCTTAAGGAGTGATGGTAGATTTTTTTTTTTTTAATTCTATAGAGCCCATCTGGCAACTGCCCACTTGGGCATAAGTCGCTGAGGCTGATCAAGCTAGAGAAAGCAAAAATGTGCAGAAAATATATAGCCACAGATCCTTACTGCAGATGTCAGCAGCAGCAAGGTTGCCTTTGGTATGCATGACAGCCCCTTGTGGGTAGGAGAAGACATTGAATGCAATAACTTACCTTGAATTCTGGGTCTCCAGGAATGAAGGCAAAATGGTTTGTACGATGATAGCCAAATGCCCCTTGCCGACTTTTCATTTTTTTTCTAGAAACATATTTTGCAGGAATACTTCCTTTTACCCGTACAATTTGACTGCTAGCCATATTTACTACAATATTAATATATAGATATTTTAAGTAAATTCTAAATCTTCATTATTATAACTCATTAAATAATTTTACTAATGTGGATTTAGTTTTAAGCTAGTTGACCAATAGAGCCTGTATAAAACAGTATGCTGAAATGATAATATTTAAAGAATTAGATGTATCCATATTCTAAAAACTTTGAGCATTTATTGATTAGATTTCAATTTAACCCCTTTCCCACACTGAATCACAGCTTTGATCTATTTTTATTGTGTGTTAAGTAAATTAGAAATGCTTAGTGTCCTTTTCATGTACTCTCAAAATGGTTGCAAGTTTATCACTTTCAATTAGCCTTTTTTTAAAGAATTTAAACTGCTAATCTACCAACTGCCAGAAAAGGCATATTGCAAAAATTATGAACTAGGTTAAATATAAAAAATAAATGAAAAAATAAACAAACACAAAACAAATACTAAAACCAAACAGCATGATGGGGTGGTGGAGTGAGGCCCACTTCATCTCAGGCCTGAGCATGCACCACAAAGCTTCCAAAGCCAGGCTTCTCCATGAAATCACAATCCACAATCAAGTGTTAATGAACCTGTCCAGAGTAAAAGAGACAAGCAGTAGTGACCACCCCTACTCATCCTAGTATCAGGACATATAGCATGCAAGAAGATCCCCAGACTGAGAAATTTGGACAAGAATGTGTCAACAGTTTGGGAGATCATGCACTCATCTCAGTAAGGTGCAGGGAGTGCTCCATCAATAGTGTGATCATCCTTCGAATGCGCCAGATTCAGAGGTGACAGAAAATGGCCTGAAGCTGTTGATAGATGGGGGGAGGGGGTATATCCATGTGAAAAATTGCAGTGATATGGCATGTGTTCCTCTTTAAGGGGGGAAATACTCCCAATTACTTACATAGGGATAAGTCACCAATCACCCCCAAAATAATCAACCTATAAATTAGGCAATATGAGAAAAAAAAATAAATAAAAAATAAAGAGACAATGAAGAGACAACAATAAAATATAATGAGCAGTGAATTGCAACCAGCTGGGTCATGGAGATGGACAAAGTGCCTGGTAGAGGCCTGCTGACTTCAACCAGAGGGGATATGACATGGAAACTGGCCCACTCTTCAGACATGGAGCTATCTGCATACACTAGCACAGTTCCAGTATGACACAAAGTATGCTCCAAAAAGGTTAAACATAATACTTTCGGCGCTGTTTTAAGCACTTTGGGAGCAGAGGCATGGTCACAAATAGTCAGAGGTGGTAACCTCCAGGGTGGCATCCTAGATAGAAGCAGAAGTGTCAATGGCCAGAGCTGCATCAAGATCTCAAAGGAGTTTCTTAGCCCTAATCTCAAAGAGGCTTAAGGTATGATGGACATCTCTCAGTGGAATAGGCACTATCAAGGTCTGCCATGAATGCAATGAGAGTTGTTGGCGAGTGAGAAAAACATCACATAATACACCGTGCATGTATAACAGAGCAAGTGGCATCTCCCTTACACCAACAAGAAGGCTCTCAATAGGGGACATCTGGAAAGCACTGGAGTAAAAATGGAGACTGGTGTGGTGGATTGCAACCACCTTCTACAATTCATGTTCAGCTACAAATGCATAAAACTTGCATACATAGACTAGCTTCAAACAGATAAAGGAACGGTAGCCATATCAGTACCATAGGTGCTGAATGTCATAGAATGAAAAATGCCCATGGTATGCAATAAAAAATAAGACCAGGG
Organism: Ceratothoa steindachneri; assembly: GCA_963969495.1. Lineage (NCBI taxonomy): Eukaryota > Metazoa > Arthropoda > Malacostraca > Isopoda > Cymothoidae > Ceratothoa > Ceratothoa steindachneri. The sequence continues at coordinate 108,999,738 of OZ018320.1, forward strand.
AAATGGTGCAATTCTAACACTTCCAGGTGAGCTCCATTTAAGAACAAGTGCGGGTTGGGGTAGAGCCGTGGATGGCAGCAGAAGTCCTCTACCTTAATCTTGACCAAAGAAAACCAAAACCTGTGTACTTAAGCATAGTGAGAGATGCAGTTCAATGCCTATTGGAGTCAATGTTCCAGAGTTGGCACAAAGGCTGCACCAAAAGAGATTGAAAGATCAGGTATATAGAGCAGGTAAGATTGATTAAAAGGTGCCTTGGCACATACTGCACAGTGATCACAAGAGCATAGCAGGAACATCTTCAGGCAGTACCAAGGAGAAACCATTGATGCTTAAGGCAAAGAGTGTGGCACTGAGGACACTTCTTTATTGGATGCCCTCTTCTTGTCCTATTGAACCAGAGAATGTTCATTCCACTGGTACGGAGAATCACTGATTTCGCAGAAATTTTGAAATGATATAGGGAGGCACCCTCACCCCAATAGTGTGGAAGGTCTCCATCCATAATACCATATCACCATGTGATATCATAGGCTATCTACAGATCAAAAAACATTATGGTGAAGTGCTGTCTACAAAGGAAGGCCTTGTAGACAGCATTTTCCAGCTGGAGCAAGCATCTGACATGGAGTGGAACTTATGAAAGGCACACTGTAAAGAAGACAGGTGGCCTCCACTGTCCAGGAAGCTAATCTAATATTTACCAATTTCTCCATCAACTTGCACATGCAAGATATTAGAAAAAATGGGCTGAAATGGACTGGGGTAGAGTGATCTCTCCATAGCTTGCAAAAAGCCAACATGGTAGATATTCACCATGTGTCTGGAAGGATATCCTCAGTCCAGATCATTCAGGTAGAAGCTTTGGAGGTAGAGGCGTGGTGACAAATAGTCAAGGTGGTACCTTCCATGGTAGCATCCTGGGCAGAACCAGGTGAACCACTGGCCCAAGAGCTATCCCGAGCTCTTGAAGGAGTTACCTACCCCTAAATCTAAAGGGCTTTGGGTATGACTGGCATCTCTCGGCGGCATTGGCTTCAAAATATACCGGAACCTAGCCCTAGCCCAACGAAATTCAGCGACAGTGAAATCATTCATGCAGCGCTTATAGTGCATGTAGGGAAAGCCTTCTGCTTGAAGGCCGTCTCACACTCAGCTGACCACCATGGGAGTGGTTGGCTTGCAAAACGGCCAGGTCTGCGGCGATGAGGTTGCCGGAGAAAAACTCAAGGGCCTCATCTACCGACCTTAACTTGTCAACTAATATAGAGAATTCAGTCATTTCCTGAAATGCAGACCACCAAGCCTGAGCCAAGCACAACAGGGACAGGCTCTCAAGCGGCAGCAGACCAGAAAATGGTATTTGAATGGGAACGTGATCACTACCATGGAGGTCATCGATCACTCCCCAATCAAAATCGGGCTGTGCATCCAGAGCGCAAAGATAGATCATGATAGATCAGGAAAATGAAGCTGTTCTCGGACAGTGATGCGTAAACTCATCCACATTTAGGACACCCACCTCAAGCTCATTGATCAGGTCGGCAAGGACTTGACCCTGGGGATTGATAGAGTAGTCTCTCTAGAGGGGGTGTCTACCATTTAGATCTCTGAGCAAGAGATAGGGCCTCGGCAACCCTGCCACAATGCGGCGGAAGTTCCCTGTGTTGAAGTCGGCTGGTGGTGGAATATACACGGAAATAACAGTATAATCTCCTATCAAGGTGCAGCTGCACAACTACTGCTTGAAAGGAGGTATCTAAAGCCAAGAGAAGGATGGAGACATCATGCCAGGTGTAAATCGCACATCCTTCCGCCTGGCCCCCATCCGGAGGTGGTGGGGTCGCAAAATCCTTATACCCCAGGAGGGTGGGCAGGGGGCACGCGCCTAGCATGGTCTCCTGCATAAAGATAGTTAATGGGGAATGGGATGAGACGAGTCTCCGCAGCTCCTCCCAGTTGGCTCAGAGTCCACAGCAATTCCATTGAAGGAATATGCCCTCCAGGCCTAGCTCCGAGGAGATGCGGGGGGCCCTCTTCAAAGAGAAGACCCTCGCGGGAATGGCCGTACGCTTCCCAGAGGCAGAACCCCGGGCGCTGTTGGCCGGACAATGCGGTCGCCTTCAAGGACTTATTGAGGGAGGTTGGGCTCGCCATGCAAGTCTTTTCCTCCCTCAGCCTTGAAACCTTAGGCGGGCATTGCGGCTTCAGAGGTGAGGGGCCCTCTTTTCGAGGATCCACTGTCTCTGAGCCACCGAGGCCACCACTAGGCAGCGGCAGCTTTAGGAACTCCAGAAGATGGTCTGGCAACCAACTTCGGGGGTGTTGCCTCGGTTAGTCTAATGACTCAGTGGAGGTGCGTGGCCGTTTCGCCTTACGGGAAACACTCATGCTGGGGAAAGGGTGGCAACCCTGGTTTCAGCCGGGGCTCGGTGTGAACCCTTTGTGCTGCCAGCTTTACCAGGGAAGTGCTGGGGTTAAGTAGATCCCACAGAAAGGCTCCGAATGGGCCAGGAGCAGATGGTGTCTTTCTAACTATTGAGGTGTAAGACATCCCAGGCAGATCCGGGCGTGCCAGGACCAAGTCTTTAGCCTCGTGGAATGAGAGACAATCCTGGGCCTGAATGGCCAGGATTTCTTTCTCAAGGATATGTACTACATTGCTTCGAAGAAGCGGGGTGCGGCTCTCCGCAATTGACAAACATGATTTGGACTTATCGTGTGCGGCCTTGGAGCAATTTACACAGATTTTGGGAGCCCCCGACTTTACACATCTACATGAGCGTTTCGTATAGCCGAAGCGGTGACAGTAATAGCACCTCCGCGGCAGTGGCATGAATGCCTTCACGCGGTAGTGGTACCAACCGGCACGCACCAACTCAGGCAGCTTGTCACAGTCGAACATGATGAAGAGTGTAGGGGTGGGTCTCAAGGCCCTTCCCTGTTTTCTCATCACACTCTCGATCGACCTTGACTGCCCCGTGGTCGGCCAGCTCTAGAGTGATATCTTCTATGGAGTAGTCCACGAGTTCCCTTGCATAAACTACTCCTTTCACAAAGTTCATGGTAGAGTGCGGCGTCACACTCACCGGGGTGCCATCAAATATCCGAAGAGCACTTATTTTGGCTACCTTGGAGGGATCCGCCACATTCGCCAGAAGGCTCCCATCCGAGAAATGGGTCACCTTCGGCTCTCTACCAATCACACTAACTAAAGCTCTCCTCTGATGGATCATGTTGCCCTTAGCCAACACGGTGCCATCGGTAGAGCAAATAACGAGAAAGTGTTTTAAGCCAGCGGGCTGAAAATGCCAGGTAATCTCTGAATGAGGGGCCCCCAATGTAATTGAGGCTCCGCTCTCCACTCTAGCACTTTTGGTCATAGTCAGGGGCTCTGCACCCAGGGGGGGGGGCAGAGGGGCAGCATGTGCCGATCTTGGCTTGTTGGCTTACTGAAATGGCAGCAGACCCATCCGTACCCGCAGATGGAGGGGAGCCCCCTCCCTCCAAGTCTTTTGCGGGGCTCCGCCAGCAGGAGCCCCCAGGCCAAATGGATCAGCCTCAGCAAGGTCCTTCTCCCAGATGGAGGAGGTACTGGCAGTCGCAGGGGGCACCGGTCGGAGGAGATCCCTTCCCTCCTTGTACTGCCTTAGAAACCCTAGCTGTTTGAGGAGGACCTTGCATAGGGGTGGACTCGAGTTCAAAATCAGTGAAATCTTAAGTGAGCTTCCAAACATGTCAATAGAGGTACCAATTATGGGAGACTTCAATTTTCCTCACATAAGTTGGCCTTCTCCAAGAATATCGGGAAGATCTAGTGAAGATAGACAACAGGCTCAAGAACTAATCACTCTTATGGAGACATATTTCCTCACCCAACTGATTACTGTTCCAACAAGAGGGGACAACATTTTGGATATAGTAATAACCAATAATCCTGACATTGCACACTCCTACCAATTCACAGAAACAATGTCAGACCACAAACAAATAAAAATTTTAATTAAAGCAAAGGTTGCATCAACCACAGTGAATACCAGTAAAGATACCAGAAATCTATCTCACTTAAGCATTTTAAACTTTTATAGCAAGAAAGCAAACTGGAAACAAATTAAACTTGACCTTCAGCAGATAAATTGGGAGGCAGTCACCAGACAAGAACAGCACTTCGATGCTAAGCATTATCCAAGATAAAATCCTGACTATCTGTAAAAAATGGATCCCAATGAAAACTGACAAGGCCAAAAAGAGACTCATTCCAAGAGAGGAAAACTTTGATGCAGAAAAGATGCTCCTTACATAAGAACACCTGTTCATCACAGTACCATGCTGGCCAATATCCAGAGACAGTTAAACAAACTGGAGCAGCAACTTCTACAATCCCACGATGAGCAGAGGAGGAGAGAAGAACAACAGGCAGTCTCAAACATCAAGGACAATTCAAAGTTCTTCTTCTCCTATGCAAAGAAGAAACTGAAAGGGCCTGCTCCTATAGGCCCCTTGGTAAATGAAGATGGAGATTTGGTGTGTGATCCCAAGGAGATGGCACAGATTTTCCAGCAGCAGTACAACAGTGCCTACAACATCTCCAAGAAGGACAGAGAAGTAAGCGACCCCATCTCTTTCTTCTAAGAATCAACAGAGGTGAATGACCTCCTATCAAACATTGAGGTGTCTACCGAGGATATTCATTCAGCAATTGATTGTATTGTATCTGATGCAGCTGCTGGTCAAGACGGCCTCCATGCAAGGCTACTTAAGACTTGCAAGCTTGAGCTAGCAAGGCCATTGCAACTCCTATGGTCAAAATATCTTGATGAAGGAACCGTACCTGCACCACTTAAAGTCGGATTAGTAACTCCGATCCACAAAGGTGCCAACAAGGGACTTGCTAACAGTTACCCTAACCTCGCATCTCATCAAGATAGTACGAAAGAATAATCCGGACCAAGCTGATGAGACATCTTGAAAACCAAAATGCCTTCAACAACAGCCAGCAGGGTTTCAGGCAAAGATGCTCCTGCCTTTTACAGCTGCTACTGCACTATGAGAGGTTGCTTGAAGGGACAAAAGAGGGTAAAAACGTTGATGTGATCTATCTGGACTTCGCAAAGGCATTTGACAAGGTAGATCACGGAATTGTCCTGCATAAACTTTGAGTGCACAGAATCTGTGGAAAGGTAGGAAAATGGATCCACAGCTTCCTTACAAACCGAGTCCAGCAGGTTACTGTCCAAAGAACCCTATCCAAGCCAAACCAGGTAATTAGCTGAGTCCCCCAGGGATCGGTATTAGGTCCCCTGCTGTTCTTGGTTATGATCAAGGATATTGACTGAGACTTGCAATACTCCCAAGCCACATCCTTCGCAGACGACACCCATATCACCAAACAAATCCAGTCTCTGGAAGATACTGATCTACTGCAAGAGGACCTGCGTAAAATCTTAAAGTGGGTCAAAGGCAACAATATGGAGCTGAATAGTGATAAATTTGAACTGATGAGATATGGTCAACTTCAACACATAAAGGACAGCTCCCAGTACTTGTGCAACCAGCAACCAATTGGGCCCAAAAGCCATGTTAAAGACCTAGGAGTGCACATGAGCGACACAGCAACCTTCACCCTCCACTACGACAAAATAATTGAAACAGGCAGAAGACTCACTGGATGGATACTACAGACATTCAAGCCAAGGAAGAGGGACTGCATACTGACACTATGGAAATCTCTGGTGCTCACAAGACTGGAGTTCTTACCTGGTAGGGCCTCACCACCATTGCCCAGTCAGAGCTGGGCAGGAGAGGGGGCGCAGTCTCAGACAGATACTCCAGTCAGAGAAATGAGTAATAATAAAAATAAAAAAATGACAAAAGTGACTGGTTGAGTGTATCTTCCTATGGAATAAAACAGGAAAAAGAACTTGTGGAGTTGCTGGAAACAAGGACATAGGAAAAGTTGTAATGTGGATATAAACACTGGAAGGATGGGAGTATCAACTACCTCTGAGGGCAGAGAATTTCATCTTCCCACCACTCTTGAAGAGAAAAAATTTTACGAGCTTCAGACTGACAGTGTTGAACTTGACTTTTATATGTGACCTCTAGTGCCTACATCTGGGAATAAAGTGAAAATATCAGAAGGATAGATAGAGCAGAGATTGTGGAAAATGTGATAGCAATAAATCATGTCATGTCTAAGTAGCCTACCCTTTATGGGGAAAAGCTTTAGAGAGTTTAGTCTATCAACATAGGGCAAGTCAGCTAAGCCTGATACTTGCTTTGTCCACCTCCACTGAACAGACTCAAGGAGCTTTAGATCCCCAAGATACCCAGAGTGCCAAACTGGGGATACAAAGTCTAACAGAGGTCTAATATCTGAAACAAGAAGAGGACATAAACTCAGGAGAACAGCAAACAGTGGCAGTTAACAAATTAGAAGCCATGCCTCCTGCTTTACCTACAGAATTTCTGATGTGGTGATGAAACTTTAACTTGTCATCAACAATGACTCCAAGGTCTTTATAGGTATTGCAGAGGTTTAAGGGTGTGTCATCAAGGAGATAGCAAGAATTTGGTTTTCTATCAATAAGATGTCTAGCAAAAAATGGAGGTGAGCACACTTGTCTACAGAGAATTTAAGACCCCAGGAAGAGGCAGTAGCAGACAGAGTGTTAATACTGTTTTGTAGATCAGGTGAAGGCAAGTAATAACTAGAAGATGAGAAGTGGAGATACAGCTTTAGGTCATCAGCAAACATCTTGTATTGACACTGAAGATGGGAGCAAGTGATTAATGAATATAACATAACATAACATAATTTCATGGATGACAAAAGCCACAAGGGCCTATCAAAGGTCATCCGTATCCATCAAATCCCACCCATATAATGCATCCATAGGATTTTGTCAGATCATGCATCTACAATATACAATTTAACAATCCATAGGAATGTCTAACCATGCATCTACAATATATAATTTAAAGCCTCCATAGGAGTCTGTCAAAAACAAAATCAGTCCCCCAAAATATACAATAAAAAGAAACTGCATCCACAGGAATGAGTCAAGAAACATATCCACATACCAAAAAGTAAGAAATTAACCCTCCATCCCCATATAATCATCCAATCTGCGCTTGAAAACATTCAAGTTTGGGCTGTCTACAGTCTCAGGTGGCAAACTATTCCAATAATCCACCACTCTGCTAGTGAAAAAATATTTTCTAACATCCAGTCTGCACCTCTGTTTTTTAATCTTTAAGTGGTGGCCTCTAGTTCTATTACTACCTTCTAACTCAAATAACTTGCTGAAATCCAATTTATCCATCCCAGAAAAAAAAATTTAAAGTTCAATCATATCTCCCCTCACACACCTTCTTTCAAATGAAAACATATTTAATAGCCTCAGTCTATCTTCATATTCAAGGTGCTTCAGGGATGGTATTATTTTTGTTGCCCTCCTTTGTACTGACTCTAATAAGTTTATATCATGTCTAAAATGTGGTGACCATGCCTGTATACAGTACTCTAAATGTGGCCTGACATAAGAGTTGTATAGTTTAAGGATGACCTCCTTACTCTTGTAGCTAACATTTCTTTTAATGTAACCTAGCACCCTATTTGCTCTATTTTTTGCCTCAATACACTGCTTTGAAAATTTCACTGACCTATCTACTACCACTCCTAAGTCCTTCTCATCTTGAACTGAATTAAGCCAATATCCATCCATCTCATGACAAATAGAAGGGGACCCAGGACAGAGCCTTGAGACACCCCACTTAGGACTGGTCTAGGAGAGGTGCCACTGCCATTAATGGAGACACTCATATAATAACCAACAAGGATGTGGATTGATCTAAGCTTCATGTAACCTTATATGTATAATTACCTAATGGGTTACACTACATTATTTTGTTTAATTATAACTAATTGTGCTTGTTAGCCTGATTAGAATGGGTATTTTTACTTATATTGTTTCTCTTTTATTTTCAGACTGTATTGATGTTTTGTTAGTTGAATAAAGCCTAGAGAAAGGTATTAATGCTTTATTATGATCACCACAAAGGAAACTCCAAATCCAGCTAAGAAGGTTACCAGAGATCCCAATGGAGGCAAGTTTGTCCAAAAGAATACCGTGGTGGACACTATTAAAGGCTTTTTTAAAGTCAAATAAGATGAGATCTACTACATGGCCTTTGTCGTACCAGTAGGTAACATAATTGTATATCAGAAGGAGCTGGTCAGTAACAGATCTATTGGGTCTAAACCCAAATTGTTGATTGTCAAATAGCTGGTGGTCATCCAAAAAACTGAATAAGGAATTAATGATCCTCTCCATTGTCTTGCATGGGATAGGGTTAAGACTTATGGGTTTGTAGTTTAAGGGTTCACTACAAAACCATTTCTTAAAGATGGGCAAAACATGTGAGTTTCCATGACTGTGATAGAGTTCTAGTAGACATGGACACGTTAAAAAGGTGAGAAAAGAGGTAAGCTAGCTCAGAAGTGCATTCCTTTAACCCCTTCCCCGGCAGAAACGTATATACACGTTTTCACAAAATGTTCTTTTTTCAGTCGTCGAGTATACTCGTCTAAAAATTTACCTTCAAAAACCAGTTACATACATATATACTTGTCGATTTTAAGCCTTTGTAAGCCATTCTACGTGTGAAACGAGTATTCTCGTCAAATCATACGCCTGGCAGAGGCGATAGGGTAGAGATGTGGGATTTCAAGGACATTGTTACTAGACTTGCTCCGACAGCCATTGTCGTCGGATGGGTGTTGTTTGCATCCACATTTGCATTCATTTTTTTGTAGCATTTTCAAGTGTTACACCCCAAATGTCTAGTTCAACAGAAGGTAGTGAATATGAACCTTCCCTCAGAAGCTTGAATACTTCTGATAACTTTGCCAGTTTATCAGACAATGACTATTTCTCGACATGTGAGGAGGAGGAGGAGGGGGGTGAGGGGAGAGCTTGAAGAAGCCTCAAGTTGTCAGAGGAGCGTATGAATACACCACCACCACGTTTTCCTTTCACAGGAAATCCTGGAATAAAGATTGATGAAAACCCAGCAGAACTGAGTCCATTTGAATTCTTCAGTCTTTTTATTGATAAAAGGATTATTGACTCTGTACTGGTAGAGACTAATCGTTTTGCTGAACAAACTGGGCAAGATGATTCTTTGTGGCGCCCTGTAACAGAGGCTAAACTTTTTGTATTTTTTGCCATGAAAATGCTTGGGGGCATTGTGAAAATGCCAGAAGAAGAAATGAACTGGTCACATGATGAACTGCTTGAAAGACCAATTTTTCAGCAGCTAATGACTATGAAACGGTACAGTAAGATAAAGCAATATCTTCATTTTGTAGATAATGAAACTCATGATGCACAAACTCACCCTAACCCAAAATTGTATAAGATTTATGATGTATTCATGACATTGTGTGAGAACTTTGGGAAGTGTTACACCTCTAAGCAAGATGTATGTATAGATGAGAGCCTTATGTTGTTCAAAGGAAGGTTAGGATGGGTACAGTACATTCCACTGAAAAGGAGGAGGTTTGGAGTGAAATATTTCATGTTGTGTGAGTCAAAGACTGGATATGTGTACAAAATGACCATTTATGTTGGCAAAGGAACACAGTTTGATCCAGAGTATGATGCATATCCTGTGAGTTCGCGTGTTGTTTTATCTTTGATGAAGCCCTTATTTGGGAAAGGTTATTGTGTTACTGTGGATAACTATTACACTAGTCCACAATTAGCTGATGCTCTAGTTATGAACCAGACTGATACTTATGGAACTCTACGTATGAATCAAAAAGAAGTGCCAGAAGAACTGAAAAGAAAAAAACTGAAGAAAGGAGAAGTTGCAGCATTTCAGAGAGGCAAGGTAATGACTCTTCGTTGGAAAGACAAAAAGGATGTTGCAATGCTATCAACCATTCACAACCAAGCCATGCATGACATTGAGACAAGACAAGGGCCTGTGAAGAAACCCAAAATTGTATGTGAATAAATCATACAATGGGAGGAGTTGACAAGGTGGACCAGCAACTGGTAGATTACCCCATTCCAAGGAAACGGGGTAAGAAATATTACAAGACAGTTTTCTTCCATTTGATGGATATTGGAGTATGGAATGCTTTCATCCTGCATCAAGAAGCATTCACTCAGTCAGGCAAAAAAAGCCTAACACACCAGAAGTTTCATTTGGAAATTATACGATACATATTTGGCAAGTATGGACCTGCTTTACCACCAAGAAGATCACCAGGTAGACCCTCAACATCACCAGGAAGTTTGCGGCATACGCCAGGAGGACATTTTCCAATGGAAGTTCCACCAACAGAAAAAAAGAAAAATCCAACAAGAAAATGTGTTGTATGCAGTCTGAAGCATGACCATAGAGGGAAACGTCAGGAAAGAGTCACGCTACATGTGTAAAGTTTGCCAAGTAGCTCTATGTGTTGTGCCATGCTTTGAAAAGTACCATTCTAAATAATTTCATCTAGAAACTTTCTGAGGAAATACTATTCTTTTATATGTGGAAATAAAATTCATTTGTTTTATTTTTTTGTTAACAACTTACAGTTTTCAATTGATTTTGTTCATAATAAAATGCCGGAAAAAGGAATTTCATTTTTTATGCATATTATAATTACTCCTAGATATTTGGTAACAATTGTAATAAAAATTAAAAATAAAATAGGTTTTCATTTCTCTTTACATTTGGTAATAAAATTTTGAGAAAAATTAAGAAAATATGGTAAAAAAATATGGTTTATAGGAAGACGAGTTGACTCGTTTTTGCTGACAAAGGTATTTTCAAAATAAAAAGTTAACCAAAAAAAAGGGAAGAAAAAATAATTAAAAACTGTTTTCATAACCAGCATCAAAAATACTATATAGAACCAAAATAAAAAAATTAGTCTGAAAAAGAAACGTTTTTAACAAAAAAATTGTTAGGGAAGGGGTTAAAGACTAGGGTGGAGATGATCAGATCCCATCGCACTATCCGCTTTTAGGCCTTTCAATTGGAGTTCAATGTCCCTGGGGGAGAACTGGACTCAGGTAAGATTACTATGACAAATCTGGTGAGGAAAGATGTTTACCAGAGTCTCAAAAATGAAGACTGATGAGAAAGCCTCCACAAACAATTCAGACATTATGCTGGGATTATCTGAGGAAACCATTGTCATAAGAGGGCCAACTTTAGGATGATCAGTTTTTTATTCTTAATATATGAGTGGAAAAGTTTACATTTATTATAACGTTGATCAATGAGATTAGATTCATATTGGATTTTGGACTGGTGAACTAAAGACCTAAGTTGAACATTAATTTCATTAAATTGAAAGAGTTTTTGTAGGGTTAGGTGGTACAGCCTTCCATAAGTCTGTCTTAATAGTTTATACTGATTCCAAAGTTTACTACGCTGTTTAGTTAAGTTATGAGGGATACTCTTTTCCCATGGGACTGTCTTACCTGTGGGTTTCTTAATAGGAACATACATATCAACAAGCTTATTTAAAGAAGCTGTAACAAAATCTGTGGCATTATCAACTTCAAGAAGCATAAGTTCAAAGTCCCATTCAATAAGATTGAGAGCATTACGACTCTTGTCATACTTACCCCTAGCCCAGTCCAATAAGGGGGGCCTAGCTCTGTCATGGAGGATATCACTCTGGTATAGTAGTGAGGCCTTGATAACACAGTGATCACAACAGGAAAATGGGAGATAGGAGTTGACTTCTTGAATTCTGTCATGTTCAGTAGATAGGATGAGATCTAAAGTATTGCCTGAGCTAACAAATGTGGGTTCCAATACAAATTGATGAAAACCGAAAGTTTGGAAGAGGTCATAGAACATAGCATCGGTAGCACTAGTGTTGAGGTCAGGAACTACACTATTCCAAGAAATGGAAGGTAGGTTGAAGCTACCCATCAATATAAGTTCCTTACCCAAGCTAATATTGTAGATGTAATTAATAAGTGCAATGTTTGTGTCATGAGAGTAAGAGGGAGGCTGATAAACAGCTAATATGTAGAGGTTAAGTGTAGGAAGGAATAAAGTCAGTGTGCTAGGGAAGGACTCAGTCATTGTAAACAACAGCATTAATATTATTCTTAATATAAGTACAAACACCAAACTTAGGAATATGTGAAACAAAATCATTGCAAAATAAGGAATACCCATTAATATTAATAACTGAATCTTGGATAACTGGGTTGAGCCAAGAGTCAGTAACAGAAAAAAAATTGAAATTTCATGCTCAGAACAAAAGTTTCTGACATAACTAACCTTATTAGATAAGCAGTTCAAATTAGAAAGAGCTATATACAATAGGTTGAATCCAGTGTTAACGAGGGAAACTGGATGCACTAAATGATTAATAGTTAATGGGCGGGGACCTGTGCCTCTGCCCCACCGACATATGGTAAAGGGGCACCAGTGCTGACACTGCCAGGAGGCACCACAGGGTCACCAGCACCATCTATACCTGGGGCCCCAATACCATGGGAGCCACTGTCACCCCACCCACTGGGATCCACTCTTGAGATACTAAGGTTACGAGAAGCACCACTACTCACATTAGGAACTCTCAGCATGAGAGCTCTGGGTGCAGCACCAGAGCTGCAAGAAGAGAGATGTTCCTTGAGAGCCAACCTTTGCTTGAAAGTCAAATCCCTTGTAATGTAAACATTGTTGAAACTAGAACCTTTCAACTTCTTAGCAGCTACAAGTAAGGATCACCATGAGGAAGTGTCTTTAATCTTGGCATGTATCAGATGAGGCTTGATGGGTACCACCTCCCCAAGGGCAATGGATACATTTCTCCCAAGAAGAAAGGTGATAACCTCATCAAACTTATGTGGAAGAACATCCACATCTGAACCTAATCCTCTTATAATTACAGAGTCAACCCTGTAATTTCAGCTGGAGTGAGTAGTGAGGATTGGTGATGAGTTGTGGGAAGATTCTGATTGCTAGATTTGAGATTGCTTATTTCTATGGTTAAGTTGGCAACAGCACTAGCTAGACCCTTGACTGTTTCAAAAAGTTGAGATATGTCTTTACTGTTGGAAGATTGACTATTATTACGATTTAGGTGACAGGAGGTGCAGACATAACATACACCCTGGTCAGAATAATCAACTATATTCTTAAAAGCTTTATAGGGAAGACCAGAGCATTTCTGTGTACCATGGGTCCAGATGGAAGAGTGTTTACACTCCAGCGAGTCCTCATCCCCAATGGCAACCCCACAAGTGTAATGAGATCAATCTGACTTACTGGTATTACTCATTTCGCATAGGCGAGAATCTACTGTAGATGTACTGCAAGAATCATGATCCTTTCCCTACTGTTTACCAGTCATAGCTGGGACTTACTGGTGAGGTGGGCTGACCAGGGTGATGACCAAAGGATGACGTAGTGTCAACACACAGAATAGAACAGTAGGGTGATGAATCACAAATTTTAGGGGTGTGGTCCCCACACAAAGTGGGGGACATTGCAAAAATAGAAGCTGTCCAGAGAACCTTTACCAGCTGTATTGAAGGTATGGAGCACCTCAACTACTGGAAAAGGCTACAAAGCTTGCATCTCTACTCACTTCAACGCTGCCGAGACAGATACACCATCATCTATACGTGGAAGAGTCTCGAGAAATTGGTGCCAAACATTGGTTTTCTGGAACACCATCATCCAAGGAGAGGACAACTTTTCTACATTAAAAGAGCAGAAGGTTCATCTCTACGAGTGAAAACAATAATAAACAACAGTTTCACTTATAATGGAGCACAGCTTTTTAATGCAGTGCCCCCTACAATAAGAAACCTGACAGGTATTTCATCAGACACCTTCAAGCCCCAGCTAGACAAGTGGCTGGCTACTGTGCCCGATCAGCCCCCAATGCCAGGTTACCCGAGCAGCAATACAAACTCCCTCAAGTCTTCATACCAAGAGTCAAGGGGAGAAGAGCTGCTGCCTCACAGAAGAGGTCCACCTTAGCTGTGTCCATAGCCGACAAGATTGTATAAAAGTAAAAGTAAGCAAAGTATAGGGAGTTATACTCAACTGAGACGGCTTTATACTCTGTAATTAATGATTTGATTGTATTGTTGGATGAAGGAAAATGTGGTATACGGTTGTTATTGGATCTTAGCACCGCATTTGACACAGTTGTACACAGCCTTTTACTTGAAGACTGTAAGGCTGTTGGCGAGGGGGCTTTGAGGTAGTTAAAGAGCTACCTTCAAGATAGAACATACCGTATTCAAGTAAGAGAATCTTTTTCGGCCACGAGGAGACTAGAATGCGGTGTTCCACAGGGCAGTGTCCTGGGTCCTATTTTATTCTGTATATACACAATCAAGCTGTCAACTATATTGAAGTATCATGGAGTAATGTTAAAGTTGTATGCTGATGACACAACTCATCTATCACTCAATAATGTAGAGAGAGCAGAGGAGAAACTCAGTCAATTAATGACAGACATAAGGGAATGGATGCAGTCTAAACAGTTGAAGCTAAATGAAGGAAAAACTGAGTGCTAAGTGTCGGGATGAATAATGTCATACAGAGGTTGGGCATTTCTGAATTACTTGTTAATGGTAATGATATGAAACCACAGAAGTTGTTAAGGATTTAGGAGTATATATTGACAAATATCTATTACTTAAAGATCAAATCAATCATGTGGTAAAGGTGGTGAGTTATCATCTTGATGATATCGCCTTTGTTAAAAAATATTTGGATGAAAAAAAACTGTGACTATGTTAATTCACAACAATGTGATTAGTAGACTGGATTATTGTAACTTAATCTACTATGGTTTACCTAATTATCTGCTGAAAAAGATGCAGTGTGTCATTAATAGAGCAGAAAGATTGGTAAAGGGTCTACCTCCAATTGAGAGAATCACACCAGTACTCATAGAACTACATTAGTTGCCGGTCAAAGGAAGGATTATATACAAAATTTGTACCCTAACCCATTAAGCTTCGAGGTGTGGTATACCAAAATATCTGAAGGACCACTTACAGGATTTTAATATTGACAACCCAATGGTACTATGGCATAGTGACAATCAACACAGACTGAATGGAACCATGTAGCGACTCAAGTATGGGTTTTAGAGCCTTTGCAAGATGTGCTCCTAGGCTTTACAATAGATTACCTGTGTGCAGGGCCGTATTTAGGATGTGGGTGGCCCGGGGCCTATTTTGGTAAGGGGAGGAGCCATTGTTAGCTGTTGGGCAGTGATGGATCCAAGATTGTTTCAGGAGGGCAGGGGGCAATAGGGGCCCTATTGCATACACCACAGGCTAGTAACCTAAATCCTAATATACAAATAGGACACTTTTACTTATGAAATACTAAACGGGGACTATTCTTCCAATGCTATAATATGTAATGCATACACACAAAATGAAATGAACACAAGTTTTTCTTACCAAATTTATTTACACACAGAAATTCAGTTACAATTATTTAATTTTTCATGAAAAATTATAGTATAACTAACAACTAACAAGTAAACATAGTTCAAATCAGAGAATGGATGGAGTTATAACCATTACAGTTCAGACACTTTTCTCAATTTTTGTGTTGCAAAGTTGCTGATGATGTCACTGAAGTTCGATTCACGCAGTATATCTGACTCAATGCTCATGATAGCCAGATTTACAAGTCGTTCCTGCTTCATGGATGTCATAATGGGGTCTCAAATAATTTGAGTTTTGAGAAGGAGCGCTCACTACTGCAGTTTGATACCATCAAGATAAGGTATATCCGTAGAGCTATCTCAATGTTTGGGAACGTGTCCTGCACACCCTTGTCTCTGATAAGTCTGTACAGGGAAAGCTCAGTGCTGATATCTTTTGGCTCCTCATCTGTGAAGACATGGGCAAATGTTACAAACTGACACAGTTCATCAATAAATGTAATGTCCAAGTCATCTGGATAAGACCTGACGAGTTGCTCTGCTGCGGCCTGAAGCTCATCCGAAGACAGTTCTTTCAGATGGCTAAAAAAGCTAAATTGGCTTAATATCTGCTTATATGCTTGCAGACATTGGTCGAGGAAAGCGATAAACTGATCAATAACAGGCAAGAAAGTTTCTGTTCTGTATTTTTCAGAAGGGCTAAGTTGTACTTCTTCCACATGGCCAAAATCCAATGGGTTAAGATGCACATTGCGGCGCTTGTGTCGAGTTTTCGTCTGCTGAACCAGACAGCTCTTTGCCTTGCTTCTCATAAGTGTCGAAGGAGTCACACTTTGATGCGACATAGTTTTTCAAGCTGGTCAGTGATGCCACAGCAGTATTTAGATGGAGTTTTGCGTGTTGTAGACTTTTATTAGTAGCATCTGTTCTTTGCAGGATATCATTCTAGAAGGTGGTGTAAATACCTGTTTCAGGCTAATTTATCTGTATTAACAGTCCTTCTGCCTCACAGCGTACACACCCTTTTTCTTCAAAGTCATCAGCAACTTGTTTCAGTACATCCTTAATCTGCTGATAGTCATGCTTAAGTGCCTTTGTTGCGGCAGCTCTGCAGGACCAACGCGTTGTTGTGACATGCTTGAGAGTCAATGATGAATCATTGTTTCAAAGCCTCAGTCAGAAGTTGATGCCGATGCGTTGAAATTGTCAAGTCAAACAGATTTTCAAGGAAGGCCCAAAAAATATACAGCACTCGAGCAGCATCCTACAGCATTTTTAATAACCAAGTTTAGAGAATGCGCTGTACAAGGAATCCAGGATGCAAGACTGTTGTCCTTTCTCACTTTGGCTTGTAGACCATTGTACTTACCACTCATTGCAGATGCACTGTCGAGGCTTTGTCCGCAGCAGTTTCCCAGGTCTAGGTCATGCATCTTCAAAAATTCCATCAAGGCTTTGAACATCTCTTGAGCGCCATAGCCTTTGTTTGCCATGAATGTTACAAAGCATTCCACGGGGCCATCTTTCTCCATGCACCTCACTGATAAGTTCTTCCATTATTGTAGATGAAGGATAGTTTGTGTGTCCCTTGCTGCAATTGACTTGAGTTTTGATATGCTGTGCAATAAAGTTGTTGTACTTGGCGATGAGTTCAAGAATACCCAGAAAGTTTCCATTTCTAGGTGATCCAACCAATTTGTTGTCCCCTCTAAATGCTAAGCCACACTCAGCAATAAACTGAATAACACTAACTACTTGTTTCAACATTGATCTCCAATAATTCTCTAGACGCTCAACCTGTTGTGTCAGCTCCGTATCAATTCACCCAATTGCTTTTAACCTCCTATTGAAAGATATTCCGTTGACTGCTCATGACTATAAGAACATAAGAAAAGAAGGAGACTGCAAAAGACCATTCATGGCCTACACTTGGCAGCTCCTGTTCCAGTCAACACGCAAAAGATTTCTTACCAGAGAAAAGTCATCAACATTGTCACCCTTTACAGGAGTTCTCAGATCTAATCTACAATATACATAAAATGCATCCAGAGGATTATGTCCATTCATGCAACCGCAAAATATAATCTCCACACTCCTTAGAAAAATATATACATATGTACATAAAAAAAAGTCAGTCCCATCTAGCAGCTTCATCCATATATTTATCTAATCTATTCTTAAAACTACCCTGAGAGGAGGCTTCTATCACATGTCTAGTGAGCCTATTCCATTCATCTACCACACGATTTGTAAACCAATTCCTCCCAATCTCCTTCCTAAACCTATACTTATCAAGCTTAAACCCATTGCTACGTGTCCTGTCATGTTCACTAAGTATAAGAACCTTACCCAGATCCCCTTTATTATATCCTTTTACCCATTTGAAGACTTCAATCAATTCCCCTCTGACTCTTCTCCTTTCCAATGTATGTCGATTTAGTTTTCTGAGCCTTTCACCATAAGGTAAGTTCCTTAGCCCACCAATCATCTTTGTCATCCTTCTCTGTACAGACTCAAGCAAATCAATATCCTTCCTATAATATGGTGACCAAAATTGTACTGCATAGTCTAGATGAAGCCTAACAAGCGCCAGATATGGTTTTAGAATGACTTCAGCACTCTTATTGCTTACACTCCTCCTAATGAATCCCAATATCCTATTAGCTTTATTCTTAGCATTTAGGCATTGCTTTCTAGGATGAAGGTCTGAACTTACCAAAATACCCAAGTCCCTCTCACAATCGGTCCTCCCTAAAATTCTCCCATTTAATTTATAACTATTCAATGGATTATTTCTACCTATACTAAGTACACTACATTTGTCTATGTTAAACTTCATTTGCCATTTCTCGGCCCAATTGGACAGAATGGTCAATTCCTCCTGCATTACAACAGCATCAGAATCAGCCCTAATGGCCCTACCTAGCTTAGTATCATCAACAAATTTACTCAGGTCACTACTTATACCTATGTCAAGATCATTAATATAAATTAAGAATAGCAAGGGACCCAAAACAGATCCTTGCGGAACTCCACTGCTAACACACCCCCACTCAGATTTAACTGCATCTATACTAACTCTTTGCTGTCTGTCACCAAGCCATGACGGAATCCACCTAAATATACTGCCATTGATCCTGTGTGCTTTAACTTTGCTCAGAAGCCGTAAGTGTGGCACTCGATCAAAAGCCTTACTAAAGTCCAAGTATAAAATATCATAGTTTTCATCATTATCTGCTGCTTCATACACCTTACTATAAAAAGACAGCAAATTAGTCAGACAGGATTTACCCTTACTAAAGCCATGCTGTGATTCTTTAATCAACTTATGCTTATCCAAGTGATCTCTAATATTCCTTGCTATAATAGATTCCATCATTTTCCCTACCACTGATGTCAAACTTACTGGTCTGTAATTAGACATATTTGATTTATCCCCTTTCTTAAATATAGGTATCACATTGGCTTTCTTCCATGCCACTGGCACAATGCCACTCTCCAATGATTTTCTAAAGATGCATGCTAGGGGCTCACTTAACACATCCTTACATTCTTTCAAAATTCTAGGAAAGACCTCATCAGGACCGGGTGCTTTACTACTTTTGATTTTATCAATTTCCTTTGTCACTATCTCCTTTGTGATCAAGATATCCTTTAATTTCTCTTCATCATCACCCCGAAAGATCATTGACACCTCGGGTATATTTAGAGTATCCTCCTGTGTAAATACTGAGAGAAAAAAGTCATTTAGCATTCCAGCCATTGAGTCCCTATCACTCACTAATTCTCCATTGGAATCTATAAGTGGGCCTATTTTATCTCTAACCTTAGTTTTGTATAATTTATAAAAACTTTTAGGATCTTCCTTTGCCCTATTTGCCACTTTAATTTCATAATTTCTCCTTGCTACTCTAATTAACTTTTTAACATCTCTTGCTAGTTCATTATATCTCTGCCTTAAGTGATCCTCTCCATTTTTTATTTCCCTATAAATGCCCTTTTTAATGCCAATATAATGCTTAATTTTATCTGTCATCCATTTTGGGTCATTATTTTTAGTCCTAATCTCCTTATATGGAATGTTAATCATCTGACCTGTAATTAATTGCTCAATTATTCTTTCATACTCCTCTTCAATTGTAATCTCTTCCTCCTGGTGATTATTGTCTCCACTAACTGATATCATTGAATCTATTCCTGATTTGATTTCATTGCCTGGTTTCTGTACAACTGCCTCCAGGTAAGTCCTTAGCCCATTATAATTTGTTCTTCTAAAGTCAGGAATTTTAACATTGTTCATGCTACTATCAATACCATTCCATTTCATCTTGAATCTAATTTCACAATGGTCACTATTACCCAAATTTCCTCCAATCTCAGTATCCTTAATAACTTCTTCCCTATTTGTCAGAACTAAATCCAGTATATTATTACCTCTAGTGGGTTCGTTAATAATCTGCCTCAGAAAATTATCTTGGACAACATTAAAAAATTCCTCAGTCTCCTGATCACCCACAAGAGCTTCCCAGTCTATATTTCTGTAATTATAATCGCCCATTATACACACATGCTTACTTCTACATGCCCGTTCTATCTCCTGCCAAAGAAGATTTGAAGCTTCCTTACTAAGATTTGGTGGTCTGTATAATAATCCTATGACAAGCTTGTTTTTACCTTCCTTTACATTTAGCCATAATGACTCTGTGTTATCATCTAATTTAATTGTACTGTTTACACAATACTGGAGATTATCTTTAATATAAATAATAACCCCTCCTCCTCTCTTCCTATGTAGCCGTTCTTGTGAATGTTTCCAATCACAGAATCTATTAAACAAAAGCTGAGAAGACTCAGATTTTGCTGTATTTGAGTACATCAATCTGTATGTGAAGCAGTAAACACATCCATTAGAGGGAGAAAAGTATAACCAGTTCCTAGTTATGACCTCCTCATTATGGTTTTGATGACAGAAGAGTCCAAGCATGCAGATTCTTGGAATATTGCGGCCCTTTCTAGGTTGCTGCACCGAGTGTGCAGAGAACGAACTTTCATCACAGTGCTGAACTGTTGATACACCCTTTTTCAGCCAGTATTCCTGCATCTGCTCCGACATAATGGATGGCCAAAGTCCAATGTCATTGCCCCACTGGTGGGCCCTCAACTTCAGCTCCTACATAAGATGTGCCACTCAGCCATTTCCGGTGGAGCATTTTCAGGTTGATCAGGTTCTGCAAAGTCATCACTCCTTTCTGACACTTGTCTTGGTTAAACAGTGAAGAACTGGTCTAATTTTCTTATCTTTGCCAGTTCTTCTGCTGATTTCATTGTTGCTTCCTTTACTTTATGTCTTTTAGACTTCCTTTACTTTATGTCTTTTAGAAGCCCCAGACTCCCAAATTCTTGTGCGATGCCTGTGTCTGTCTCCTTCACGATTGTCCATGCTGGTAATCTGAAAATAAACGAAATGAGCTTAGAATTGAAAAAAATGAAATGAACTCAAAATTACACAAGATTTAGCTGTCTAGTAGGGTAGAGGAGCTATGGATCGTACTACTAGTGGAAAAATATTCCTAAAAAATCAGAGTGGTTGGAAACTTGTGGTATTTCCCCACCTTATGCTATAGTTGTGACATAAGATTTATTGTTTTAATACATTGAAAAATTAAAGAATTTAAAGGGGTACATTTTGTACAGTCCATAGCACATGGGAAAAGATAATAGAGAATTTAACTATGAAATGGATGGGCATTGGCTGAGCTCAGTAGAGGATGAGAAAGATCTAGGAGTAGTAATAGATAAGTCATTAAGGTTTTCTAAGCAGTGTATTGAAGCAAGAAATAGGGCAAATAGAGTGCTGGGTTTTATTAAGAGAAATGTCAGTTACAAAAGTAAGGAGGTTATTCTTAAACTCTATAACTCTTATGTTAGGCCACATCTAGAGTACTGTATACAGGCATGGTCCCCACATTTTAGACACGATATTAACCTTCTTGAGTCAGTGCAACGGAGGGCAACAAAGATTATTCCTTCCCTGAGGCACCTTGAATATGAAGATAGACTGAGGGTATTAAATATGTTCTCGTTCGAAAGGAGGTGTGTGAGAGGGGATATGATTGCGCTGTTTAAAATTTTTTCCGGGATAGATAAATTGGATGTTAGCAAGTTTTTTGAGTTAGATGATGGAAATCGGACTAGAGGTCACCACTTGAAAATTAAAAAGCAAGGGTGTAGGTTGGATTTAAGAAAATATTTTTTCACCAATAGAGTGGTAGACTTCTGGAACAAATTGCCGCAGAGGGTAGTAGGTAGTCCAAATCTAAATGTATTTAAGAGTAGGTTGGATGAGTTTATGGGAAGGGAAGGTTGTGATGGTTCCTAAGTTTTGTATATATTAATATTGTTTGTATATATCTATAGCTGCATGATTTAGTTCTTGACAAGCCTTGATTGGTGATACCCTTGTTTCTGGATGCAATCCTCTGGATGTAGTTTTCCTGGGAGTTTGGGTGCCTTGAAAAAGTGGCCGCTTGACTCGGATGACCTATGATGAGCCCTTGTGGCTTTTGTCATCCGTTATATTATATTGTGGGGGACTTTGATTTTGTCTTCCCCTGGTGATGGTGCTTTTTGTGGGCGGGTTTTGACGGAGGCGGATGACCTTTGATAGGCCCTTGTGGCTTTTGTCATCCGTGTAATTATGTTGTATGGGCCATGGTTTATAAACACCTATAGGCACCACCAAATGGACATAAAAACATGGAATGCTAAAAGATTATTTAATTCTGTGCCTCAGTATTACCATACAATAGAAAAATATTATTTTAGTCATACACAAATAATTATTTGAGCGCTCTCTCTATCTCGCTGCAAATAGTACCCTGAAATAACAAAATGAGGTCCATTTATGTGAGCATAAACTTAATAAACTGCTACTGTTGTCCATTCACACCTATAGGCACCACCAATTTGACATAAAAACACTGTTAAAACCCAGATATACAGTCTATGACACTACCTACCTCTCATCAGTGTCTATAGACCCTGCCTCTCATAACATATGAGCGAAATTATGTAAACAAAGTCTTACCACAAATCAAATACTTGAGCATATTATGTTCTTGTAGCACCAAATTCCCTACAAATCCTTATCAATTAATCTAAAATACCTTATAAACATCATCAACATATATATAATACCAAAAAATAACACTTAAGGGGTTCAAAATAAATTGTTTACTTCTATTAAAATTTATTTTTGGCGGGAGCTCTTGGTGGGTGGCCCAAGGCCCTGTTCCCTTGGGCCCACCTCTTAATCCAGTTCTGCCTGTGTGTGTCAAGAACCATGAAAACCTCAATATTTTCAAGAGAAAACTAAAGACTCATCTTTATAATGGTGTGTGATGTCTGCAATCTGTCCATCAACCCTGAATACAGGGTCTAATATGGGTGGATTTTCGGATTTATGAGAATAAATCTCCGAGGGAGGTGCTGTGGAGCACGGCTTCAGTCGTGGAATAGGACCTTGAATTATACCACCTAAGTAACCTAAGTATATTGTAGATACATGATCTGATACAATCCTATGGATACATTTTGTGTGTGTGTGTTTTGACAGATGTGGATGACCTTTGATAGGTCCTTGCGGCTTTTGTCATCAATAAAATTATGTTAAGTTGAAGATAAGCTGCCAAGCTGCTAATTTATATTTATAGATTATTTGTAGCCAAGCAGCTTATCTTCAACTTTACCCCAAATCAAATAGTATTAAATCAACCACATGCCCCTGATCATGCCAATAAGTTACATAATCATAAGTCAATAAAAGCTGGTCAGTAACTGAACAATTAGGTCAAACAACCAAATTGAGACTCATCAAACACCAGAGGATTATCAATAAAACTGAATAACATCTTGCAGATCATATGCTTCAGTTTTACAAGGAACCTGGTTTCGGCTAATTGATCTATATTTTAAGGGGTCTCCACAAGATCCTATCTTATAACTAGGTTACACATGATATATCTTCCAAGACTGGGGAACAGCCCCAGAATCCATTGACATATTAAAAAGAACAGACAGGGGATAAGCAAGCTCTGAAGCCCATTCCCTCAACAATCGAGGATGAAGATTATCAGGACCCATAGCGCTGTCAACATCTAGAGATTCCAGATAAAATTTAACAATCAGTTTATGTTGAATTTTACATGGTTTTAGACAAAGCCATTCCTACCTTTCCCAGCTATTCTCATTATGAGAATATTTTACAGGACACACAAGATGGGGACAATGTCAATGCAGAACGCAATACTCCCGGCGCTCTAGAAGCTTTGGGAGCAAAGGCATGGCGACAAATAGTCAAAGGTGGTACAGTACCCTCCAGGGTGGCATCCTGGGTAAAACTGGGTAAAACCAGGGGCGTCACCGGCCCGAGAGCTATACCTAGCTCTAAGCACTTTGGTATGAATGAGGTCTCTCGGCGGCATAGCACCATCGAGATCAGCTGTTGGTGACTGAGGGAGGTGCCGGGCTCGCGTGAACAGGCGAATGCTGAACTGTGCACGGCGCAGAGCGAGTGGCATCTCCACATCATCGTCATGTAGGCTCTCAATGGGTGAAGTGCGGAAGGTACCAGTCGCCAGGCGAAGGCCGGTGTGGTGGATCGTGAGGTAAATATTTATATTAGCGGCTCGAACGATGGGACGTACTATTTCGTCCGTGTTCCAAAATGTTTCACGTTTTTGGAGTACATTTAAGGGGATGGCTCATATAGGGTAAACACAATGGGGGACCACACTACGATGATCGTGAGTTTCAATAAATTGAGGGGGGGTTCTGGGGAGCAATCCTAATTGTTTATAGACCAATGTCCTAACGTTTACAGAGGTGAATGATTTAACCAAATCATGTCAGCGCCTTTAATCGTTTTGCGAATTATAATGGGGGTGGAGGGGGTCTGACGTCAGACGACTCAAACGCGCATGAATATTCCGGCAGGGATGAACGAAAGTTAAACACACAAAAATCCACTTTTTCGGTCGAGCCGCTAATCTGCATATTTACCGATCGTAATACACGCTTGGCTGCGGATGCATAAAACTCGCATCCATAATGGAGCTTCGAACGAACAAAGGATCGATAAAAAAGTAAGGCAGAAGCCCTATCACTGCCCCAGGCGTTGATAGTCACGGCTCGAAGAATATCCAAGGTGCGGGTACAAGAGGTACTAATGCTACGAATATGAACCTTCCCGGTGAGGCGTCGGTCAAATACAAGACCAAGGAAATGGTGCGAGTCTACCACTTCCAAGAGCACCCCATTTAGAAACAAGTCAGGGTGGAGCCCTGGATGGAGGCAGAAGTACACTATCTTAGCCTTGCCCAAGGAAAACCGAAGCCTGTGCGCTTCGCCATAGCGAGAGACGCGGTCCAATGCCTGTTTGAGTCGACGCTCCAGAGTTGGCATATGGGCAGCACCAAAGGGGATCGAAAAGTCGCCCACGTAGAGCGTAGCGAGAACATCACCCTGATGCTTATGGCAAAAAGTGTGACACACTTTTCCTGCTCAATTTGGCCGAAGAAAGCCCCTTTCCTTTCCCACCACCCCCGTACGCGGATTCGACGATCTCGCAAAATTTCAGATATAATCTATGATTTTTACTGTAGGTTTGAATATTAAATAAAATTTTAAAAAGACAGTATCTCATAATGTGTTATGGTGTTCGTAATGTATGGATATCTTGCAGTTCCTTTACTAACTGGACTCCAAGGTTTGAAAAACCAACATTATGCCACTTATATTAATTCATTGTTTGTGAAATGTACCTGTGCCTATATTTGTGTGTGCTTATGTGAGAGTGTGCTCATTACATGTATTATTTTCTTTTTATAGTTATATTCTGTAATTGTTTATGTCTGTGAAATAAAGACGAACTTTGAAACCTTCCTTAACCTTTCGGTTATTTCAATTTATTTCACTAAGAAGAATGAAACGTGGTCTTCGTCCCGATCGTTTGTATGTTCTTCCAACTGCACCAGAAGCTACGCGTGTATTTAAACACTGGTTGTTTGTCTTCTCGAGGTACAAAGCGTCAATTGAAGGTACAAACGATTCGTATTTGGCCTTCTTAGGCAATTCAGTTTCTCCTGAAATTTTGAGATAACTTCTGAATATACTACTTTCGACGATGCTTTTGCAGCTCTTAAAAGCGCTTTCATTCAACCTGTGGATGAGGTCGTGGCGCGATACAAGCTCGCGACTCGTAAGCAACCAGATGGTGAAACGATTCATGAATATGTACGTGCTCCTCAGACACTCAGTTTGGATTGCAATTTCCAGGCTGTGAATGCTGAAACATATAGAAACGAGTATATTCGAGATGTTTTTATTACTGGGCTTTGATCATCAAAAATCCGAACCAGACTTCTAGAATAAACTGTTACATTATCTTCAACTGTTGATCAAGTGAGAGCGTTAGAGATTGTCACAAAGGACTCGGAGGCCTATGCATCATTCACTTCTAGTCCTGTAGCTTCAGTAGAATCGCATGAGCTGGGCGCTGAAGTCGACTACCCTAATCCTAATCATGAGGGTTCGAATCGTGCTGCAGCTCCTTCGCTTCGAAAACATAAAAAAAATGTTATTATTGCGGAAATTCCTCGCACCAGAACCGTGCTCGCTGTCCGTCAAGTAACATTACTTGCTTTAAATACAAGAAGAGAAGACATTTTTCGAAGATATGCAAGTCATCTAAAAATGAAGTCTCAGCATTAACCTCCAATAGCGTTCTCGCTAGTGTTCCATCAATTTTGAAAAGGTCAACTCTAGAAGTGGAGGTGAATGGCTGTGTTCTCACGGCTCTTTTAGATAACGGCAGTTCTGAGAACTTCATTTCAAAAGATGTTGCGAACTCCTATGGCCTCTACAAATTTAACATCTCCTATCAAGGAATGTTGTGAGGTTAGCATAAAAGTCGGACGCTGTGAGTACCGGACAGTACGTTTGCTTGCTTTATCTAAATGTGGCGCTTACATAATTTTAGGAATCCCCTGACTAAGTAAACATTGTTCCTTTAAACTAAACTTTGGAGATCCTCAACTTGACTTCGAAGTGTGCTCTCTGGCTTTTATGATTACGGATCCTCCAAGAGTTTTCACCAACTTATCATCCGAGTGCAGACCATTCACGTAAATTTAAAACGTCTGACTCTGAATTTATTCGTTCGGAAGTCGCACGCATGCTCAAGGAAGACATCATTTAACCAACACCTCTCTCTGGCGAGCTCAAGTTAATGTTGTGTCGAATCAATCAAAGAAAAGGTTAGTAATTTTTGTTCTATACCCTCAAAATGGAATATCAAGTTGAAAGAAAGGCGCATTTTCGACACTTGTTATTCATTTTCAATCGAGACGGGAACAATGCAAACGCAGCCAAAGCTCGTCGCGATATTTGTGTTGTGTACGGAGAAAATGCTTTATCAGAAAAGACAGCTCAATGGTGGTTTTCACGTTTCAAAAACGGTCATTTCACTCTTAATGGCGAAGAACGTTCTGGTCGCCCCATTAAGTTGGATGAAGATCGATTGAACGACCTTCTTAATGAAAATCCTCGTCAATCGACTAGGGAATTGGCGTGTGATCAGAAAACTGTAGTGAATCACCTTCATTCGATGGGTAAAGTTCAAAAACTTTGAGCGAAAGCAATAAAATTCAACGTTCCACGAGTGCAGCAGATTTGCTTGCTCGTCACAAGGCCGCTCGTGGATATAAGGACAGATTTCTTCACCGCATCATCCCTGGCGACGAAAAGTGGTGTGTTTATGTCAACATGAACCATCGAAAACAATGGATAGCCCCAATAAAAAACCACTTCCGCGATTTAAGCAAAGACTTCATCCATGAAAAACGATGCTGCATCTGTGGTGGGATAGTGAAAGTATCATTCTTTATGAGCTCCTTGCGAACAACGAGATTGTCAATGCAGAACTCTACGTTCAACAAATGTATCGACTCGCCAAAGCTATTCGTGAAAAGTGACCTCATCGATGTTATGGAGTCCTTCTGCAACACGACAATGCTCGTCCTCACATTGCCAATATGACAAAAAACGTCATCCAAACGCTTAATTGGGAAATCCTGCCGCATCCTTCATATTCGCCAGATTTGGCTTCATCGTATTTCCATCTGTTCAGATCACTTTCCAACAATTTGCGTGACGTTTCGTTCAATACTGATGTGGAATTAAGAACCTGGTTAGACGAATTCTTCTAGTCAAAATCCAGAGATTTTTATTGCAGAAGCATCGAAAAACTAGTTGAACGTTGGGAAGAAGTCGTAAATACCAACAGAAGATATATTTTTGATTAAATTGCATATTG
Source organism: Ceratothoa steindachneri (assembly GCA_963969495.1). Lineage (NCBI taxonomy): Eukaryota > Metazoa > Arthropoda > Malacostraca > Isopoda > Cymothoidae > Ceratothoa > Ceratothoa steindachneri. The sequence continues at coordinate 109,027,568 of OZ018320.1, forward strand.
TTATCAATTAAAAATGAAGTTTTTCTAAAATTGTTAATGGTAATGAATAGGTTTGATAAAACCACAAGAACGTATTCATCAACCAATACTTGTATAGCTATTGTGATGATTGTTTTAATGACAAACTTGCCTATATAGCAGCCATTAAACCTTGCTATATGAATTTAAAGATAAAAATGAGTTGAAGGAGAGAAAACGTGATGGAGGATAAGTAATTCAACCGGGAAGGTTTCAAATTCACTGACGCATAAATTTAACAAGATTTATTGAACAACAAAAAATGGAATATGACTAATTATTGAATTTGATAATACGGTTAATGAATATAATGTGTATTTTAATGAAATAGGATATATATATATATATATATATATATATATATATATATATATATATATATATATATATATATTGAATATAGGGGAATGGCCGATGATTATAATGTTAAGAGGAATAAGCTATATAAGGTGGATATTATAGTGAATAAGATATCAAATATGGGGGAGTTATATAAAATATAGTATATACTGCCACGACGTTTTTGAAGTTATAAAATCAGGGAAACTTGATTGAGCGCTGATTTAAAAAAAAAAAGATATATTGAAAATACATATACAAAATATTTGAGATTTTTTTATAGATACATTAATAATACGATTATTTAAGATGATTGATAATTTATACATAACTAAGTTGAGATTTTACATAAGATTTTTTCAGAAATTGTAGGAATTAAATAGGAAAATAAATGGATATTTTTACATTGAATTTAAAAAGGAAAGTATGCTAATATTTATGCACAAGGTACATTACGTTAAAATGATATTAGGTAATTGTTATATTTAATATATACAATGGAATATTGATCCATGTAATATTTTATAGGAATGCCAGAGGTCATTGCTATGCTTGGATGCGTATCCATTACCCAATGTTGAAGAATTGGTTAATAAGATATCGACCGATAAAATATCTATCACCATCGACCTAAGTAGTGCATATCATTGTGTTTCCCTTCACCCTGAGGATAAAATTTACCCTGCTTTTGAGGAGGATGGGAGGCTTTTTTCAATTTAAACGCTTAAGTTTTGGTCTAACCAACGGCGCTGAATGCTTCCAGTGAATTATGGGCGATTTCCTTCGTAAAAATAATCTTGAGGACAAGTATGTTTACCTAGATGATGTTACTATTTACGGCCGAACGCAAGCGGAACATGATAAAAACCTAACTAAGTTTCTCGAAGCTGCTGAGAAACATAAAATGACCTTTAATAACAAATGCACCTTTTCAACTAATACTAGATGCGTTCTAGGTTATCAGGTTCACCAGAATGAACTTCGCCCAGATCCTTCATCCCTTGCTCCTCTCAATGATATGCCCACACCGACCAGGCAAGAATCATTATCTCAATTAGTCAGATTGCTTTCATACTACTCGCGGTGGGTTCCAAGATTTTCTCAAAGAATTCATCTCCTAATTAATTGTCAGTTTCCACTTTCTGAAGAAGCTACAAATGCAATCGAGGAATTAAAATCAGCTATTATTAACGCTGTTATGGCGAAAATAGATGAAAATTTACCATTTAAACTACACTAGAAACTGATTCCTCAAATAGCGCCATTTGGGCTACTTTGAACCAGAATGGATGACCCCTTTGGCTTTTTTTCGAGATCCTTAAATTCTTCCGAGAGAAATCACTGCTCTGTCGAAAAAGAGGCCTATGCTATTGTTGAGGCGATCAAAAGGTGGCGTCATTTTCTTCTCATTCCTAAGTTTACCTTAATTACAGATAAAAAAATCTGTTTTTTACATATTGATTCACGTCATAAAAGTAAAATAAAGAACGAAAAGATTGCTAGATGGCGTTTAGAATTGATGCCCTTTTGCTACGAAGTCATACATCGTCCTGGTTTGCTCAACAGAGCTGCTGACGCCCTATCACACACTTTATGCTTAAGCATGACACACAATAATCTTGTCGAGCTTCATAAAGCTCTCTGTCATCCAGAGATTACACGATTTCACCATTTTGTCCGAGTACGAAACTTGCCTTATTCTATAGATGACGTTAAGCGAGAGGTGTTAGGGTGCGAAACGTGCCAAAGGTTAAAACCCCTATATTATCGTCCTAGAGAACATAGGTGGCTGTTATCGCGATAACGATATCGGGTTATCGGTTATCCGATTTTTTTCCCGCGTTATCGATTCATCGGTATCGCCGATACTTTTGGTTCTAAACTAGCGATAATAGATCATTTCAGTTTTGGGTCCCAGTTTAGCACAGGGGCGATCCGCGCATGCCTTGGGGGCAGAAATAGGTCGGTCCGAGCTGGGAACCGAACTTATACTGAACAGAGTGCGGGGCGGCCGGTCTTGGTGTCTTCTCAAAACGTTCACTCAGCTTTGTCTATCACCAGCTGTCGGACGAGAGGTCACGAGGTGTTGCTCCTGCGCGCTACCGGTTTTACGCGTTCTTTGATGATTTTTTCCCTATGTTCCCGTGCTTCTTCCGTCCTAATTTTTTGTGCACGTGTATATGAATGCATGTACTATTCGGTGCTATTCTTTAATATCCATTTATTAACTTTTCGAACACTTACGAAGTTACGCCCCTATTCTAAACTGATCCTATTTTTATTGTAATTTAGTAGTGCAGTGCTTTACTATTTTATAGTATTGAATTAGTGATGGCGTCGCAAGAGACTGTTCCCGCATCAAGCCGAAGAGACACGGCGGAGTCTATTGACTCTGAGCTCACTGAAGCTGAGCCTCACTCACCCTGGCCATTCCTTGGCAAGTGGGTGAAATACAAGAAGATGGTTGGCGACAGCTACATCTTCCAGTGCTTGTCCTGCCTCCCCAAGATCAATGAGGTGAAGGTAAACAAGGGCACCAAGGCCAACCTGAATAGCCACTTTAACACGATTCATCCTGACAAGGCAAAACAAGTTGATGAAGCTTGCAAGGCCAACGTTAAGACTGGCGGGCGCAGCAGAAACCGGTCCGGTCTGACGACGGTGGGTCAACCAGTAAGAAGCAGCGGCAGATTTCCATCGCCGAGATCTTTGGAATCATGGCCCAGTGCACCGCCGTCCTGCAGTCCACCGTCGACAAGACAATTGTCAGGTTTGTGGTAGACAACATGCTGCCGCTGCTGATTGTGGACAGTCAGAGCCTCAGGGACATGGTCCTCACCCTCAACTCTAAGAATAAGGTACCCTCTAGGAGGACGCTCCTCAAAACCTATGAGTTGATGAAGGAGAGCCTCACCAGGTAAGAAGCTAAGAAACAGTATTCAAATATTCTTACTATTGTATTATAAAATAACGCTATATATAGTCAATAATCAATATTGTATTATAATTTTGGATGTATCGATTAATCGGTTATCACCTTATCAGGTGATAAATTTATCGCCAGTTAACGATTATCGCCGATAAGGTTATCGTTATCGATTTATCGGTTCTCGTGATACATTTTTTTCGTTATCGCGCCCACCACTCAGGACACCTAATAAATGCTCCAGAAAATGTGCATGAATCGATAGTAAAGATTTTCAATGCCTACCTTAATATTGGGTACTTTTCCCCAACCTATAAAAAGGCAAGGATGATCTTCCTACCGAAGCCGGGCAAACCAAAACACCAAGTCGGAAGCTACCGCCCGATATCGCTCTTGGAATTTCTGGGTAAAGTCCTAGAATAACTCCTAAACGACAGGTTAATTAAACACTTTACGGAAAATAACCTATACAACCCACAACAACACCGGTTTAGGTGAAAGTGAGGAACGGATACTGCGCTGGCGATTATAATCGAGAAAATTGCCACAGAAACAGCGTGAGGCAACAAAGTAGACATAGTACTCCGTGACGTTGCTAAAGCATTCGAAAAGGTGTGGTTGCCCGTCCTAGAAGCCAAGATCTGCAGCCTTAACCAGCAAATAAATGTTTGAAAAAATTATGCAACTACCTGGATGAAAGAAAATCCGTACTACAAATCAACGGTCAAACAGGCGACCATATCGACCTGTAAACGGGTGTCCCCCAAGGAGGATGCCTCTCTCCAACGCTGTATACGGTTTACACCAGAGACCTTCCACAACCAACCCACGAATGTGCAATGTACATCCAATTAGCGGATGACATCACACAAATAATCACCAGCGACAGGAAGAACCCCCAAAACGTAGCTCAAAGAACAGCGAGGGAAATAAAAACCTAAATGACTACGAAAAAAGAAACAAAATCAAAACAAACAGAGATAAATTCAAATTAATACCCGTATACAGATGGAAAACAGCTGCAGTAAGAGTCGATGGAGAAGCATATCCATACCCCACGGAAGGACGCGTCCTCTGTCTAAAATTAACAACAACAGGGTACAACTGCCACATAACGCAGAAAATCAACCAAACGAAAATTACCATGTCGGCGCTGTACAGATTCAAAAACCTAAGCAATTAAAACAAAATAAAATTATACATGGCCTTAGTTCGTCCCAAGCTCCTTTAACCAATAGTGCCGATGAGTACGTTAAGTACTTCACAATTAAAAAAAGGTCCAACGTATTCAAATTCAAGCCACAGGATTCATCGAAAACTCAAAAAGACAGGATCGCATACCATCAGAGGAACTCCATCGAAGAACTGCATTAGAACACTTAAATATAACCCTAAAAAAACGAATAACGAAACTGTGGGAAAATATTAAAAACATAAGTTCCCAAAATGAAATTAACCGAATAATAGTACCGGTATACGAAATCGGTAACGTTTTAACGGCAGCCTAAAGAAAACTTTAAACAACGTCAACCCGATCTATAGGTACAATACAAGAATACCGAAGAAGACTACCGACCATACGAATAAGACAACCGAGTAAACGAACAAAATCAATATGAGAAACCGAATAAGCTTACCGACTATAAAAACAAAATGAGAAATCCGATGAGAAAAAGAATTACCGATACTAACGAAGAAGATGACCACTTAAAATTTAAAATTCAATTAAAAATTAATAAACGAACATATATATATATATATATATATATATATATATATATATATATATATATATATATATATATATATATATATATATATATATATATATATATATATATATATATATATATTAATAATAATAATACTGATAATAATGAAAAAAGATGCGAAAAAAACAACTAATAAATACAAAAATAATAAAGATGCTTGATTGAGCAAAAATAAAATAAAGGCTCGAATGCTGAATTTTTATACCTATTTGACTTAAAATCATATAAAAAGCCCCCCCCCCCCCAAGGAAAGCGTTAGCCAGGCAACCTGGTACAAATCATTATCATCCTTACCTCATCACCCTCATCGTTCATCCTACACTCATTATCATCCCATCAACACATACTCTTTACACAATGTTTTATATCTATCCTATCATTCTCTCCACATTCTAACTTTATACTATATTGAATCCTGGAAAAAAACTGTGGTGGGTAGCTCAAAATAAAAAAAAATGAGCCTTAAAATATAAAATATTTCTAAAAAGGTTTTCAGCTCTACTATTAAATTCAGGGTGTGCTATGTTTCTTTGCACAGTTCAGCATTTCCGTACACGCAGATGCGGGTAGGAAAGCCTTCATCTGTAATATGCTTTTCCCGAAACTGTATAATAGGATTTTCTTTCAAAAGTATCTGGCCGGTATTGATAGCAATGTCCTTCGAGGTAATCCGAATCCTCGTGACTCCTTGTAACTCTTTGTGACTCTACCTCCTTCTCTCTTTTCTCTTTCTTACTCTGTCTCTCTCCTCTTATAACTCTCTTCTCTTATTTTTCTCTCTTCTCTTCTCTTGCCCGTTTATCTTCTTTTTTTATCTTTCTCTCTATTTCCACAACTCTATCTCAATTTCTCTCTCTTTTTCTGCTCTTCTCTCTCCAGCAGGGTGTACCTTGTGTAACCTGTACACTTGGTACCTGGCCTGACGCGCAAATTAGGGAAGCCACATCACTGGGTTAAATCGAACTCTCCTAACGGGCTTGGTGAAGTTGTTGGTTCGCGATTAAAAGGAATATCGGTTTTGCTGCAATAACCATTTCTCTGCTTGTAATGGGCTGATTATCTTCCCGCAGCTTTTCTCGGGTGCATAAAGCTGGTGTGCATGTTACTGGCGAGCTTTACTGCCAAGTTGGCTGCCAAGCCAAAGATAAGTCTCGGGTTTCGTATCAAGTCTACCACAAGGACATAGAAAGAAAATCCCCCCTGTTTCACTAGATGTTCAGTTGGGATCCATGGCCTTTGGGTAAATTCTGGTTGGTGTGGGTTGCTACACAAAGAGGAACACTAGCTTTTAAAGCAACCGGGGTGAAGACCTGAAAAGTAAGAAAAGCCGAGGTAGGATAGGCCGGTGAGGCTAGTTGCGGGAAATAGCCCACCATCATTGGTCACAAATTGCTGAAATTTGCGTGTGTTGACAAGTTCCCAAACTTAAAGATGAGATTTTGAATTATTTTCCCATATACAATCCTCTCCCCCAACCATTTTTATAATTAAAATGGTTTCCCCTTTGCCAATTTTGGAGCCGCCCTCGAGGAGCTCAAACTCTATGATGGATGTAACCTCCAGTGACCCGTGCAGTTTCAGGGCCCTTCAACGATTCTCCTAGCGGAGAGGGTGTTACCCCCTCCCCAAATAGCTGCGGACTTAGTGGTTTTCACATCACTACTGTGTGAAGAGTTGCCTTTCGGCGAGTGTGTCTTATCGGTTGGCTCCCCTTTGGTTTATCAGAGGCCAGCCAAGAACACGTCATTCCGGTTCTAGGCCCTTTTTGTTGGTGTCAGGTAAACCACCATAAACCCCTTAGAGGGTAAGAGATGAATTCGTTCCCTAGACTTTCCTGAGACACATCTTCAAACCGAGGTTTGTCACTTTGATGGGAGCCGGCCTCCCGGCTCCTAATGGAGGATGGAGGTCGATGTGCCAGCCCCTGACGTGTGGGAAGGGCTATGGGCTCTATGAATCCCCGATATGAATAATCGACACCTTGGAGGGAGGATGATCCCGGTAGTGCTCCCTTCTTGCCCAAGATGGAAGGGTATTCATGTGGGCGAGCATAGGCTCGCTGCTAGATAATGAACCTAAGTCTTCCGAAGACTTAGAAAGAGAGGAGAGAGTTCCTTACTCGTCTAGTGTCTCCTAGCCGGTCAAGATCTACTCCATCTGGGAGTATCTTACTGATGCTTGTCCATCCGACCTTGGGGCCCTTTCCTGGGGCTGGAGAAAAGCAGACTTACTCCCCGCCCTTCTCTCCAAAAAGAAGGGGAAGAGTAAAAAATAGTCTAGGAGCACTAGGGGTTTATCTCCTTACGCGAGGTCTCCGGGAACGGACGATCCGCTGTCGTTGCGGCAAGCGATCAGGCCAAGCCCTGCACGTTCGGCCCAAAGGCGCTTTAAGGCGGGAGACAAAGAAAAACACAAACGGAGCTTCGATTGCGTCGGGGCCCTCATTGAAAGACCACCCAGTGATTTTGAGCACGCTGACTTTAAAAGCCTTTTAGCTATTCATTTAACCGATGGAGACATGTTGCCCAAAGGCCAACGTACACGAGGATGAACTGATGTTAGTAGCTATGCAACAATCCTGGTTTTCTCTATAAATATAAGAGTTGGAATCATTTGGAGCCTTTTAATTTTTCTAGTAAATTGTTTATCTGTTGATAACTTTGGTTTTATTCATCCAAATTTGCATAACCTTTACATTATGTATTTATAAATGTGCGTTCATCGTAGACTAATTTTGGAAACTTTGGAGTTCTCTGGCAAAAGTTATGGAAGACGTTGTGCTACAATTACAGGCATTCTGATATTTTTGACTGTACTGTAGTTGGTGAGTGGCATACTTAGCCTTGTGCACTATCCTACATTAATAAATATAATTGATTTAATTTTTTTACTCATTTTATATTTAGGCATAACTTAGGGGTATTAGTTAATTTTTGTTGACTATGATTATAAGTTTTTAAGTTTATATTATCAGTCACACATATTGTATATATTTTCTTTTTGTCTTACTGACCTCAAAATCTTAACGATAACACTTTCATGCTTTTCATTATTCTCTCTTAAGTGCACCTGAATTAGCCAAGGTACTGAAGATTTTGTGATACCATATATTTTAGAAGAACATATCTATTAGTATTATTAGTTGACTATATGAGCTCACTTAAGTTTAAATTTGGTGTAAATCTATAGGGGCTAAAGCTTTATAGGGATATGATCTCCAATGATGAATTATCTGACTCAAAAGATGAATTCTTCACAGTGTTCTTATTTGGCTGGGCTTACCGAAGGTTCAGGGCAATTAAGGTAAAGAAAGGCGTTGCAAAAATATATATTTTATTCTAGTATTGGCCTATAACGGGGCAAGCGGCACGCCACGAAATTACTTTGCAGACGACTAGCAGTCTATATATACTCAACGCGAAATATTAAATTCTGGAGCGAAAAGACTTGGTGAATTTTAAAAGGGGTTCCATAAACGCTAATATGGGCATGGCAATACTTAATGGCAATCTTAATGCTTAATTCTTAACTAGTGCAGAATAATCGTCACTCTCCCGTTCTCTCTCAGTGGAGACACAGAACGGTAACCGCAAAGACATCCGGCCAGGCAACGCGGGTCAAGCTTGTAACCACAGACCCTCGCCACTCGTATGTATGAAAAGCAGAACGGCTTTAAACTGCAAGATCTTCCCTACGAGAGTATATTCAATTTCACCTCAAATAAGAAATTGGAGACGCGTTTCTCTCAAGCTCGAAGTCCAACGGAAACCGAGGTAAGACTTGGTGAGAAAAACCGTTGGAATAAGAACCCTCCTGGGCCCGTCCAAAAGCCCCCCTCCTCCTGCCCCTACCCCAGTGGGGGTGACGAGGTATAAATAAGAAACACTTAGGAAAAACGAGGTAGAATACTTGAGTCGCCAGACTACGAAGTCCCCTGCAAGAGAAGCAGGGCTACCTAGGGGGCTAAGAAGCAGCTCACTCTCGATCTAGTCACTTGTTATCAAACCGAACGTTAAGTTAACTTGTTCAAGTTCAACTTACTCTCGTTAGAGAGACTCCTCATATCCTGGTGCATCGTAAAACCCAGGGATATTCCTTGACCTTGAGGAATTACGAAAAGAAGATGAACAGGCTCCCCCTCGAGCCCGTTACCCGGTGTCCACAACAAACTCATAAGTTAACTTGGTTGAGGAACCAAGTTCAACTTATTCTCGTCAAAGAAACCCCCCCCCCTCTGTTATCCTCGCCCTTGAGGAAGACTGGAACTAAGAAGAAGCTCACCATCAAGCTAGTTTTTGGTTACCAAAACCGCCTCTTAAGTTAACTTGTTCAAGTTCAACTTATTCTCGTCAGAGAAATCCCCCCTCCTCGATCCTCGCTCTTGAAGAAGAATCCCCCCCCCCCGAGTACAGTCCTCGCTCATGAGGAATTACGTAACGAAGGAGAAAAGCTCCCCTCGAGCCCGTTACCCGGTGGTCACACCGAACTCTAAGTGAACTTGGTTTAAGAACCAAGTTGCCGCCTAAAGCACCGTGATTGTTCTCCCCCTTGAAGACCCCCCCCCCCATTGAATACCGTGTGAACCCCCATCTGCTACACTTGCCAAAGTACCTCGTGATCTCAACCACTTCCATCTGGCCGGTCGGCACGCGTCTTGGAGACAATAACATTCCTGAGGTATTTAAACTCCAGTAGAGTCAATTAGCCTAAATCTTGTATATTGAAGTGCGTATCGAATTTAGCCAATTTTAGAGGGTCGAGTTAATTGAAGTAATTATTGTGTATTTTAATATTCGGAATATCTCTGTGGTTCATGTTTAGTATTTGTGTAGTAAACTTGTTAAATTTAATATATAAGTTGATTTTTGGAATTCCTGGGCGTTTCTCTATATCCTTACGTGTTTGAATCGGTTCTTCTTTAAAACAATAAAATTAGCACTCTTAGAACAAAGCCTACTTCATCAAAGAAGTATATCACGACCACAAAGAATACCACGACAAAAGTGGTGTTAGGTGTGGAGTGATAAAAAGAGGCATTCTGCTACAACTACTTTCCTCTCATTTCTCGCCTATATATACAGTTTAATTTTGAGGGGGCGTGGCCTATATTCGACTACAGGACAATTCTGTCTTCGGGGCTCATTAGTTCGACCCCTTAAAGGCGGAGTTTTGAACGGCTGTGTATCACAATTTGCTTACACCCTCCAACTAATCTAACTATTCTATGACCCGATTTTACAGAACTGTGTTATAATTTCCTTTGGTTGTACTTTGTGTTTACTCATGTGCTCCGTAAACTTCCGTCTTCTGATAATTTTATCCTGAAATGTGAATTGTTTGTTTATTCATTTCCTCTTGTTGACTTAGGTATCTTGACCTTTTATCCCTTTTTTCACGTTCACCCTCTTTGTATTTCCCGCGCGTTAGGATTTAATGAGACCAGTGTGCGTCCATTTTGTGGAGTTTCTTGCTGGGCCTATTGAATCCGGTGACTTGATGCTAGTAGCCTACCTATTACATAAACCGATCACCACAAATCTCTTTTAATAACGTAACATAATTATTTATTTTACTATATCTAGATTTATCTATTTTAGCTATTACGGACAGTCTCAAGTAGGTCTCAACTGGGCCATCTATTAGATCTCTCACTGAAACTATACTGTTTGAATACTATTTGGATACCCTCTAGCTTTTATCATGGTTCCCACCTTTCCACCAAACAATAAGTGTTCCAGTATTTCTTTAATTTTCAGAATTTCCCAGAAAATGCATGGAGGCACTTAGTTCAAGACCTTGAATATGAAACAGTTGAATCTATTATCCTATTCTGGCAGATGGCTAGGATCAAGACAATGATCAAGAACAACGCAATGAAGCTCTTCATAAAACTACATGAGGAACATCGTGATCTGGTGAAAAGCAAAGGGAGAGCAAGTGACCCAGAAATAAAAGGAAGAGCATTTCTGCTAGAATTAGCCCTGTTCGATATAGTCGTTCTGGATGCAATCAGAGAAATACAGAACAACAGACCTTTATCCAGGGAGAGGAAAGATGAGGATATAAGGTTCTACGAACACCAAAAGACTTAGAGGAAGCATCATATTTGGGGTCATGACAAGATCCCTGAGCGGAACAGAGGGAAATGAAATACTGCAGCATTGACAAGAACAAGGTAAAACTGATTACTTTGAACGTCACAAATTTTTTTTAGTTTTACTCCATTGCTAAATTTAACATGTACTTAACAATTACTCTCTTAACATCTCGTACTATTCTACAGCTGCAGCAGAACAAGAGGCAGTTGTTCAAATCAATGTCATTACCTGGGGTGACTCAACTAAGAACGACGCTAATAGAGAAGACATGAATTACCATCAGCCTTGTACTGGATGTTCTCACCATCATTACACTGTGACTAGTGTAACTTTGACGTTTCCTAGGAAGGGCATGGAATCTGATGTCATCTGCAATAGAGTTGATCGCCTTTGTTTATCCGACAATCAAGTTACTGCCATTGTTTTTGTTACTTTCAAAGCTGGAGGAGCTGATCTGGATAACTTCTTCATCTCAACATCAACAAACATGTCGCAACAAAATGCTGTCCAGGTCTATAATATCTATAAATGCTTTCCTTAAGTTTATAATATCAGCCAATCACATGTCCAAGCTTTATGACCCCCCCCCCCCACTGTATCCTGCCCTACACTGGGATGGAAAGTTGCTCAAATATTTTTAGATGTTATTCGTGAGAGTTACCAGTTTATGGTGTCACTAAGTTTATAATCGGTTTCTTAGTTTATGAGATGCCGGGCGAGTACCAGTTTAGAGGAGGAATAATCTGGGGGTGACCCTGGGTAACCCGCAAAGGGGTGTCGGACGAAGGCGTTTAAGGTCTCACCGTCGAGTTTGCCCTGACTCCCAAAGTTCTTACGGGGAATCCGTTTATAGGCTGGGTTCGAAAGGTAACTTGGTTATCACTGGGTTAAAGGAGGGACTCGAAAGGAATAAAAGGAAAATGGTGTAGGCTTTATTCTCGGCTTAGGTTTATCTTAATTGGGGCAAGCGAGATAGTCGAGTCTTACGCGGCTTTGTTGTAGGTTTCCCTCTACGTTAGATGTTGGGGCTAATGATGGCTGGATTTAAGGACAAGGAAGGCACTTGTGACGCCAATAAGATTAATATGAATCTGAAATCAAGAGGAATGAATGTATCCAACTAATAATAGTGATGTTACTCCTATTGGGAATTCTCTGCCTGTCTTATTTATACGAACTTCCATTGAGGGGGCGTAACTTAGCTATCTTTAATCAGAGTGTGAGGTGGAGCATCATAGGTCAAAGTATGTTCGTTTGTTCCTGTGTTGAGACTGCTGGGCGGAGTCAAAGGGTGTGTGTGTTTCAATCTAGACACATTTGGCTGCATCCGGGAGCAAGGGAATAGCAAAGTTGATTTTGTCGTTTCGTAAGTCCACGTCAACTTTAGCTGGTCAAACCTGACTCCATCACAGCTGCCTCGCTATCTTGTATCGAGACCTTTCGGCTCGCAGCTATTTTCTCACGTGTGTATATATGTGCATTCGCGATGGAAACTCCAACTATTCGCTTGCCTTCTTACACTCATGTTTTTTCTTAATGCGCATATATACAATTATTTTTTTAACATTATATATAAGTATTTAGCTATATTCTATATTAGTTCATTGCTACTGCATAGCATATTATTTCAGTAGTTAATATGTGTGCTCAATTTCAAGATTTCATAGGTCCAACAGGGTGCTTATTTGTGAGGTTCCTCGTTGAGCCTACTTCACCTTTCAATTCGGGCGTCACTACATATGTATTGGGCAGTAAACCTGGATGTATTTTAGAGAGTTTAGCTGTACTAGTCTCAGGTCCATCTTCATACATTACAGGAAAGTTATTGAGATCCCCTGTCATCGACAATTCTTTTGGCACAGCTGAGGCTGAGGGTTCAATGGATTTACTGGAGATATGGGCGCTTGCGGATAAAGTTACTGCCCTTGTTTTTTACACTGCCTTGAGTAACTGTGGAATTCACAGATGAACTGCCAAACTGATAACGATAATTCTGACCAAGATAGTCTTTTATCTGGCCTGTCGACATCACATCCCGGAAATCCTAGTATGACCAGTTTGGGATAAGCTGTTTGGAAAGGTGAAGGAGCCAGATGATCTGTGTTCTGAGCATCGGAAGGATGTGTGGACGGACTTGTCTAATGAAAACCCACAGATACTGGCTATTGACAGAAAATGCTTGATGGAAAAAAAAAAAAAACATGAAGAAATACTCTAAATACTCTAATAGTTGAAAGGCTTCCAAGAGCCGACTACATAGAAATGGCTGAAAGGACAGTCATTGTTCTTGGAGGAATGCCTCTTTGAGGTATTCACTGAAATCGACCAGGCGCCATTCATCAGGTCATATGAATGGCCATAAATCTGTACTCTATGAAAATGCTGATGTTTGCAAATTAGCCTGAGTACGTTGAAGACACTGTATCAAAGACGAAAAGACTCAATAACCTCCTTACTCTGTTCCACACTCGTGTGTGGATGATTTCAATGTCTGCTGCAGATGCTCATGTGAGTGATCTAAATCTAATCCTGGGCATGTTGAACTACAAATAACTGAACCAGAGCTTGCTGATGCAGTACTTAATAAGTTAGAAAACCATAAATGGTACCTAGCGAAGGAAGTCGTGCCATTTGTCCTATTCAGCAGTAGATTGAATGACATATCGAAGCACGGCATTGCTGCCTGGTTAGATGTCATTGAGAAGTCAGATAGCTTCAGAACAGGAAATCTTTTATTCTAGATATTTTTTGGCCCAGGATTACATTTCCTGCTGGACGCAGTGAGCATTGGATCCGGGTGTCTTATGGAACCTATCACGTCTTGGCTACAGAATGATGATTGCAGGAAAAAAGTTGGACGATGTTAAGAACCTAAGAGCGGTTACTGACATTGTTGAACGTGGTATCAAAAACAAACAACAAACAAACAAACAACTTTATTGCAGATTTCGGTGATCCATAAAAAAAAACATTACAATTTTGAAGTATACCACTATCTTACTGCTAGTACTTATTCACCTATTTACATGAACTGTCAATCTACTAATATTGCCGGATTAATGCAATGGGTAATATTTATCATGTGAGTAGTAATTTCAGAAAGATACCTACAGTCTGAGTGAAAAATACCAGACACAATTTTATTTGAGCTGCTTTCTAACCTATTTAAAAAACTAATTACAAGTTTTCTGATTACTTCTTTAGGCAAAGGTATATTTCTACATGCATACATCGGACTAGCTCTACAATACTTAGGTTCACCACACAGAATTCTGAGACAATTGTTATAGGCAACAATAAATCTACTATGGGTAGCATTTGCATAATTCCACCATAGATGAGCTGCGTAAACTGACTCACAATAAGACCTAAACAGTTTAATTTTTACACTTTCAGTACAATGTCCGAAATGTCTTTTAATCATGTTATTTTGTCTATACAGCTTGTTACGCTGGCGTTCTATATCTAATGTGTCTTTGAGATCATCACTAATTATATGCCCTAAATACTTTATATTGCTCACTATTGGAATTGTATCATTACCTAGCTTAAAACTATCATATTTAAAACATTTAAGAAATTTAGACTTAAAAACTAGCACCGCACTTTTAGAACTATTAAATTTGATATCATTTTTTATCCCAAAATCATTACAAACGTTAATTAATTTATTTAGACCACTTGCAGATGGTGCAATTAGTGCCATGTCATCTTCATAAATAAAATGATTCGTTTTTGCATTACCTATTATACAACCTACTTTAATTTTGCCTAATTTTATGGATAAATCATTTATATACATACAGAATAGGTAAGGAGAAAGAATTCCTCCCTGTCGAACACCATTACTTACGGTAAAGAAGTCAGATATGGTATTTGACCATCTTACACACATTTTTTGAGTAGCATACCAGTAACTAATTATTCTTATAATATATGATGGAACATTAAATTTACTTAACTTATCTATTAGAACTCTGTGATTTACTCTGTCAAAAGCCTTTGACGCATCCAAAAAACAGGAATATATATTGCTATTAAGACTATTATATTTCAATATCATTTCTTTTAATGAGTAAATACACGTATCTGTACCATGATTTTTCTTAAATCCAAATTGGTTGTCCGTTGTTAAGATAAATGATTCTATTCTACTAAGTATGATTCTTTCTAAAATTTTACTACAGATACTAGCTAACGCAATTGGCCTATAATTGGATTTTATAGTTATACTTTGACTTTTGTTTTTAATAATAGGTATTAACACAACAGACAACATGCTTTCAGGTAAGACTCCATGTACGAGACATCCAGTAAGACACATAGCTAATAATGGAATAATTTTCTCACTGCTAAATTTAATATGTTCAGCTTGAATTCCATCCAATCCACAACTTTTATTTACATGAAGTTTTCTTATCATGGTTGCCACCTCTTCGCATGATACTAAAACCTTTTTATAGTTATCCGAGACTGCCTAATTGTTGTCTAAGGATAGTGAACTATCGTGCAAATAATTAAACAGTTCCCGATAGTTTGTTTTCCACATGTTACTAATATTTTCAGCTCCTGAATTACCTTCAATTTCATCAGGTGGACTTAATTTTTTGTTGTTATGCACTTTAATTTCTTTCCAAAATTCTTTTTTATCTACTTTCATATTAAAGAGCTTGCGGGCTAAGGATTCCTTTTTTAGATTTTCTTATAGATATGAGAACTTTGAAAATGTCATAAAAACAGATGCCAAGAAAAGGGAGTATCTCCAAGCTGGGGAGTTTAAGAGAAGTTGCTTTGACAAATTCAAGAAATAAACTTTTAACAACTGACCTGTAAATGTCATTATAAAATTAATCATCATACAATGTTTTGACTTCTTGATCGATTAGACTGGTAATGAAATATTAAGCTCAAATTTGTGTCATGAGTAAGGCGCCTTGAGTGTGAAAAACTGAATTTTCTAATTTTCTCAAATCTGTGTATTACCAATGTGCCATTTGTTATTCCATGACTATTAGTTAGAAAGAGGATTAAAGACACTTTAATTTGTTCCTCTTTTGTTGCTCTATCCTGTTTATATAAAAGGTTATTGTGAAAAACATGATTCAAGGGACCATGAAACTGGTGCTGATGACCGATTTCAAGGCAGAAATTTAAAGTTCCATGCGGAAATGCTTCACAACATCTTCAGTCAAAATAATTGAAATTTTATGTTTTATCAGGTAAAAAAAAGTGGGAAATGTACAGAAAACTATAAAAGTAAGAAAAAGTTGATTTTTGAATTGGCTTAATAGGTCGCACTGAAGTTCAATCCTCTATGTTAGTTAGAAAATTATGCCTTTAGCCTTTACCATTAGTGGGACATTTCTTTCATTTAAGGAGACTCTAGTTGTTTTTACTGACCTTGATTTCATATAATCTTACGACCAACCTAAACTACCTTCCAATTGTCTTTTGGCATACGCCTTAGCGCTTCACTCATTTTCTGAACTCCCAACAGATTCTGCACATAGCCCCCTCCCCTCCCTTTCCTTTTCTTATTCTCTTCCGATGATTTTCCCATTCTTAACACCATTTCGATGTGTATATTCATGGATATCCCTAGAGTACTCTCTTTGTCTTCATTTTTGTCATCAAGGGTTTGGGAAGAAATTCGTAATGATTATAACAGGGAATTAGTTTCTACCTCTTTTCAGAAATTGTGAAATGGACGCTTCAGACCAAGGAACTTGAAATTAAATTAGTATCCTTTTTATCATTTCTTTTCATTATTTATTCAATGGCAAGCTCCCCCCGCCCCCTTCTCCTTTTCACACTCAGTACCATATCTTCTTTGGTGGACACCACTTTAATTAATTCCTTTAATTTCTCAAGGAAAACAACCGGACACAAAGGTCATCGGTTTTTTTTTTAGGTTGGTTAGGTTTTATTTAGTTAGATCAGATCTTATGACCCACAAGGGAGGAGGGAAGTGTCATTGTTCAATTTATTCAATAAAGGATAACGTGATATATAATTATTAGGCAAAACAACCGTGTTTTGAGATATTAAGAGCCTACAAGGAGAAAACAAAAATTAGTTTTAATCGTCGTAACAAAAGATGGCAGAAGCCATCTTGAAAGCGGGCGGCGAGGGAAAAGGTCAATGGGCAAAAGCAGAATTCCAAAAGGGAAAGAAAAGTTTGCTCCAGATTCTCAGAGGGTTGAGGACATGGCCTTAAAAGATTGGAATAATAAATAAATCTCAATTTCATCTTTAATAGATTGGGTGTGTGAGAGATTCAGAACGATTACAAATCCTCAAATAAAACAATTAACTACAAAGTTGAAACTAATAATACATATGAAATATAATGCTGTAGTAAACTCCCCCCTCTCCCCCCCCTGTATTATACCAAATAAAATCATGAACACTAAACAAACAAAGAACTATCTAGTATGACTATCCAAATAACTACCAAAGATTAATCAAGGATCAATATATTAGGTTTTCTAGATATTATTTTTTATTTCTCCTTTTAACTGTATTTTCCTCGTAAGTTGTGAACGCCAAGTTTATTCTGATAATTATTAAATGGAGATTTGGAAAGAAAATGGCTAAGAAATTTTTAGGAAAATAAATGAGGGCTTTATTCTTTATAACAAGCTGCATCGGCGCAGTTTGGATAAGCGAGAGATTCCTATCAAAACCGCGAAGGCTTTTTTCTTATGCTCGATTTTACTTTGGAAGAGAAAGGGCAGTAAATTATTCAGCGGCAGATGATTGAAAAAGGCAGGTTGAGAAATAAGTGGATATACTTTGGCCGACCAATAGACGTTATCCTTTAACTATGAAGAATATAATATACCTTAAATTTTACCTTTTGAAGATACATTATGCAATTATCTATTTATTATCCTTTCCAGACCCCAAAGATTTAGCTCAGATTTAACCAATTCATTTTATAAAAGACTTGATTACTAATTCTAACATTTTCATGCAGGAAACAAACCTCGTGATGGTTGATTGAAGACTCGGTTTCTTCCTTGTTTACCTGGAAAATAAAATATACATATATAAATATCAAAATTATGGCATTTAGTGTTTGGTTATGAAGATTTTTAGTGTATTAATTAGCGCACCCACAAGTACAGTATATTTAAATAGAACCGGCAGCTAACTTCGTACATTCGTACTTCGTCCCCTAATCGTGCTCGTTGCGGATTCAATGAAACGAAAGATACTATCGTAATCACACACACACACACACACACACATATATATATATATATATATATATATATATATATATATATATATATATATATATATATATATATATATATATATATATATATATATATATATCAGGTGGCCCCCAATATGACGCATTTTCTTTATAGAAATAATATCTCAGTAATCTCCTTCCTATTCATGACAATTTTTATATGCAAGATACTTTCAATCTTCCTTTTACGAATGCAAAAAAACGGAATTTGGATACCTTTTATAGTTTTCTTTAACTTCACAAAAATAACAAGATGGGGCAAAAAAATGAATATCGACTGTAGAGAAATAAATAATCAGAAATTTAACTTACCTACATACAGTAAATGATCTACTGGACCAATACTTTGATGAATCACTAATCTGAGTCTTTTTTCCACACACACAAATATTTTCTTACTTCATTAATGCTAATTTCATGCCAAGATTCGCGCATTTTTCTGTTCAATTCTGGTTCTGTTGAATTTTTCTCTCCGACCTCGGTAAACCTTGAATAATCCAAGGGGTTACAATCTGGACCTTGCACTATCCACTCATTTTTCGTTATTAATCTTGGCGCATTGCGAATTAGAAACAACCGTGTAGCGTGACTGGTATGCATAGGTGCTCCATCTTGTTTGCCAAATAAAGTCATTTTCTTGATACATGCGATTGAAAGCAAGCAACAACCTTTTCCCCAGGAGTTCAATGTAATTAGCAGAATTCACTTTTGTCTTTTCAGTATCAATAAAATGAACATCTGTTTTGCCATTCCAAGAGACCCCTGCAGATATCATAACCTTTTTGGAAAATTTTGAAGTTTCATGATACAATCTGTTTATCGTAATGTCACACTTTTTACCACGCCCGTAGACATCATATTGGCTTTTTCGCGGAATTTCTAAAGTGAAATATTTTTCAGCCGTGAAGACAATATTTTTAACATCAGCAATAGAGAGATTATCAAGTAACTGTCTGTAACTTATTTTTCTTTTGCCCTTAAGAGTACCACTTCTTATAGAAGATACTATTCTTTTGAAGGCTTTTAGCTTTTGTGTCTTAATTATTCGTTGCACATAACTCCTTCCAATATTCAAGTTTTTAGCAATTGTTCTTTGCGGTAAATGACTACCTGGTTTATCTTCTTGAGAGCAGATGTTATCGTTAATGTA
Organism: Ceratothoa steindachneri; assembly: GCA_963969495.1. Lineage (NCBI taxonomy): Eukaryota > Metazoa > Arthropoda > Malacostraca > Isopoda > Cymothoidae > Ceratothoa > Ceratothoa steindachneri. Next base: position 109,047,135 of record OZ018320.1, read on the forward strand.
ATTCACATTTCCCTATGCTGAAGGTGCTTTAGGTCTACCACTTCCCGTTTCGCGATTATTTTTAAAGAGTTTTTCCCACAGTTTCCCAGGAAATTCTCGCAATACTCTTCCAGTCTTCTATCCCTTTTCACAGTAAGAAGCTTTAGTGACAGTGCAATCTTCTCCTGACAACCTCATTATGGGTACTGAGGAACTGTAAATAATGATATCCATATTATGGCATGTTCATTACTGTAGTCTTTTGTAAGAACGTGAAAATTCCTGGATGATATTGCCTATAAAAATATTTTATCTCGATATTCGTTTTTTTTTACCAATGTTGTTATTTTTAGGAAGTGCAAGCAAACTATGAAAGGTATATAAATTTATGTTTTTGCATTCGAAAAAGGAAGATTGAAAGTATCTTGTATATGAAAATTGTCATGAATAGGAAGGAGGTTACTGAGATATAATTTTTTTCAAAATGTGTCATATTGGGGAGGACACCAGATATATATATATATATATATATATATATATATATATATATATATATATATATATATATATATATATAGAGAGAGAGAGAGAGAGAGAGAGAGAGAGAGAGAGAGAGAAAGAGAGAGAGAGAGAGAGAGTGAGTGAGTGAGTGAGAGAGATAGATAGATAAATATGGAATATACAGCCACCGACTTTAAAGAAATATATGAGTCCGTTTCTAGCTCGGTCAATTAAGTGCAGTGCTGGAAATAGAGTCGTAATAAAATAGCAAGTGATCTACTAAAAAATATATAAGCACTTCGTTTTTAACTAAAAAATAGTCATAAACCTATAGAGGAGGGGCATTGCCCCACTAGAGCCTCATAATCTTTTATTCCTTCTTTGAGTAACCTAGAATGAATATCGTCTGGGCCAGATGACTTACTAGTATTTAACTCCAATATAATCTCTTTTATTATTTCCCTGTTCACATTAACGGTATTCAACACTACTTTCCTTGACCTAGAATTATCGTCAATTAATCTATCTTAATTCTCTTGTGTAAATACTGAAGAAAAATGATCATTAAGAACCTCTTCTATTTCCTCATCAGATTCTTTCAAAACCCCTTCATATCTAATAGGCTCAATTTTATCACTGTTAGATTCGTTATTAATTCTATAATAGCTAAAGAATTTTTTTGGATCTTTATTTTTATTTTGAGCTAAATTAATTTGTGCCGCCCTTTTGCTCTTCTTAATAATTTTATTTAGCTGATTTCTGGTCGACATATAATGATTTAAGTTGTCAAAAGTACTTTCTCTCTGTAATCTATGGTATGCCATTTTCTTCTCAGAAATTTTCCTAGCTATCTCCTGATTCCACCAAAACGGCTTCCTACATTTCTTCCTAATAACCTTCATTGGAATACACTGCTCCTGGACTATGTTTAGTATAGTCTTAAAAGTGTTCCACTTCTCATAAGTATTCTTCCTCCTGAATTCTATATCCAACCTAATCTTATTTAGCAAGTTTCGTAATTTATCGTAATCTACCCTATAAAAATTTGGAGTTTCTGTGGAGTTTGTTGATGTTCTACACTTCACTATTCCCAAGTTAAAACGAACCATCTGATGATCACTATTTCCCAATGCTTCGCCGCCAATCGATTCCTGAACCAAGTGATCATCGTTTGAAAGAACCAGATCTAAAATATTGGTACCTCTTGTTGGCTTATTAACAAATTGAGTAAAAAAACTATCCTCAAAGCATTCTATAAACTTACAGCCTGCTCTATCCCTTTCTCTCATATTTTCCTAGTCCACAGAATTTAAATTAAAGTCACCAAGAATAACTGTTTCTACTTCACATCCTTTCCTTATTTCACTGATCATTAGCTCATCAATACAGTAAGTCTGTCCGGATGGTCTGTAAAAGGCTCCCAAGTGTATTATCCTATTTTTACTGACCCTAATATCTATCTACAGTGACTCAACTTCTTGCTATTTCTGATATAAATAATCAACCCACCACCCGTCCTATCTCTCCTTTGACTAATGTACATATCATAACCCTGTAGTTTAAATTCACTCACGTTGTCATTAAATTTATTTTCATTAACCCATGATTCTATTACACATATTATATCTATATCTTCATCAATAATATAACTCAATAACTCATCTTTCTTATTTCTAAGACTACAAGCATTGGTATAAAGACAACTCAGTCCTCCTATCCCTGAAGCACCTCTTTTAGAATGTATACCTTCCACTCTATCTCCTCGGCATCTTTTTCCTTTCCCTGTCCCACCCTGTACTCTTATATTTCTCTGAACACTATCAGTAACTAGTTTCCCGCCTGCAAAAATCCAACGACACTATCTAATTCCTGCCACAACACGTCAACCCCAGCCCGACTTAGATGGAGTCCATCCAATGCCTTATTCCCATAAAACCCATTCCAAACATTTACAAACACTAATCCCGACTCCTCACATAGCCCTTTCGCATACCCATTCAGTCCAATTGCACGAGACATCCATTCAATCCCCACATCCAATCTCGGAAGCACACCTGAAACAACGACTTTCACTCTACTTTCACTCATCCTTTCAACTAACCTTTTGTACCTCTCTCGTAACTCACATGAACCCACCTTCTTTACATCATTTACTCCCACATGCGTAATCACCACTGCATCCTCTCACATCCAGACACCAGACTATCATACCTCTCAGACACATCATTTATACCAACACCCAGCAAACAAACTCTCTCGACCTTCCATTTGCTTTCACTCAACTTCCTATCTAAATATCTAATCTGAGAGTCACCCATCACAAGCACCTCAGTCATCCTCCTAGTTCCCCTAGGCCTAGCATTACCCTCCCTCCTGTTCTCATTCAAACTACCACTTATTTCACTTTCTGCCACAGCCACATCAGGCAAATCACTTTCAACCTCTTGCTCTCTCAGGGCATCGAATCTGTTAGTCAACCTAACAGGTTCCACGTTCCTCTTTCTCACAGACGTAACCTGTCCTAACCTATCTATTCTATCCATATTCACCTACCATTCATCTTCACTCAGATCAGTCAGTTCTTTCTCTCCAGTCCCTAGTTTCGGCCTATCTTCCACCCTCCTGGTCCCAGCCACATTCTTCATGCGTACCACTTTCATCCCTTCTCACTTCATTCACCAACTCACTTAATCTCTTGCACTCATCACGCAACCGACTCACCCCCTCTACCCAAGCCACATTTGCACTAGTCACATAACAAACCTGGCATTCAGATACATTTGCTCTCAACACCACAAAAATCACAAACTATATACACACTGCTTACATCAAAAGGCATACTCGCTTCATCCAAAGCAACAGCCATACTGAGAAACTTTTCAAAATATAATTATAAATTTCTTTAGTATTATATCTAATAATCACAGTTAACTATCTTCCCGAACTTAAATATATTACACCGAAAAATTCAAAATGAAAATACGTCACATAATGGAGAGCGCGCCGAGAACACGTTCGATCGCTACCGACACTTCGAATATTAGTGAATGCGTTTATATTATATGTGTATCCCAATGTAACTGGAACTCAATTTATAATTTCCTTAACATAGTAAAATAAAATCTCTTAAAATGCTTTCTAACAATATTGGAACTGCCTGTGTCCGAAATTTTCTAAGCGTCAATGTAATTCGTGCCTGCGCTTTCATCCCAAAGGTTCAATTATTAAAGTGTTCTACAATTCATTTCTGTAAATTCATATCACGTGTGAGTACTGATATTTACTGGTTGTTAGAGAACCATAATTTATCATACCATTTGTGATCCTTTAAATATCATTCCTAAATTCATATATATTAACAATTCTCTTTAATCCTTAATATATATATCTCTCTCTCACAGCACTCCCGCCTTTTAGCCAATTTTGTATCCAATCACTTATGCCTGTGTTATTCTCTTGCTAAACTAATTATCTTTTATCGTGATATTCTCTGTTAATTTTTAAATAGAATGAAATATTTTGTCTCGTATTTTATCCATTCCCGTGTTTCTACCTTCAATCTCGCCGCGCATTAGGCCTAAAACCCAATTAATAATTAATTTCAAACATTTATGCTGGATGGTATCATGTTTGCTATCTAGGTTCCAACACCACCATACATTAAACACTTGTCGTCAGCAAATGCGCTTACCAAAGTGGGGAAGTAATAGTTTCTCTGAGGTTTTCTCAATCTTTAATGCTTTTTATGACACCGTAAATCGTGATAACTTTAATGTTTCAGAAATGGGATGTCTCATGGGTCAGGCACCCACTAGCATCACTCTTTCTCGACGGGATTCAAGCTTAATCCATGATAATATACAGATTGTTACTTCGTATCCTAATAATATTGCGAAACTAACTAGACATCAAATCATTACGTTGCGAAAAGGCGGCGGCTGGATTTATGCGTCGAACTGCACTATGTGCCCTAAAACATATATAGGTGAAACCGTGGATATAAAACGCCGTACTTATCAGTCTGAATTGTGGCTTGTCGAAGGTGACATAGTTCTGTGAGCGCTGGTGATAATTCACATATAATTTGTATTTTAATTATATTACATACAGGTTTGACGAAATTGAATCAATGTTGCTACATTTTTTTACGTTTCAGAATGGCCTAATTTGCCCCCCTCCCTCCGGGGGCCCCGTCTCTTTCTTACACTGATTGCTTAATTAAAGGGTTTTGAAAAGATTTCGCAATTCACTTAAATTGAATTACGAATAAAGGATATAAGGTCTGTTTTTGTGGTTATTTATGGGTTTATGCCCACTCTCTAATTTGTTGATAAAATATATATATATATATATATATATATATATATATATATATATATATATATATATATATATATATATATATATATATATATATATATATATATATATATATATATATATATATATATATATTTAAAAACAAATGTTTTTTAATGTTGACAATGTTTTTTCTTGGGCAAATTAAAAGAAGTGCGGTAAATATGTAGATTATCGGCGCGAACGATGGGACGTACTATTTCGTCCGTGTTCCAAAATGTTTCACGTTTTGGGAGTACATTTAAGTTGACGGCTCGTGTGGGGGTAAACACAATGGGGGGACTACACTACGATGATCCTGAGTTTCATTAAATTTGGGGGTTTGGGGGGCACAGCCCCCCAGTATATAATCCTAATTGTTTATATAATAATAATTCGAAAAGGACTCAAACGCGCATGAATATTCCGACACGAGTGAACGATAATATTCACACACAAATTTTTTTTCGGCTGGGCCGCTAATCTACATATTTACCAGAAGTGCTATGGGTAGAAGGGTGTTATGTTAGGCTATTGCAATCGCATCATATTGTATTATATATAATTTTCAAGGTAATTTCGAAATGGGGGTCTTCGCCCTCATACCCCCCCCCCACACACACACATTTTAAAAAATATTCGTAATATTCCTAATTCGAAAGCGTAATATTAAATTCGAATTCAAAAAGCGATTGCTAAATGTTGTTAGGCCTCTAGTTTTTCTATCGTCGCCTTGAATTAAGACATATAAACCTCACCCCCGAATACTATTTAAATAAATCATATTTTCTTTTTTGAATTAATTAATATGAAATGTCCATATCATATTTTAATTCAGAAAAAAATCATTTTAAATGATATGATGTACATATAATCACACTATAATGTGATTCAAAATTCACAATTTATCTCCCAAGATGGCGGCCAATCGAATTTTCGTCATAACATCATAATTAGAAATTTGCCCACATTAAGTAGTGAAAATGCATATATTTTAAAAATAAAAGATATTCATAACAAAGCGTCCACAAAATTCGAGGGTGAGCTTAAATCCTAAATTAACTCAGTTTTGTTTTGCTTTTTGTTTCACTTGAATTTGTTTTTCCATTTTGTTGTTTCTGTGCGAAATGGCTTAATGCATGGAATTGTTGTCTGAGCATGAATTTGTGTGTATTTGCAATCTTTGTGGTGTGATAGCAGATTGGAATTCATATGTTGAATGTGGATTGCGTGAGTGCATTGTCAATTTAGAGAGGATGAGAGCTCAGGATTTGGAGAGGATATGTAGGCTCAAAGGGCTAATTTCTGAGCTTAGAAGGGAGGTATGTGCGATGCCTAGATCTGGGAACAAGGTAGATAATGGGGTAGTTCTAGAACACGTGGCTTATCACACTTGTATTAGCTAGAAGTAGGGCAAAGGGAGAAGATAGTCAGTGGGAAGTAGTTAGGATGATTAGGCCTAGTGTAGAGCCCGGACAGGTTAGGTGTGTAAGAGATATAATTGGGGGTTAGGATGGAGATGTAAGTGGAGTGAATGTTAGTATAAATGAAACTGCGAAGGGAGATAGAGTTAAGTCTGGAGGAATTAGATATAGGAGTGTGGCTGATGTGCTACTGGTGGTTAATCCCCGTGTTAGATATTTAGCTAGGAAATTGAGTGAGAGCAGATGGAATGGGTTGATGGTTTGCTTGCCAGGTATTGGACTAAGTGATCCGAGTGACAGATATGAAACGCTGGTGTCTGGCTGTCCAAGTGATGCAGTTGTGATTACATATTTAGGTGTATGTGAGGTACGTGAGAGGTACAAGAGGTTGATAGTAAAGGTGAAAGTGGAATCAAAGGTGTTGCGACAGGTGTGCTTCCAAGAATGAATGTTGGGTTGGAATGGAAGTCTCGTGCAACTGGGCTAAATGAATATGTAAGAGTATGTGTGAGATGGGAAGTGTGATATTTGTGGATATGTGGGAATGGTTTTATAGAAAGAAAGAAAGGTATGTGAAGGATGGATTGCATTTAAGTAGGGATGGGGTAGATGTGTTGTGGAAGGAGTATGATCGTATTATTAGGTCTATGAGCATGAAACTGAGTAATGATGGTAGTCAGGGAAATATAAGAGGACATAAATGTACCGCAGCTAAACAGGATAGGGCAGGGAAAGGGAAGAGAGTTCAAGGTATTCAAGTTAAAAGAAGTGCTTCAGAGATAGGAGGTCTGAGCTGACTCTATAGCAATGCTCATGTCTTAAAAATAAGGACGAGTTATTTAGTTGTTACACATGGGTTAGTATGTTACACATGTTACACATGGGTTAGTATGTGTAACAGAATCATGGGTTAGTGAAACTTGATTCAATGACAATGTGCTGAATTGGATTTGCATGCCTATGATATGTATATTAGTCATAGGAGAGGTAGGAGACTGGTGGTGGGATAAGTTTTTATAATAGAAATAGCATTGCTTAAAATCTAAATAATTTAATAAAGCAGGAAGAAGTTGAGTCACTGTGTACATATAGTAGATATTAGGGTCAATAAAAATATGATGAGCTTATAGATGAGCTAATGATTAGGTTAATAAGTAAAGGATGTGAAGCAGATACAGTTATTCTGGGTGAATTTAATTTAAACTCTGTGGACTTAGAAAATCTGATAGGAAGGGATAGAGCACGTTCAAGTTTATAGAATAATTTGAGGATATTTTTTTTTAGTCAATCTGTTAATATACACCCAAAGGATACTAATATATATATAAGGTGTAGTATTTTCAAATTATGATAATTTAGTTCAGGAATTAACTGTCGGGGAAGCATTGGGAAATAGTGATTATCAGATAGTTAGTTTTAACTTGAGATAGGGAAAGCTAGTACATCAACAAACACTATTAAAACTCAAAATTTTCTTCGGGAGAATCATGTAAAACTTAGAAACTTGCTGAATCAGGTTAGCTGTGGTATAGAATTCAGTGGTAAGATGGTTGTGAGATGTGGAATATTTTTAAGACTATATTAAACGTCGTCCAAGAACAGTGTATTCTAACGAAGGTCATTAGAAAGAAATGTAGGAAGACATTATATTGGTTCATGAGATAGCTAGGAAAATTTCTAAGAAGAAAAGATCATACCAAAGATTACAGGAGGAAGGTACGGCTGAAAATCTGAATCATTATAGGGTCATTAGGAATGAATTCAATAAAATAATTTGAGAAGCAAAACGGCAGCAGAAATTAATATAGCTCAAAATTAAAATAAAAATCCAAGAAAATTATTTAGCTATTATAAAACCAATAAAATATCTAACGAGATAAAATTAGGCCTATTAATTATGAAAGAATCTGATGAGGAAATAGTAGAGGTACTTAATGATCATTTTGCTTCAGTATTTACAGAAGAGATTCCAAACCGTTTAATTTGTGATAGCTCTAGTTCAGGGGATGGGGGTGTTGAATACCATTAATTTAGATAAGGAAATCATTTCAATACTAGTAAGGCATCTGACCCAGATGACATTCATTCTAGCTTAAGGTGTAGAAAGTATTGCACTAGCTCTTGAGAAGATATATATACTAGATCACTGGAGTATGGGGAAATACATAATGATTGGAAAAGAGCAAATGCAGTGTCAATTTTTAATAAGGGAAGTAAAGAAGACAACTTTAGACCCGTAAAATTTATTGAGAAGGTAGTTAAGAAGAGTATTTCTGAGCATCTAGAAAGAGGTAGTTTTGTGGAGTAAAAAGGGTGACCAGTTTGAAGGTGGCCAATTTAAGGTCTTCCAGTCGCTTTTGCTCTGACTCCCAAAGTTCTCCCGCGGAATCCTTTTATAGGCTGGGTTCCAAAAGGTAACTTAGTTATTACTGGGTTAAAGGAAAGCGGCGATAAGTAGGCTTTATTCTTGGCTTAGGTCTACCTTAATTGTAACAAGCGAAATAGTTGAAGCCTACGCGGCTGTATGTAAGTTTTTCCACTAACTTTAGATAGCTGGGGCTAGGACGGCAGGACTTAAGGACGAGGAACGGTAATAATAACAAATGAGGATGATGACAAACGAGTGATCCTGACAAATGACTTGATCGATTCTCCTCTCATAATGTTTCAGCCCGTTTATTTATAGGCCCCCACTTCAGGGGACGTGACTTATTTTCTCCTAATCTAGACGCGGGGAGGAGCTAATAAGGTCAGAAGTATACTCATTTGTTCCTTTGTTGACTGTTGGGCGGAGTCAAAAGAGGTATGTGCGTTTTTAATGTAGGCAGACACATTTGGCCCCTATCGGTATGATTGGACAGTTTATTTTGTCGTTTCACGGATCCACGACAACTTTAACCGATCAAAGCAGATAATACCCTATATTTGCTCGACTTCTCCCTGTTATCTTGCATTGAGATCTTTCGTCTCGCAGCTGTTTCCTCACGTGTGTATGTTTGTGTGATCGCGTGGGAAACTCCAGCTATTTGCTTGATTATGTTACACTCATGTTTCACTTAATACAGGTAGAGTTGTGATATAAGTATTTCGCTCTATTTTAAATTGGTTCATTACCTATTACATGGCCTATTATTTCAATAAGTAATGCGTATGCCCAATTTCAGGATTTCATAGATCCAACAGGGTGCTCATTTGTGAGTTTCCTCGTTGGGTCTACTCCACCTTGCAATTTGGGCACCCCAGTATATAAATGCTGATCAGCATGGGTTTAGAAGTGGTAGATCATGTTTAACAAACTTACTGGAATTTATTTGATTATGTAACTAAACATTTAGATAAGGGAGAAACTGGTGATGTAATTTACTTAGATTTTAGCAAAGCTTTTGATAAGGTTCCACATAAGAGACTAGTTTACAAATGAAAGATGTATGGGATATCTGTGAAAGTTTTTAATTAGATACCTGAATAACTGAAATAAAGGAAACAGAGGCTGGTAACGAAAGGGGTGAGGTCACAATAGAGGGACGCTATCAGTGGCATACCTCAGGAATCAGTTCTAGGCCCATTAATTATTCCTACATAGATATAAATGATCTTGGAGAGGTTATAAATGTATGCTGATGACACAAAATTAGCAACTGTAGTAAATAAAGTAGAAACTAACTTTAAAGCGCTGAGTGATTTAAATAAGTTATTAGGTTGGGCACAAACGTGGAAGATGAATGTTAACCCTAAAAAAATGTAAAGCTATTTACATAGGAAGAGATAATACAGAATTTTGCTATGAAATGGATGGGCATTGGCTGAATGGTGTAGATGATGAGAAGGAATGTAGATGTAGTAGTAAATAGGTCACTGATGTTTTCTAAGTAGTGTATCGAGGCAAAATATAGAGCAGGCTGTTGAGCTTCATTAAGAGGAATGTTAGTTATAAAAGTAGAGACGTTATCCTTAAACTTTATAACCTATTTGTTAAGCCACATTTAGAGTACTGTATACAAGCATGGTCCCCACATTTATAAATGATATCAACCTGCTAGACTCAGTGCAAAGGAGAGCAACAAAGATGATACCTTCCCTAAAGCACCTTGAATATGTAGATTGGTTGAGGGTACTAAGTATGTTCTCATATTAAGGAAGGTGTGTGAACGGGGATATGATTGAGTTTTTTTTTTAATTTGTTCTCTGTAGATAAGTTGGATTTTAGCAAGTTCTGTTAGTTGTAACTTAGTAATAGGCCTAGGGACACCCACTTGAAAATTTAAACAACAGAGGTGTAGGCTGGATGTGAAAAGTATTTTTTCACCAACAGAGTGGTAGATTACTGTAATGTAGAAGTTAGCGACTTTAGTCGACGAATTTTTAATTAAAGCTCCTTTTAGCCTCCTGATTTCATGTTTATTTCCAATAAGCATTTAAGAATAAACAATAATTCTACTGTTTTATTTTTATTTCAGATTAACAGATGTCATAAAAGATTATTTTGCAGTTTTTAAAATATTTTACAGCGCTTTATCTCATTAACCTTTTACTTAACAAATACACAATAAAAGAAGAGAAAATTTATAGATATTATTTTATTGATTCTTAATTTAATTGTAGTTTATTGAGGCGAACCCACAAAATAGTGATCAAGCTGGATTTTTCTAAAGGTGAGGTTCGCGTGCTGAAAATGGTGTAGGGTGCCACTTTGAGCATGCGTGCCATAGATTCCACACACTCGTTCTAGACAATTAGGTCTCCTCCCCCCAAAAAAGAGTCGAGTTACGCCCACTAATTGAAATTGTGGCGGCATAAGTGTGACAAACTGATTCGTGAGGTATTGCTATTCGTCCACGATTTTCTTTTTGGACCGCATTCGTTCAAACTACACTGTCTAGCAAGGTTGGGCATTTAAACATTCCTTAATTACCCTTTACTACTAAAATGTTTGCAGCTCCTTGTTTTAATTTATTTTTTTAGATGGGCAAGGAAGGAGTCTAATAATTTATCGGGGGAGAATGGTAATATTACTTCCCCCTCCCCCGATACTTCAGCTAAAATATGACCTTGGCCATCATTCTGTGGGCACTCTTCAAGGAAAGCTGCAAGAGACGATTCGAATCCCACTTTAAGCTACAGATTATGCGTTAACGAAGATGGCTGAAGGATATTAAACGAATAAAAACAAAATATATTAGTGTCCACCGTAGGGGAGTGATGTAAATGTTAATTCCTTAACTCGAAGGCTAACACTCACCGTTTACCAATTTCCCATCTCTTCTCGGTCTTCTTCTTCTCCCGTACAGCAAAGACCGAATATCCAGACTTCAGCGCTCCTTCCCTGTCTATGCCGCAGTTCACGCCAAAGATTGGACTCTGTGCCCAAACCTTCGAGAGGCGATCGGGGTGTTGTAGTAAGCGGTACCTAGAAAACGAAAGCTCACCGAGTTTCCTTTGGATTCACTCGAGTTGCTGATATCCTCGTTAGTTGCCGACATGGCTAGAGACTCAGTTTCCCGTCCAAGCCGCTCATGTGCAGCTTTGGGCCGATCGGAACAAAGGCATTCTAATGGAAGCCCCTAAATAAGATGCGCACAGTAGCTTGGTGGGCTATGGCTTGTAGTTAAGTTCGTACTTCTAAGTACCTTTCTCTTTGTACAGACCTGTTCCTGAGTAGCTATAATACACCTCCGCCCCAGGACCTTTGGCTAACAAGGTCAACTATTGCAGACTGTCACTTTTAACCTGTTTTCACTACTTTAGCTCCTATTTATTTGCCATTCTTCATTCGTTTTTTGTGTATATTAGCTCCGGGTGAGAAATTTATTTTTTTAAATGGAAATTATAAAAAAAGCAGTAGCAAACATTTATATGATCAAAACATAATAGCACATAGTATAAAATCAAGGCCTTAAGGCTTACATTGTATAGAATTTGAGACAATTTTTCAACTTTATTTATCACTATAATTACAAAAGGCTATTTTTCAACTTTTTTTCACAATAACTAAAGAAACAAATTCAATTACTCTTATTATGCCAAGCGAATTTATGGGTGAGTAAGAATAAAATGCAGTAAGGTCCACAAGGAAAATGAAACTAAGATTCCAGGTACTATCGAACTTAATTCGAATTTCATTTTCAAGGAATGACGGAGCACAATAAAAAACTAAGCAAAAAGGTGAGGAGAGAGAACGCCCAAAACAAGAAATTTAACCAATCTTAAAATGAATTAACAACATTTAGATTAAAAATAAAGGAAGCAGCTAAAGTGATAAAAAAGATAGGTAAATACCAAATAAACTCATTAATACCAGGTAGGTAAAAATATCTAAAAAACTGTCCAAAAGATCACAAACACAATTAAGGAGGAAGATTAAGATGGGAGGTCAGCAAAAAAAGAAATGGGGAGCTGCATGTACCTATATAATAAAATGTACACAGATACATAGCACCTACACATAAATACACACATATATATATATATATATATATATATATATATATATATATATATATATATATATATATATATCTCAAAGTAGCGCGAGAGAATGATGCAAATGAAGCCATTAAACCACATTGAAAGAGAAAACGGAATAATTTTTCCTTGCAGTAATATTTTTATTACCTTTTTTCGAAAAAATCCGTGCAGGGAAGCGATTCGAACCAGGCACACTGAGGCGGCGAGCACCGCTTTGATCACAGTTATAAGTATGCCGTTAGTACACTACGCTACGCAGAGAACCAAAAAATTCTCTGAATAGAATAGCTTTTAAGGGGCACTTTCGCAAGCTCGAACGGAGACTATGAAAGAAATAGAAAATTAATTGGGAATTTAAAGAATAAATGAGGAATAGTTAAACGCGCTACTTTGAGAGATATATACATTTGTATATCTGCCAAATGTAAAACACCTTTTGGCATCACGTCTAGGTTTGTGATGTATGAGAAACAGGACAAACAACATGACGTGGCATCCATTACTTCACGGTAGACCTGTATTACTAAAAAAAAAACCTACTGTATTTATAACGGAGGTGATTAATCTTTAGTTCGATAATGCTTAATTATATGATAGACTTGAAGGATGTTCATCTTTACCTGATCATTTTCCTTGAATAATTTGTACTTACTATTTTAGAGTTTGTAAGGGCTCTCTTCCTCGTTCACCAGTCTGGGCACTAATACAGGTGGAGATGCATCTGGAAATATTTAGTCAAGGCTTTAAATAATTTTCTGGTCTGACATTCTAAATCGAAAAGGAAAATGGGCAGACATGGCAATGAAATTAGTAGGAAAGTTGTTTTGTTTCTAAAAAGTTAACTGGGAATTGAAAATAAATGCTTTTAGAGGTTAAAAAAAAAAAAAAATTGAAGTCCATGCATTAAGGGAAAATGAAAAAAAATGATAATAGCAGGAAAATATATAAATATATTACCTTAACTTTCTAAGATTAGATAAGGACGCAAATGAGAGGAAAAAACCTCTGGCTGATAAGAGCGAGTTGATACCCAAATTACTAGAAATAATTAGTGATGGTATTACTAAAACATCTCGAGTACTAAGTTGCGGCATGCGTCCTACGTATCGTGGACGAGAGCCTCCAACCAGATAATGAAATGCACATAAAGATTAGATTGACAATTGCTGGCAAGATCGAAGTCACGAGAGGGCGGTTAGGTATAGCATAGTATTATGTTTTGATACAACTCATCGATGCTAGAAACCCTTTGTGATTCATTGGTATGAGTAAGGACGTGAGTACCCCAATATGGACTACACGTCAGGGTATCTGGACGTGAGTACCCCAATATGGACTACACGTCAGGGTATCTGGACGTGAGTACCCCAATGTGGACTACACGTCAGGGTATATGGATGTGAGTACCCCAATATGGACTACACGACAGGGTATGTGGACATTAGTACCCCAATATGGAATACACGTTAGGGCATGTGGACGTGAGTACCCCAATGTGGACGTGAGTACCCCAATATGGATTACACGTCAGGGTATGTGGACGTGAGTACCCCAATATGGATTACACGTCAGGGTATGTGGATGTGAGTACCCCAATATGGACTACACGTTAGGGCATGTGGACGTGAGTACCCCAATATGGATTACACGTCGGGGTATGTGGACGTGAGTACCCCAATATGGACTACACGTCAGGGTATGTGGATGTGAGTACCCCAATATGGACTACACGTCAGGGTATATGGATGTTGAGTACCCCAATATGGACTACACGACAGGGTATGTGGACCTGAGTACCCCAATATGGAATACACGTTAGGGCATGTGGACGTGAGTACCCCAATGTGGACTACACGTCGGAGTATGTGGACGTGAGTACCCCAATATTGATTACACGGGTATGTGGACGTGAGTACCCTAATATGGACTACACGTCAGGGTATGTGGACGTGAGCACCCCAATAGGTGATGGTAGAACTGCATCGACAGGGTTCCGGAGTGCTGAGATCCCCTTGAGGCTAGTTCAAGAAACAAAAGAAAGGATGGAAGTCAGAGGTGAAATGAAAAGGAAAAAAGATAAATAATTAGTTTAATTACTCTTATTTATCTTAATTTATAATGTGCAGTAATATTTATCTATATTTTTTGAAGTAGTTTCAACGAACTTCAAAGACAAGTTATTCTAAGTTTGTGTAATTTTAAAATAAAAGAAATTTTGTATTATCGCTTGAAACGATTAAAAGAACAAAATTTTATGGGCTTGAACCGGTGACAAGAAAAGAAATGCACCATCGCAGGGTTAAATTTTCTGTTTAGTAGCTTGAAACGGTTAAAGAAAAAGAAAAATAGTATGTAAGCGAAGTGTTAAAGCTTTTGTTTACAAGCTTGAAACGATTAAAAGGAAATAATTTTTTTTCGCGGTTGAACCGGTTACAAGAAAAGAAATTTGTGCTATCGCAGTGCTAAATTATTGTGCTATTACAGTGTTAAATCTAGTGTTTAGAAGAACGACACGGTTAAAAAAAAACGTTTAAAAGAAAAAAATGTTATGCTATCGCAGTGTTAAATAATCTTGTTTACAATCATGAAATGGTTAAAAGAAAGGAAATGTTGTGCTATCGCAGAGTTACATTTTTTGTTTACAACCTTGAAATAGTTAAAAGAAAAGAAATTTTGTTATCAGTGTTAAATCTCTTGTTACTAGTTCGAAACGGTTAAAGGAAAATAAATTTTTTATCGTAGTGTTAAACTTTCTATTTATAACCATATAACGGTTAAAAAAAATTTGCTGTCTTAAAAAAAGCTTACTTTATGCGTTATCTTCTCGTGTATGTGAAAAGAGCTCCTTCCGAGGGCTTCGATGAAGAGCTAGTTAGCCAAAGATTTGCCTTCTTAAGCGCATAATTACACTGTGTAACACGATTTTTTTCTTTGGGTAGCAACTCTTATTTTCTATTTGTTTGTGTCTAGAATACATGAAAAAACCCTGTTATTTATTTCAAACTTTGCTTTTGTGTTCAGGATAATGATATTTATATGAAGTAGCGAATTTCAACTTTCATTTGCATAAAGTAGAACCAAAAGGTCATGATACAAAAATAACATTTATCTATTCTAGAATTACATAAGTGAGACAATTAAAATATTAGAAATGAGTAGTTTTCCGTGATTTACGCTTATACTGTAAAATACTTTCACGAATCAGCCCACAAATATAGTGTTTCATCAGATTTTCATCATACGATCCTTGATAGCGGCGTTAAAGTCTAGTAGATCCTGGTGAAAGCGCTCGCCATGCTCCTCGGAGTACGCTCGCATGTTCTAAAATTTATCAAGATGAGCGTCAAGAATATAGACTTTCAGGGGCATCCTGCAGCCCATCTTGCCGTAGTTTCTCACCAAGTTCTCAACAAGCTCTACATAGTTTGGGGCTTTGTGATTACCTCGGAAGTCAAGCACCACTTCGATACAGCTGTCCCACGCTGCTTTTTCCGTCCTAGTGAGCTTCTCAGGAAACTCCTTGCTCTCCATGATATTTTTTATTTGTGGACCAACGCAGATAACTTAGGAAAGAAATCTTGGAGATAATTGAAAGCTGCATAGTCCTTATCTAGAGCTCTTGCAAATTGTTTCATAAGGCCCAATTTTAAGTTCAGAAGAGGAATCAGTACTTTTAGGAGGGGGTACAACAAAGGCTCCCATTTGACGTTGTTTCTCCATACAGTAAACTCGGTCCGTTGTGGCCAATCCCGCTGATGGTATGTGCCACGGTGTCCCTGCTGTCCCAAGGCAAAGATTACAAGGAAACTTGGTAAAGCCGCCTTTGAGACCCATCAAGAAGCCACCATTTTGAAGTCTCCGATAAACTACCAACCGTACTCTTCATATTTAAATGCATCTACGAGTATTAAAATCTTGATATTGCTGTATTCCTCTTTGAGCTGGACCGAGTGAGCAAGGGGAAAAGATGAATACATGTTCCCGTTATGAGGCAGCACTGCTTTGAGGCTCCTGGACGAGCTCTCAATGAATATGCGCCACTCGTTGGGGTTACAGGCGATTCCGATTACCTCAAACAGACCGGTCACATTGTGACAAAAGCAAAGCTCATCTTGAAGTGTAAAAAAGCTTAAAAAACACTGGTGATGCTTTCTCTGACCTGATATTTGCACACTCATCTTACAAATCCCACTGCTTGAGTCTCGAAGTTAAAATCTCGGCATTGGACTTTGTGAGACCAAGATCTTTGAATAGGTCGTTTAGATCTTTTTGGTTTCGGTTGCCCCGTAAGGGGCGCGGTGATTTGCCATCCAGGCCGCCGTGCTGACGGGATCCAGCGCTCTGTCTGGCCCCAGCTTAGCCTCTCTTCCTTCCTTCAGATAGCCTGTATTTCTCCCCTACTTCGTCGCTTTTGAAACAACTTCTCCCACAGCTTTCTCTGGCCAGCCTCTAATTTCACAGGGTAGATGCTGACCTTCTCCTCAGCCAACCGTCCGGTCTGGGGTGGTTGGTTTTTAACAACCTGCTTCATCCCCACCCATACATTCCTCACATCCATTTTCCTCTCCTCTTCACAATCTATCTTTTTTACGCCGTATCCAAGGTGGAGCCGCCATGCCGATGGACTGCCAGGACACCAAGCGGGAGGGGTGGTCCCAAATGGCGGCGCCGGGCCTGTAAGTACCTGTTGCAGTGCGGGCTACTGCGAGAGGTGATGCGCGATTGCGTCCCGTGATACAAATAGGGTCACCATGCCCAATGATGAAAATGGAAAAAAAATCCAGCCCTCAACTTCCCCTGTATTATCAACGAAGCCGCCCCCGGGCAGCTCCACCGAAAAAATGGAGGCTTACTCCTCTCCTTCGCCTACGGGTGTAGGGGACTCCCCCTCCCCCTCTCTTCTCTGGAGGTGCTTTCGGGCACCTCCCTTTTTTCAGCGGCAGTTCCCTCTGTTCTTTCCAAGGGGACTGCCAAGAAAGCCAACAGGCAGCCCTTAGCCAGCTGCTCCAAATCGAAGCGGCTCGGTGGGGCGAACCCCCTTAGGGGGAGAGGAAAGCCAGGCCCCTTCGGTCGCTTCCCTCAAGAGACCTGCTGGCAAGAATATTGAACCTTGCCGGGGTCAAGGCCTGTGCCTCCCCACACAAGACTAGTGACGATACTGCCAACGGGACCTGCGATGTCTTGGGGGGGAGGAGGGATGGCCAACTAGAGGCCCCCCCTGAGGTAGACATGGTCAGTGAGGCAACCCAGCCTCAGACGGTAGGGCCTTCCATGGGGGGAAATCCGGGCTCGGTGCCAAGCACCAAACCCGAATCCGCCCCAATGCAAGGTCCTCCTCAAACGGATATGGTTTCCGAGGCAGTACAAGAAGGGGAGGGATCTCCTCCAACCGATGCCCCTACGACTACCAGAACCTTCTCAATTTCGGAGAAGGACATGGTTGAGGTCGGTCCATCTGGCCTGGGGGCTCATTCCGGTAGAGGTGAGAAGCGGGTTCATTCCCCGCCCTCCTTTCCAAAAAAGAAAAAGACTAAAAAGACAAAGAAGACTCGGGGCTCCTCTCCATCCGCAGGGGCTGCGGGGACGGATGGGTCTGCTGCCACTTTGGCAATCGACCAAGCCAAGATCGGCACATCCGGCCCCTCTGCTCCCCCGGTTGCGGAGCCCCTGACTAAGACCAAAAGTGCACAGGGCGGAGCTTCGATGACATCGGGGCCTCTCATTCAGAGGTTACCTAGCGTTTTCGAGCCCACTGGCTTCAAACGCTTCCTCGTTATTCGATCCACTGATGGTACCATGTTAGCCAAGGGCAACATGATCCACCAGAGGAGAGGATTAGCTAGTGTAATTGGTAGAGAGCCGAAGGTGACCCGTTTCTCGGACGGAGCCTTCTGGCGAATGCGGCGAATCCCGCCGAGGCGGCCAAGATAAGTGCTCTTCTGACACTTCATGGCACCCGGGTGAGTGTGACGCCGCACTCTACGATGAACTTTGTGAAAGGAGTAGTTTATGCGAGGGAACTCGTTGACTACTCCATTGAGGACATCAACTTAGAGCTGGCAGACCATGGGGCGGTCACGGTCGAACGTGTGATGAGAAAACAGGGAGGGGCCTCGAGACACACCTCTAAACTCTTCGGCAAGTACGACTGTGACAAGCTCCCTGAGTCGGTGCATGCTGGTTGGTACCGCTATCGCGTGAAGGCATTCGTGCCACTGCCGTGGCGGTGCTATTACTGTCGCCGTTTCGGCCATACGAATCGTTCTTGTAGACGTGCAAAGTCGGGGTCACCCAAAGTCTATGTAAATTGCTCCAAGGTCGCACACGATAAGTCTAAATCATGTTTGGCTAAGTGTGCCAATTGCGGAGAGCTGCACTTCGCTTCTTCGAAGCAATGTGGTGCATATCTCCTCGAGAAATAAATCCTGGCCGTTCAGACGAGGCTAAGGACTTAGGCCTGGCGCGCCCGGCTCTGCCTGGGATGTCATATGCCTCAATAGTTAGAAAGGCACCCTCTGCTCCGGGCCCATCAAAGCCAACGAGTACGGTTGTTTCCGCGCCCATTCGGAGCCCTTCTGCGGGTTCTACTCAACCTGGGCGCTACCCTGGTAAAGCTGGCGGCAAAAAGGGTTCATACCCAGCCCCGGCTAAAACCAAGGCTCCCCCCCTCTTCCCCCAGCGTGACTGTTTCCCGTAAGGTGAAACAGCCACGCGCCTCCACCGAGTTGTTAGACTCAGAGGGAGAACACCCCTGAAGATGGTCGCCAGGCCATCTTCCGGGGTTCCTAAAGCTGTCCCCCGAAAGGAGGACAGCAACAAAGGAGCTTCAGCTCCTTGGTCTACGCATAGTGGTGGAGCGAGTGGCTAAGAGACGGAGGGAGGAAAAGACTCGCATGTCGAGCCCAACATCCCCCAATAAGTCCTCGAATGCAACAGCGCCTTCAGCGCTTTGTCCGGCCAACAGCGACCGGTGTTCTGCCTCCGGGAAGCGTACGGCCTTTCCCGTGAGGGTCTTCTGTTTCAGGAGGGTCCCCGCGTCTCCTCCGAGCTAGGCCTGGAGGGCATATTCCTTCAAAGGGATTGCCGTGGACTCCGGGCCAACTGGGAGGAGCTGCGGAGGCTCGTCTCGTCCCGTTCCCCGTTAGCTGTCTTTTTGCAGGAGACCATGCTAGGCGCGTGCCCCCTGCCCGCCCTGCAGGGTATAAGGGACTTGCGACCCCACCACCACGGAATGGCCGGGCTGGGGGATGCGCGGTTTACACCCGGCATGATGTTTCCGTTCTTCCTTTCTCTTCAGTTACCTCCTTTCAGGTAGTGGCTGTGCAGCTGCACCTGGTATGGAGGTATACTCTGATTTCTGCCTACATTCCACCACTCATCTGACTTCGACGCGGGGACTTCCGCTGCGTCGTGGCACGGTTGCCGAGGCCCTATCTTTTGCTTGGAGATCTGAACGGCAGGCATCCTCTCTGGGGAGATTACTCCATAAATCCCAGGGGACAAGTCCTTGCCGATCTGATCGAAGAGCTTGAGATGAGTGTCCTGAACGTGGATGAGTTTACGCATCACTGTCCGAGAACCGCTTTATTTTCTTGCCTTGACCTATCTTTGTGCTCTTCGGATGCACAACCTGATTTTAATTGTGGAGTGGTCGATGACCTCCATGGTAGTGATCACTTTCCCATTTAAATGTCATTTTCAGGGCAACTGCCGCCTGAGAGCCCACCTCGGTGGTGCTTGGCGCGGGCGCAGTGGCGGCATTTCAGGAAATGACTGAATTTTCTATCTCAGTCGAGGAGTTTAGGTCGGTAGATGAGGCCGTTAAGTTCTTCTCCGGCAACCTCGTTGCCGTGGGCCTGACTACTATTCCTAGGACGTCTGGCCATTTTGCACGCCGAGTGTGAGACGGCCCTGAAACAGAAGCGTTATGCCTACATGCGCTATATGTGCCGCCCAAACGATTTCACTGTCGCTGAATTTCGTCGGGCTATGGCTAGGTTCCGGTATATTTCGAGACACGCCCGCCGCTCTTCTTCCCGGGCATACGTTTTTTCACTTAACGGGAAGACCCCTTTAGCTGAGGTGTGGAAGCGAGTCAAAAGGATTCGGGCAAGTTCTCGCAGGACTCCCAACCCGTTCTCCAGGAGAACGAGACCGCAATCTCGGACCCCGCGTCCGTGGCGGAATCCTTAGCGACCGCTCTTTTCCCATTCTATAGCCGGGGTGCTGCTCCGCCAGCATTCAATGCACGTCGTGATGTCGCGGAAGGCCGCCGGCTAGACTTTACCTCCAGAGGAGGAGAACCCTTCAACGACAGGTTTACTGTGTGAGTTGCGCTCCGCTCTTGCTTCGTGTGCGGACACCGCCCATGGCCCGGACGATGTCCCGTACGCCATGCTTCGACACCTGGGTGAGCGAGGCATGGCCTTTCTGTTAGATTTGTTCAACAGGATCTGGGTGGAGGGTCTTCTCCCGTATTCCTGGCGAATAGCTACTGTGCTCGCCTTTCGCAAACCGGGGAGAGATCACTCTACTCCGATCGGTTTCCGCCTAATCTCTCCAATCTCTTGCGTGTGCAGGTTGATGGAGAAATTGGTAAATGTTAGATTAGCCTCTTTCCTGGACAGCGGAGGCCATTTGTCTTCTGCACAGTGTGGCTTCCTCAAGTTCCACTCTACGTAAGATGCTCTGCTCTCTCTGGAAAATGCCGTCTGCGATGCCTTCCTTCGTAGACAGAACTACGCCACGGTGTTTTGTTGATCTGGAGAAGGCCTATGATACCGCATGGCGATACGGTATCATAGAGACTCTCCACACGATGGGGGCGAGGGGACGCCTCCCAATCTTTATATCTGAATTTTGGCGAGATCGTCGATTCCGCGTACTGGTGGTGGGGGGGGGGGCAGCCTTATCCAGCCCAATGAAGCAGGAAGACGGTGTCCCGCAGGGAAGTGTCTTCAGTGTCACACTCTACCCTGAGCATCAACGGCATCACCTCGGTGCTGCCGGAAGATTTTCTCGCTACGCTCTACGTGGACGACCTTTCGATCTCTTTTGTCACGGCCCAGATGCCAACTCTGGAGCGTCGACTCCAACAGGCATTGAACTGCGTCCCTCGCTATGCCGAAGAGCACAGGTTTCGGTTTTCCTTGGCCAAGACTAAGTTGGTGCACTTCTGCCGCCATCCACGGCTCGACCCCACCTCAGACTTGTTTCTGGAAGTGGTTGAATCACACCGTTTCCTTGGTCTTGTATTTGACCGACGCCTCACCCGGGAGGCTCATATTCGCAGCCTTAGGGTCTCTTGTACCCGTGCCATGGATATTCTCCATTCCGTGAGGTTCAGCACGTGGGTTGCTGATAGGGCTACTGCCTTACTTTTTTACCGATCCTTTGTTCATTCGAAACTCAAATACGGATGCGAGTTTTCTGCATCCGCAGCCGAACGTTTATTGCGGAAGGTGGATTAGATCCACCACACCGTCCTTCGCCTTGTGACTGGTGCCTTCCGCACTTTCCCTATTGAGAGCCTGTTGGTTGATGCCTGAGAGATGCCACTTGCTCTGCGCCGCGTGCAGTGCATCACTCACCTGTACGCGCGAGCCCGGCGACTCCCTCAGTTGCTAACAGCTGTCACTGCATCCGCAGCTGATCTCGACGGTGCCTATGCCGGCGAGAGACGCCAGTCATATCCTAAGCCCTTTTGGTTTAGGGCAAGGAAACTCCTTCGAGAGCTAGATATAGATTCGGGCCGGTGGCGCCCCTGGTTCTGCCCAGGACGCCACCCTGGAGGGTACCACATTTGGCTATTTGTCGACACGCCTCTGCTCCCAAAGCTTGTACAGTGCCGGGAGTATTGCGTTCGACCTTTTTGGAGCACACCTCGTGTCACGCTGGAACCGTGCCAGTGTATACAGATGGCTCCAAGTCCGAAGAGGGGGTCGGCTTCCACGCCGTATCTCCTCTGTTTGAATTCAGCTGGGCTCTGCCAGGCGCTGCGTCTGTCTTCACGGCCAAACTGGTGGCAATACACCACTCGGTACGGGAGATTACGTGACGTGCCCGGTTCGGAGACCGGAGTGTGATCTATAGCGACTCACAAAGCGCCCTGAGTGCTCTCAGAGCATTGGAATCTCCGCATCCCCTGCTTCGCTCTATCCGTGACGCCATGGGTTTGGCGAGCCGGGCGGATGTCTAGATTATCTTCTGCTGGGTTCCTGGACATGTAGGAATTGCGGGGAATGAGCGCGCCGATGAGGGCGCCAAAGAGTCCGCGAGGACTCTGTGACCGGACCAGCGTTTAGCTCTTCCTCACACCGACTACATGGCAGGAATACGGGCAGCTCTTTGGACTGCTTGGCAAAGAAGATGGGAGATGGTCGAAGGGAACTTAAAGTTGCGTGCCATTGCGCCGCGACTGTTCCCATTGACATATCCCCCATTGCCGCGACGTCACCAGAGGTCTATTGCGACGACTGCGTCGTCTCCCAGACTGTTCGGCACATTCTTGTCGAATGTCCCAGTCTGGGTGATCTTCGCGCACGATACCTGTCCCGGTACCGGGATTGTCGGGGTCGCTACCGCCTGTCCCTTGTACTCGGGACGAGTTCGTGCACATTGACTTGTGGACTTGTTGAATTTTGGGGGGAGGTTGGGCTTCTCATCTTTATTTAAGAAGGTTCTATTTTTTGTTTGTATTGTTTTCTTTGTAGGTTGCACGCTCGGGCACCGGGGTGAGGGGGACCTTCCCCCGCTGCCGGAGATTGCTTCCTAATTGTTAAGTTTTTCCAATTTTTATCATTGTTATATTTTCATATTTTTATTTTAAAGTAGCCTAGTTCTAGGCTGTGCCAGTTGCCAGATGGGCTCTATAAAAAAAAAATTGGTTTCGGTTGTATGAGTTTCTTTTCTCAGCTGCACTTCTGTAATCTGTTCAATAACTTCATACTCTTTTGAACTGCTTTTCCTTTCTAAAAACTGCTGCTCTCCTTTTGGAGGAGTGGATACGGGAAGCTCAGAACTGTGTAGCACTGGCGCAGTAGATGACTGAAAGTCTGGATAAATGATATAGGGGCATTTTTGCCTGTTCGATGTTTGGGAGGGTTCACCAGGCAGAAGAAACAGTTGCTTGAGTGGTCCGTTGGTTCCATCTAAATTTGTGGTATTGCGAAATTCGTAGCTCATTTTTTTCCCCTCTGTGCCATCCTGTAGAGAACTCACAAAATGAAAACATAAGTATAAATATACAAATACTTTTCACTTAGTGTTATTAGAAATGTTTCACCAAATTAGTTCTGAATCTATGTGGAATGTAAGAGAACTGCCATTACTGTCCAGGTCGCATAAGTACAAAATATAAGGGAAATAGTAGTTATTGATACTGTATTACCGTTTCTATAACTTTTTAAATCCAGTATATCATAAGTGAAAAAAGCCATAACCCTTGATTTTTTTTATATATTTTTACTATTTGCATCAAAATAATGTTATTCACCATAAATGGGCTAATTTAAAAATTCAATGTCCAAGCCACAAAAGCAAAGTTTTTGGATTAAAATTGACTTTTTTTTTATTAAATATAGCCACAAACAATTGGGAAATAACATTTTTAACCCGAGGACAAGACAAAAGTGAAATTTTGTCACACAGTGTTAAAATTGCGCTATTGAAAATAATTCTCTTGATTTTACAAGGGGAGGGGGACTAGAGTGGATAAAAACAAATTTTCTATTCTCTTCAACAAGCAGGGATGACAATTAAAAAGGCCGATAGAAAGACAGTTCTTTTTGTCTGTCTTAGAAAAGCTTATTTTATGCGCTATCTTCTTGTGTATGTGAGAAGAGCTGCTTCTAAGGGCTTCGATGAAGAGCTATTTAGCCAAATATTGCCCTCTTAGCCATATATATATATATATATATATATATATATATATATATATATATATATATATATATATATATATATATATATATATAATAATAATAATAATAACCAGGACAGAGCCGAAGACGCTTCTATCATTTATTGCAAAATACAGATTAAATATATACATAAAACGTTTTTAACACATGCAAATAAAGCAAAACATCGTGCAACATGAATATTAAATTTGAAACGAATTGAATACAATAGAAATACGGAGAGGAAAACTAACGAGGGAATTTATATAAAATAGAAAAATAATTGGCAGTGGATTTTATTTTTGTAAAACAATGTGAAATTCTCATACAAATTATCATATTTATAAATGTGTGACTATATTTAATGAAACGGATAATGAGTTATTATTTAGACTAGGGGTTCCTGACCGCATTAAGTATCGTGAAATTCTCGAATGTAGCCTTAGAGCCACATTGTGATAGATGGTTTCAAATTGGGGATGGATCAGGTTTTGCAAGGTAAAGACAAGTTCTCTCAGATCTACCCATATGCTGCATAAAGCGGGAGTAAAGCGTACGCCTTATTGCCCCCACATATGATACAGTGCTACTGCACGTACAACGAAAAGCGTATATAATTTTAGATTGCATACTGGTGGGTGGTTGATCTTTGAACTTAAAAAGTGATCCTAGTCATCAATGAGAACAATATACGGTAATAATTAGGGATAGGCAGAATTTAACAGTTTTAACAACTCATTTTTAAGTTTTGTGAACTTAATGTATGGGAACGAATAGAAGACCTTTAATTTATTAACAGTTTTTTCATTAATAAAAAAATTAGCCTGTTGCAAAAAATGTTACGAAGCGTATTCGGCTCTGTCCTGATTATCCTGTTTATACTTCGCCTGAAGTTTGCGTCCATCAATTCGTTCGTCGCTTATATAATATATATATATATATATATATATATATATATATATATATATATATATATATATATATATATATATATATATATATAACAAAAATGAAGTCTGTGTGTCTGTCCATTTATAGAATTCAACAAATCCCGTTCTCACCTTCCCCTTCTCCTCCTTTCTCTGCCCCTCCACCATTACGCTCTCTCCCTTCCCCTTCAATCCCTTTACCCTACCCCTCTCTCTCTCTCTGCTCTCCATCCTACCCCTTTCCCTCAATCCCCTTACCCTCCCCCTCCCCAATCAAAAGGACATCCAAACCAATCCCACTCTAACCTTCCCTCCTCTCTCCCCAACTCTCCCCACTCTCTCCCTCATATCTTTCCCCTCTTCCCTTCAACTACCCCCCTCCTCTTCCCCCCAACAAAAAGACATCCAAACTAAGAGAAAAAAAATTAAAATCCCGTTCTTAAAATATAGAGTTATAGAAGAAGAAGAAGATAGATAAGAAGATATTTTTGCCCTTAAATGTCATTTTTAGATTTCAAATGCCTATAACTCGGAAACTAAACAATTTTTCAAAAGAATATCCGGAAGCACAATTAAAGAACAATGACCCTTAAATACAATGCCGAAAACCAGATGTTTCTATCTTAAACATTTCTCGAGTTATGTGTCCTAGAATGTTGATAATTTACATCAAAATTTGGCCATTTACATTCAGAAGACTACATTTCCCAATCCGTGTAAGTTTTTCCATATGAATTAAAAAAATCATAAGGTGAGACTCTATTAGTGGCATAGTTGCAATTAGAGGAACCCTGTTTTTCTTATGGTCAACTCTTAAGTTGATTGCTCTAGATTTAGAAGAAAAACTAATCTGTAGGTATATGCTCCACAAGGAAAAACTAAGAACATTTTGTAATTAGAAGATCTGTAACGCTATAGCGTACGAGAAGTGCAGGCGAGCAGCTTAAAAGCTTGGCTTGAATGAGACGGGATGGCCTAGTGGCCCAGCGACGCAGGAAGCTGTTCGCAACTCACCTACACAATTATTTTTCTTTTGCCCCCTTCCAACTCTCCTCTATCTACAATGGTGCTCAGACCCGGGAGGGGAGCGTTAGCCCTTGGATAACATTTCCAAAGGGGTTCTCTTCATTTCTTCATTCATGCTCCGCTTCTAGGAGGGGAGTTGTGTAGCGTACAAGAAGTGCAGGCGAGCGGTTTAAAAGCTTCGCTTGAATGAAACTCAGGATGGCCGAGTGTATTCGCCGCTTGCTAACAGTGGTCCAGCGACGCGGAAAGCTGTTCACAACTCGCCTACACAATTATTTTTTCTTTGTCCACTTTCCAACTCACCTCTATCTACAGCGCTGCTGAACAACATTGTTTAGTTCATAGAATGAGAATATTGTTTGTGAAGAATAAAAAAAAGAAAAAGATTAAATCTGTCTTACTTTATTTCTGAAAGCACTTCTTACCCGGGCAACGCCGGATATCTCTGCTAATCTATATAATAAAAAGTCTATGTGCGTGTGTTTGTGTGTGTCTGTCCATTTATAGGAGTAAAAAAAATCAGGTTTTAGCCCTTTCCTTCTTCTCCCTTACCCTATATCTCCCCCTCCCCCTCTCCTCCTTCCTTCTCCCTCCCTTCCCCCTTTCTCCTCCCTCTCTCCTCTCCCTGTACAAAATGACATCCAAACCTAGAGAAAAATTATCTCCTTGTATCTTCACCCTTTCCCCCCCTTCCCTAACCCCTCGCCCTTCTTACACAAGGACATCCAAACTGAGAGAGTTTTTTTTAAATCCCGTTATTAAAATATAGAGTTATAGAATAGAAGAAGATAAGACGTTCGATCTGTTTCTGTGGCCATAACGTTATTTGCTCATAACAGGTCTGTCACGCGTGAGCGTAAACTGAGGGGCGCGCACGGTGAACCGCTTACTCATTTAAAATATATTATATGGTAGGGAGAGTACGCACCTCTCCTGAATCTGCTTTAAACCTAAAAATAATAATCAGCAAGTAAAGATATTTTTGTGCCACAATAAAAGAATTTCAAACAATGTGTATCTGTATTTATTTGTGACAAGACTTTTTAGGCATAAAAAGTTTTCTTTCTTGTTTTTAGGTTGTTCCCTGTTTGGCACCGTTGCTTTTTTGTTGTTCTCAGTCTGTGCGTCATTGACGAACTTGATATTTAACACATCTTGAGATGCTGGGTTTGGCGGAAACCACAACTTCTTTTTGACTCCATTGTGTTGGAGCATGTTGTTCAGTTCCTCCGAGAAGCTGCCGGGGCACGCAAGGTTCGCCAGGTGGGCGACGCTGACCATTGTCATTATTTCACTGGTTCTGATACCACTGTGGCGTAGGAACATGCTCGGGCATTTGCCTCCTTTTCCTTTCTTAACTTTTCACGTTTTGGCCGTATCGCTTCTTCGCGTAGGGGGCATCTCATGGCCAGAGCCCGATGTTCTCCTCGGCAATTCGCACATTTATGACGTTCTTCTTGGCAGTCTCTCCAACCGTGGTCAGTTTGGGAACATGCCGAGCAAGTTTGTTCTTTCGACGGACATTCTTTAGTCGAGTGACTCTCGAGTGCGAGATAGTTTCGGCAGTTTAATAAGTATATATACTCCTCTGCCTCGATCTGCTCTGGAGCTACCCGTAAGTAGAACCCCAGGATGCCCTCCCTCAACGCTCTCTGAGCCAGCTCACTGCTGTTGAAGATGATTTTTATTATCGTCTTTCCGATTTTTTCTACTTTGTCTATTTTTGCCCATTACTGTTTAGAATTCATTTCAGCCTTGATATCTTCGGTGGAGTTATCTGAGAAGAAAGTGTCTACTTTTCTCAGAATGACGGTGCGCCTCATTGCGCCTCTAGCTCTATCTTGCGAAGTGGATCTTTTGCTATTAACCGGAGGGGGATCCACTTGGTGTCCTGGGGGACGGGGGGTCCCATGTCCCCCTTCGGGCAGTCTTCCCCCTTCTGGTACTCTCTTGCTTCTTGGGGTGAGAGATATCTTCCCCTCCGAGTTAGGTTTTTGAATTGCAAAATTGTCTGGAGGGCGTTGAAAAAAAAATTCACTCGACTTTCCGTCCTTTACCACGACCAGAAATTATGAAGGTGCTCCAAGTACTAAAAACTACTTTGCTATCACTCAGTACTCTTCAAAATGAAAACGCGTTCACTATTTGTCTAATTTAAACATCCCCAATATCGGTAATGGGCTTGGAATTTTTAAAATCCTCTTTTTCTCGAAATTTTCACTAAGCGGTATTGGAATTACCCACTTATAGATTCCGTTTATGTTGATTAGTTCATATACGCAACCTATACTTGGTTCAGACTTAGTTTTTGTCTAAGGCACTATTAAAAACAAGAGGGGGCTAATGTATTTTGTTTGGTATCTATTTTTATAGAAGTATCAGAAATATTAACAGGAAATTTGAGAAAGTTATCTTGCGATTTATTCCCGTTGTTACCGCCATAATAAACTTTTCTAGCTTTAAATAAAATTTCCTTTATGAAATCATATGTCTGCCCTAATTTTTGAAAGACTATTAATGTGTTGAAATATCTCATCAATAAAATTCGGATCATAAATACAAAGGGCCCTTAGATAAATGCCTATGATAACACCTTTTTTAAAGAAAAAAGAATGGTTGGAAACGCATGTACATATTGATCGGAGTGAGTAGGTTTCCTGTGTATTTTAAAAATCGGTTTATCCTGCCTATTATATTAGGAAATCACTAAGGAAGGTAATTTTCATTCACTTTCTTCTTCAACCGTAAAAGAAATTAAGGAAGAGAGAGATTTAAGGAGCCAAGTGAGGAATTTATGTTTACAAAAGAATTTACTTACTACAAGAAATGTGTCGTCAACATAGCGAAACCAATTGCCATCCGAATCAAGGAAATCTGGGAGAAATTCCTTTACAAAAAGCTCCGTAAAAATATTAGCCAGAACCGGAGAGAGAATAACCTATAGGAAGCCCATCATTTTTCTTATAATAATTATTGTTAAAATTTAAATAATTTTCCTTAGTACACAACTTGATAAGATTTCTGATTTATTTAGGATTTATTGGGGAAAAAGAAGGATTCAGATTAAACCATTCCTTTAATCTATCGTGCGTGTACTCCAATGGCACGTTCGTAACTAGAGAAGTAACATCAAGGGACAACATGGGCTTTTTTAATGGTCAAGGTTTCTTATTTATTAATAAAATTTACAGAATTTCTTATATGGGAACATGAGATATTTCCTACAATAGGGAAAAATGGCCTGGGCGAGCATAGTAGCTAGCCCAGACCTTTTCTCTTATTGTAAGAAATATCCCACGTATCCATATAAGAAATTCTGTAGATTCTATTAATAAAACAAGAAACCGCATGTATATACATATACAAGGTCTCACAGAAAAAAGTTAACCGTACTTTGAATTTGTATAACTCAAAACCTATTAGAGATTTTAGAGTCCTGCAAAAAAAAAATTCAACAACTATTTACCTGTCGATTCAGGAAATTTCATTAAATTCCCTTTTATGATATTAATACATTAATGGGTTTAGTGGAGGCTATCAAAAATACGTTTGCTCAAAGAAGTAAAATAATGAAACTTCGAAGTTAATATCAACAAATATATTTAAATCCATTTTTAACAATAACACCTCTTCATATGGGTAATAGAAATTCATTTTTTAATTTTCTAAGTATCGTTTCCTTCCACATGTCCTCCATTTTTTTCCAAGCACAGTTGCGCCTTTGATCGCATTGATTAAACAACCTTTTTGATTAACTTGTGATTTTCCTTAAGTCTATTGACTTCACGTGTAGTACTATCGCTTAACTGGTTGATGCTTTGTGCTGGAGTAGAATACACTTTATTCTCTTGATACCCCCATAAGAAATAATCGCACAGTGTTAAGTCAGGGGGTCTTGGGGGCCATTCAATTGCACGATTTAGCGCGACAATGCGGTTGTCAAACGTTTCTCTTAGTTTTGTTCTTACATCAAGCTGTCTATGAGCTGGTGCGCCGTCCTGAATCCACCAAAGTCTATTGAATTGATTGCCGTAAATCTAGCGGAGTTCCGGGAAGATCCTTTCATGGATCATGCTCAGGTAGGCAGCACCATTCAAGTTATTCTCGTAAAACAATGGGCCGACAAGGTAGCTATTCTCGCATATTCCGATCCACATAGACACTTTCTGCTGCCAAATACGTGTGTCAAAGTTGAATGTGGGGGATGGGAGGGGGGGGGAGGTCAGCGGCGCATACTGCCGAATGTTATGGCTATTTACCTTTCCATTTATGAAAAAGGCTGCCTCATCACCAATTACAATGTTTTCCAAGAAACGAGCAGGTTTAAGGAGAAGCCATTCTTCAAATTGTCTACGACGAGGAAAATCAGTTTCAAGAAGCTGGTATCTTGCATGCATCTTATAGGGATGCCATTTTAAGTCATGTTTAATAATGAGGTTAAATGATGACTTTGACAATTGCAAGCCATTCTTTCTGACTGATACATGTGGATTTTGAAGAAGTGTCATCGGAACATTTTCGATATTTTCTGTTATTCTCAAACGACCCGAACGACCTTTGTTGAGATTTAAACATGTTCCTTCATGTTGGCATTTGTGAACATTTTTCCCGATTGTGGGCTTGCTTGGTGGGTGCCTACCTGGAAAACGTTGTTCCAATAAATCTTGTACTTGTTTAATACTGCCAGTCTTAATAAAGTTTGAAAATGCGCGTTGATATTTTGCATGATTAAAAAGGTTCTATGGAAGTAAACTTTTACACAAAAACGCTTTGATTTGCTTAGTAAACAATAATGACGAGACCAAACCACAGCGTGGCTGAAAAACCACTCTAAAATGGCCTAGGCTTTGCTTGAAGAATCGCACCGTGACCTAGGCTACCTAGGCTCCCTACGCTTTTCTTGAAAGTGCACGGTGGCCTAGCCTTCCTAGGCTTTGTTTCATTATTTTACTTCCTGGCGCAAACATATTTTTGATAGCCTCCACTAAACCCATTAGTGTATCAAAATCATAAAAGGAAATTTAATGAAATTTATAGAATCGACAGATAAATAGTTGGTAAATAAAACACTTTTTGCAGGATCCAAAAGTCTCCAATAGTTTTTGAGTTATACTAATTCAAAGTACGGTTAACTTTTTAGTGGGACACCCGTATATTGGGGTCTGACAGGCTTAAAAAACTCAATCTCCTTTCGCTCGAACATAGAAGGAAAAGGGGTGAACAAATAGAAACATATAAATTATTGATAAATATGCTCGATAATGCAGAAAATATTTTTTAATTTGACAGGCGTGTGAGCGACGCGAGGGCACGACAAGAAGATGAAGAAGTGGAAATTCAAAACATCAATGGGAAAATAGGCCTTCAGCAAGAAGTAGTCAGCGCTCCAAACACAGAAATTATGAAGACGAAATTTGATCCAATACTTAAAAGAAAATAGAGTTAAAATAGCTTACAATTATTAGACGGGGTCTACCTAATTTAGTCTTATTCCTAAATGAGCCTACTATGTATGAGGTCTTATGGCTCCCTGTAGGTGCCAATAAATTGTTTGCCTTGTTTGTTTGTTTGTAATGGATGAAAATTGTATATTGGGTTGAGGAATAAGTTCTTGCGGTTATATCAAATTTATTCATTACCATCAACAATTTTAGAAAAACTTCATTTTTAATTGATAACAATATGCAATTTAATCAATAATGTATCTCCGTTGTTATTTACGACCTCTTCCCAACGTTCAATTAGTTTTTCGATGCCTCTGCAATAAAAATATCTTGATTTTAACTCGAAGAATTCGTCTAACCAGGTTCTTAATTCCACATCAGTATTGAGCGAAACGCCGCGCAAATTGTTGGAGAGCGATCGGAACAGATGGAAATCCGATGGAGCCAAGTCTGGATAATATGGAGGATGCGGCAAGATTTCCCAATTAAGCGTTTGGATGGCGTCTTTTGTCACATTAGCAATGTGTGGACGAGCATTGTCGTGTTGCAAAAGGACTCTATAACGTCGATGAGGTCGCTTTTCACGAATAACTTCGGCGATTCGATACATTTGTTGAACGTATAGTTCTGCATTGACAATAACGTTGTTCGCAAGGAGCTCATAAAGAATGATGCCTTTACAATCCGACCACACACCTATTAGCATCGTCTTTCGTGGATGAAGTCCTTACTTTAATCGCGGAAGTGTTTTTTTTTATTGGGGCTAAGCCATTGTTTTCGATGGTTCATGTTGACATAAACACACCATTTTTCGTCGCCAGTGATGATGCGGTGAAGAAATCTGTCTTTATATCCATGATTAGCCTTGTGACGAGCAAGCAAACCTGCGGCAATCGTGGAGCGTTGAAGTTTGTTGCTTTCGCTCAAAGCGTGCGGAACCCATGCACCAAAGTTTTGAACTTTTCCCATCGAATGAAGGTGATTCACTACAGTTTTCTAATCGCACGCCAATTGTACAGTCAATTCTATAGTCGATGACGAGGATTTTCATGAAGAAGGTCGTTCAATCGATCTTCATCTAACCTAATGGGGCGACCAGAAGGTTCTTCGCCATTAAGATTGAAATGATCGTTTTTGCCAGGTGAAAACCACCATTGAGCTGTCCTTTCTGATAAAGCATTTTCTCCGTACATGGCACAAATATAGCGACGAGCTTTGGCTGCGTTTGCATAGTTCCTGTTTCGATTGAAAATGAATAACAACAAGTGTCGAAAATGTGCCTTTCTTTCAACTTGACATTCCATTTTGAGGGTGCAGAACAAAAAATAAATTAAAACAGCTTTTAAATAAACTGCAATGAATTATTACTCAACTTCAAGACGTAACCTACCCTTTGCAAATTTTGCTCTCATTATTTATTATTGTTTCTTCATATGTGGACAAATCACGTTAACAAAACTTAAATCAACGCAACATTAAAAAAAACGCAAGAACTTATTTCTCAACCTAATAGTAGAGTACTCACGTTTACTCATATATATATATATATATATATATATATATATATATATATATATATATATATATATATATATATATATATACATACATACAGGGTGTCCACAAAGTCTGGGTACATAGGAATTTTAATATTTTAATTATTTATGTTATTTTTCCTCCCCAGATCGAAATAAATAAAATATTAAAATTCCTATGTACCCAGACTTTGTGGACACCCTATATATATATATATATATATATATATATATATATATATATATATATATATATATATGAAAAAACTCAGAAAGTGCCACGTGAGGAAAGCCATAATATGAAAATTAACCCACAGGAAAATGAAAAGATCAATCCAAGCACTTTCGAACTATATTTTCAAGGAATAGCATGAAAATAGACAAGACAACCTTATATAGGGTATAAAGATACGTAGGCAACGCCCATCACATAGTAGAGACCAATGAAAAAAACCCCACAAAAAAACAAGACAGAAAATACCAGGAAAAAGAACAATAGGCAACTAATAACAGACATGTGCGTCCCTAAAACGATATACACACAACACCGCCATGTATATGAATGGAATATGGTGGGATTAAAAAAACAAAAACATTTTAAAGAATTATCATTAGAGCGAAAACATTTAGGGCTAAGAGTTAATCCACAGGCACAACAAAGACACGTGGTGGGAGGGGGAGGGGGCAATGCGAATGATATTACACTAATAGAGAGTGACAACAGGCTACATTATCAAGTTAT
Source organism: Ceratothoa steindachneri (assembly GCA_963969495.1). Classification (NCBI taxonomy): domain Eukaryota; kingdom Metazoa; phylum Arthropoda; class Malacostraca; order Isopoda; family Cymothoidae; genus Ceratothoa; species Ceratothoa steindachneri. The sequence continues at coordinate 109,081,418 of OZ018320.1, forward strand.
TTCATTTAGTACAAGTTTTTTTTTTAAACAGGGTTGAATTTAAATAAGCCAGGGGAAATGTTTAGTTCACCTCTTTTAATATTATACTTATGTTGGTAAATTCTAGTAGTTAAAGATTTACCAGTTTGCCCGAAGTAAGGTAAATTGCAAATAGAACATTCTATAGAATATACTCCACCTTTTTTATTTGTATTATTGTGGACTAACATTTTATATAAAATGGATTCATATCTAAAGTTTACAGAGATTATCAGTTGCTTAAAAATACGGGTGAGACCAAAAAATGGTTCAAAGTATGGCAAGATAAGACAATTTTTGTAATTGAAAACCGGTGGGTTATCAGTTATATAAAAAATTCTCCTTGCAAAATTTAATGAAGTACTTGTATGCAAAAATTGACGAGGGTAACAAGGTTTTTTACCTGTTTCAAATATATTGGACAATTACTCATCAAAAAACCCGGACTAACAAGGCGTAATGCCATGTTAGTCCGGAATAAGTTTGATTTGAGAAAGAAAGATAGGCCTGGATCTAAGGAAAACAAATGGGGGCTAATATTGACATTTCTCTCATCTGTGCTGGAGATTGGGAACGATGATTTTATTAGCAGAAATATCTTTGAATCATTCCTAATCTCAAGCACAAAGGAGAGAATTGTAAATTTTAGCCCCGGTTTGTTTTCCTTAGATCCACTCCTATTTTTCTATTTTAAATCAAACTTATCAGAGGTCATAAAAAATCTGACCGTATAGGGAAAACATTGCTTTGTATAAATACGGTGTCTCTCTATTTTATGAGCCATTGTGAGCTTGAAAATGTTAAGATAACGAAAGTACTAACTCCAATCAATCTTTCTTTTTTCCTACGTGGTATAACCATATATATATATATATATATATATATATATATATATATATATGTGTGTGTGTGTGTGTGTGTGTGTGTGGATATGAGAAACTCACAAAGTAGCGTGTGAGTAGAGCAATAAATGCCAAATATCACAAAGGAAATAAAAGGCGGATTTCAAGTAAAGGGTTTTTCAACAAGGACGCTCAAGCTTTGTTAGGCAATAGTGACCATGTTGTTTAAGCGACATCTGGCAACTTCCCTGTGAACTGTTCAGTAGTACTTGGCAAATCACGATGGAAGGTTATAGTGTTGAACAGCGTGTGAAAATCATCAAATGTTATTATCCACATCAGTGCTCCGTTCGACAAACGTTCCACGCATTATGTGATTTCTATCCTCGCCACAGCGACGAGGACCATTTTTGGATGAATGGATTTGTGAACAAGCAAAATTGCCGGATATGGGACGAAAACAATCCACATTAAATACACCAGCACCAATTGCATCCCAACAAAGTCACTGTTTGGTGCGGATTTTCGTCTAACGGAATCATTGGTCCGTATTTTTTTGAGAATGAAAATGGGATTGCCATAACCGTCAACGGCGAGACCTACAGATCGATGATAAGCAACTTCTTGTGGCCTCAACTGAATTATATGCCTGATATGGATACTGACATGTGTTTCCAACAGGACGGCACTACGTGCCACATTGCATACGCCACGATAGACATTTTGCACTAGCGATTTCAGGTCAGGGTCATCTCGCGCGGCAGCGACGTCAACTGGCCCCCGATATCATGCGATTTAACGCCATTAGACTACTTTCTTTGGGGCACCTTAAATCGCAGGTCTATGCGAATAATCCGCAAACAGTTGATGTCCTCAAAGTCAACATAACGAAGACCATCCAGCAAATTCAATCAGATTTATGCGACAAAGTCATCGAAAATTGAGCCTCTCAAATACTTCCACCAAGCGAAGCCGCTGCGGATATTTGAACGACGTCATATTCCACACTTAATGCCATTAAATGTACTTAAAATATAAAATAAATTGAGTGCATATATCATACACAACTTGTCTTATTTACATTTAAAAATCGAGCTATCTTATTGAAAGACCCTATACTTTCGAACTTGTCCAGTTCATTCTCGAGGAATGAACTCAACAAGTTCGAAAGTACTTGGAACCCCCTCTTAATTTTCCTGTTGGATACAAATTACTTTGAAGGATAAATTGAGTTTAATTATTTGGGGAGTAATACAGAAATACATATTATACATTATTTTATTTACTTTTGGAGTAGCGCGGATTATAAAAATCATGGCAGTGCTACACTGGAACAGGCCCAGAACGCGATTTGGGATTCAGTGAAGGAAGGAATTGTTTCCTTGTTATGTTTGAAAACCCGACTTTTTAATAAACCTGCGATAATTTAAATATTAGAATATTTATTTCTATTATGTAAATCTTGAAAAGAATGGAAAAATTAAAAATATATATTAGTCTCAAAACATTTGGCCATGACTGTAGGCTCATAACACTTAAATACTCATAAAGGATGAATGTCACAATGAACACATAAATGAAAGAAAAGCTGGAAAAGCAAACAGAGATGAGGCAGCTCTCCCGCTATCTGTATGAAGTTGACCAAGTGAACGCAAATAAAAGAGCTAAAAGCGATGGAAGTAATTGAAAAATCGAAGAATGCGCTGTTCAGAATCCACGAAAATCAGTAGGTCCACAAAATAGAATGTTTCAATTCTCATCCATCTATCCACCAAGAGAAGAGGGTCAACATAGATCAACTTCTATTCTCTTACCCTCTTCTATCATTTCAAATCTTTTTCTGCTCCTACTCTTCTCTACCTTCATCGACTCTTCTACATCTAGGTCCATTCGAGTCATTAGGGAGAGGGGGGTGAACGATGAATGGTCGCGATGACTCTCTATCTCTCTCTCTCATGTACTTTGAGGTAATACTATTCCTTGTGACTCTCTCTCTCCTACTATAAAAAGAAATATGTTTGTGGGGGTACTTACTGCTCACATGGTTTAGTTACCCTGAAAATGGCCTCTCCGATTTTGAGGTATAACCATTCGTCTTCATCAAATGGCGGGGGGCCTTTGATGACAATATTAGGCCGGAAATTCGTCATGGACACTTGCTTCGTTGCTCTCTGGTTTGAGTCTCTCAGAGAGGCCTCGCTTGTAAATAAGTAGGCCATTGTATCCGCAAAATAAAGCTAAAAAAAGGAATGTTGACGTTTATTATCATTATTATTATTATCCCTTTGATTGATAATCTTCCTCATCATCATCACTAACTCTATAATTTAAGAAGGGGATTTTTTTGAGTATTTGAATAATAATTTAATCTTAGTTTGGTTTTGACTGATTTTTTATCAAAGTTATTTCTAATAATTCTTTTATAATATTAAAAAACAAAATGGTGAAGTTCAGAAATAAATATAAGTATCGAAATTTTGTGAATTTTTTAAAACCCAAAGAATTACAAATGGTGAAGTTCAGAAAATTTATAAAAATTTAACCATGGCTGCTTTTTTTTAGATTTTAAAATTTAATCTTAGTAGTGAAGCCATTGCCTGGTTTATTTATATAAAAAAAATATTGAAAATACATGAGATATTGAGCCTGCTTCGAGCCCTATAATCAGGAAAAGATCGTCCGGCATTTCAGTTTGTCAGATTACTTCTTCCACAGCGATTTTACCTTCCTATCTTCCTCGAAATCGTCTTGTCTCTTTATGTATGGTAAAAAGGTGTCTAATTTATGATTTCTGTTTGTCATGTTCTGTCATCTTTCTAACAATGTGCCCCGCCCATTTAAAGTATAGAACTTTTTTTATTATATGTGTCACCCATGTTTTCGCTCTTGTCTTTATGTTTATTTTGTAACACCTACTTGTTATACGTGTTATGAGTCATATGTTTCCCTTCCATAAGTTAAGCTTCCATTTTCAGCATGAAAAAAACATCACTTCTGAACATGAATTCAAGCTTTGGTACCGCTCTCCGCCTAAGATTTTTTTTACCGATCCGCTTTCAATGCTACCATCATTAATAGGGTATTAACTATATTTCACTATAGTAATACGCTAAGCGGCTTTAATAATGATATCCCAATATAATTTCTAAGTATTGCTATGAGAGGCTTAGGCGTCATTAATGAGCCACTGTGAACTTAAACGAAACGAAACCTGAACTCTTAAAGTGTTCCAGTGTCCACATCAAACATGATCAAAAGTCAATGGACATTTCCTTGTCCACACTCGTGTTGTGGGTGACATTTTAATTATAACGTTATTAAGTTGATTAGCTAAAATGTAATCTAATCTATGATACAAATTAACAGCTTAGCTAAGACTATAAATCCAGTTGCAAAGTTTATTTTAATATTATGTTAACGAGTAGTGTACACGTTAATTATTTTTTTTCGAAATATAGGAATAGTCTTATTATACGGGTATAACATGAGCCCAATTGAAGTTTTCTTAAAATTTATTTCGCTCTCTTGGTATACTTACTTTGTCCGTTTGCTTGAATTGAGGAAATTCAAAATATTCAGGCTTATTTGCTGGTCTTTCTCAGATCAAATCGCCTTTAAAAATGAGTCGAACCAGTTTTTGGTTTTCAAAAAGGACATTCGACAACCATTCTGCTACCTCGTCTCCACAATCTACTCCTTTGGCTTTTTGACGCCAAATTCTGTAAATGAAGAAAAATCATGAATTTTGCGCATCGTTAATGAATAATAACCCTTTATAAATTATATTATGTAGTTGTTTTTTAATAAAAAATAGATGAATGAAAGACAAACAATCTGTTTAGCCCCCTATTGTGTATTTTTACATTGTCTTCCTAATAATAAAAAGAGAAATTGAATTGACATATTTAAATTAAATCAAATAATTAACATATGGAGATGGATCAAAGCACGTTTCACTCTATAATAGCAAAAAAGAATAAATGTTTTAAAATGACACCAAAAGAGGTAACGACGCCAAAAAAAACTTACTTGCGCTCGAGTTTAACTAAACTGAAAAATATAAACATTCAAATGTGCGACTTCAAATCCTCCTTCATAGTGGGATTTTATTATCTTTAACGGTCCCGATCAATAAATATTTATTGTATATAACTGAGCACAAATCACCATCATCATCACTAACTCTCTAATTTAAGAACGGGGATTTTTTGAGTATTTGAATAATAATTGCATCTTAGTTTGGTTATGACTTGTTTTTTTTTTATCAAAGTTATTTCTAATAATTCTTTTATAATATCAAAGACAAAATGGTGAAGTTCAGAAATAAATATAAGTATCAAAATTTTGTGAATTTTTTAAAACCCAAAGAATTACATATGGTGAAGTTCAGAAAATTTATTTTTATATATCTTCTCTTATATAACTCTAAATTTTAGCAACTTGATATTTTGAGAGGGAAGAAATTTAGTTTAGATTTCCTTTTTAAAATTATTATAATTGGCGAAGTTCAGAAAATATATAAAAATTTAACCATGGCTGCTTTTTTTTAGATTTTAAATTTTGATCTTAGGAATGAAGCGACAGTGGCGAAGCCATTGCCTGGTTTTATTATTATAATATGTACTACAGCTCGTTGATCTGCTACTCTATTTAATTAGGCCTTAAACTGCAGATTCTACGCTCTCTACCTTGTCTCAATGACGTAATCTTCCCTGATATCATCTTTGAGATGGACTCGAACTGAAGAGCCACGAAGATCTGTTAAGGTCAAGGAATTATCATCATAGGAAGGAGTTATTGTTGAGAGTCCACCGGACTGTGGGTAAGTAACCATTCTTCCATCACTGGTCACTACCAAGAAAGATCTGTTAGATAATTATTTACATCAATCAAAGAAAATTAAAAGTAGAGTCATATGCGGGGGTTCTCTTGGCCGCATATATATATATATATATATATATATATATATATATATATATATATATATATATATATATATATATATATCTATATATATATATATATATATATATAAACTCTTAAAATGCTTCCTAATATTGTAACTGCCTGTGTCCCCACTTTTCTAGGCGTCAACTCTCTCTCTTGCCCTGGCTTCCATCTAACAAGGTCGTTTATAAACTGTTCCAACCTAATGTTTGTAAATCTATCTCATAACGTGTGAATACTCTACTTATATATACGAATATATTCATTTTTTACAGAACCCATTAAATATCCTTTCATCATCCATCAAATATCATTCCTAAATTAATATATTAACAATTCTCTTTAATCTTCTCACATCACTCCCACGTTTTCTACCAATTTTGTATATTGTATCATATCCAATCAATTATTATCTCTTTGTGTTATTCTCTGTTAATTCTTAAATACAATTTATCTTTTGTATCTCTTTGTATTTGATCCCTCGTGTGTTTACCTCAGGCCGTTCCGTGGGCCCAATCTCCCAATTCAACATTCATTCAAACAAAAAATTGTGTGTGACTGGTATTATATATAAATATATGCTATTTAGACAAACGATCTAATCACTAGCACACTTAACCGACCATACATTTAAACGAATCTAAACGTTGATCTAATAATTCACGCTATTTTTTTTCTACTTCATTTGCATTTCCTAAAAAAATATTTTACATTATTTCCCTGATTTAATGGGTCACCAATTTTAGGGATATGTTTTAAAAGTAAATCTAGGACTATTTTCATCCATCGCCATGACAAAGTTTTACATCAGTCCTAATTTAATATGCAGTGCATAAAAATCGACATGGTGGAATGATAGAGGGCATAGGCTAACAAATTCTTAAATGTTTATGTTGAACATGAAAGTGAAAGCTCGAAAGTTAATCTGCGGTGTACTCTAACACGATATCGAATGGTTAGCACATTAATTAATGTCTTGCTGAAAATTTATAATTGTGGTCACCTATTGCTTTGTGATTGAGCAAAACATTAATTAATGTGCTAACCATTCGATATCGTGTTAAAGTACACCGCAGATTAACTTTCGAGCTTTCACTTTCATGTTCAACATAAACATTTAAGAATTTGTTAGCCTATGCCCTCTATCATTCCACCATGTCGATTTTTATGCACTGCATATTAAATTAGGACTGATGTAAAACTTTGTCATGGCGATGGATGAAAATAGTCCTAGATTTACTTTTAAAACATATCCGAGTATTGATGGTGGACTATGCGCCTCGTGGAAGGACCATCACAGGCCAATATTAGGCCTAGGAGCTGACTGGGTTGAAGAAGTGCATCCGTCAGAAGCGACGCGGCAAGTTGACACGCAGTGTCCTGCTCCTCCACGAAAATGCCCCTGTCCACAAAGCCAGAGTTTCACAAGCTGCTTTGCGTGAGTGTGGATACGAGGAGCTCAACCATCCCACCTACAGTCCAAATCTGGCCCCTAGCGACTACTTTTTATTCCGCCAGCTCAAGGCTGCACTGCGTGGACGCCGGTTTGAGGACGATGAAGATGTCCCGCTCGCCGTCCAGGAGTGGATTTCTGGTTGTCGGGAATTTGAAGCCTCAGGGACAAGTGGCGCTAGTGCAGTGAAGTTGAGGGTAATTATATTGAAATATAATAAAACACTTTTCCTCATATCTCGTTTCCTTATATCCGAATTGCAAAACTTATTGACCGCCCCTCATATATATATATATGTTTATTTCTAAGGATCCAGAAGGTCTGAATTTGGACGGCGGACAGCCCTTCTGTAAAGGTGCAGGCTTTACTCGCCCTCTAATTATTCTATGTAAAGGAATGAATATAACGAGGACAATCAGACACTAGTTTGTTTATACAGCATCAACCGTTACGTTTCACATGGGCCAAGACTCTCCCCCCCCCCACCTCTTTCCCCACTGCCCCAAGATCCTTCGAAATCGCTCGCAAAAAAGGATTTAATATAGACATAGGAGGGTGTGAGAGCCTTTAGAATGAAAATCTTGCTGCCTAAGGCTTCGTCGGCAGAAAATCTATGAGCAGGCTCACTGTCCCCTCCGACTGTTTATGTCTATTTTTGCCAAATAGAGGAAATATCACCTTCCCTGTGCGTAAACCTGAAGGGGCAAAGTGACATAACGTTGAAAATTTATGCTAATGAAGGTTCGCCACTCCTAAACTTCCTCGTTTCCCCTCCCCTCCCTGTGGATAATCAACGTATATATAGTTCGATTTTTAGAAATTTAAAAGAGAATCCGCGTAGCAATAGAGAGAAGAAGACGAGTCCCTGAGTCAAACAAGGAATCAAGAAGATAAGTGGAACCGAGTGGGACTTTCCCTCCCGAGGCCGTTCCTTTGGTCGCTTAGAAGAGCAGACCACTGGTATCGAGACCAACTCTCATACCATTCTCGTCCAGAGAAACTCCCGTATCACAGTTTTCTGAAGAAAAAAACAAAGATACCCCTCACCATTAAGGAATACCAAAGTGAACTCCCATTAGAGAAAAGATTCACATCTTGGTTAAGTCTCATCATCGAGAAGCAAGAATTGGTAACACAAGGATCGGGATAACTTCCATTCATCCAAGATCCCCTCACTTACATCTTCAAGTCGAAAGAAGCCTCGACACACGCCTCCACCACCCAGTGAGAAGCATCAGCTGTTTTCCCAACCCTCCTCGTCTAAGCGAGGAAGTCTCCAGTCCAACTCGCTCCAAATCACTCAGCGAAGAGACTCACTTTCAAGGTCACCCAATTGTCGACACTCTCTGAGTTAAAGGTAAAGCGAATCCAAAATTTATTCATGTTTGTCATTTCCCATTCCGTGCCGAAGTGTATTTAAAGATTTAATATTTCATTCTTTTATGTAATTAAAAGTATATTTTTGTCTGAGTTGTTTAATTAGATCTTCGAACGCAGAACTGACAATAGATATATCATAATACTAAATTTCCCTAGTTAAAGAATTAAATTAGAGCACTCTTAGAGAAAAGTGGGACGGATTTACTCATGTACGAATCAGACGCACATACGTACTCGGCCGTAAACCACGACATTCTATTTTCACTAAAAATCTATAGATACCAGGATACGGTTTCTAAGGGTGCCAGGAAATTGTTAGCAGGCTGCTGAAGATTGAAGATTATTCTAGTAAATAAAAGGTGAGCGGTTCCTAAAGTTTGTGGAGTAAAATTGAGTAAAATGAACTACTTTGTTATTTCTTTATATTCTAAAAACAATTATTTGCAGATATACAATCAGTATTAGATAAACATTATACGTGTATAGGAATAATAAAAACTTGTTTTACTATATTTAATACCATATTATTAAAAGACAACACCAATCTTTAACAGTTTGGGGGAAAGGGAACTACAGTATATATGATTACTCCATTATTTTTCATTTTTTCAGCATGAAATGAACATATGGTAAAGTGGACTACTTTTTTCTTTCTTTTTTTTTTAAACTTTATTATATAGAATACAAAATTCTTATATAAACAGAAATACATATATTCATGGGATCATTAGAATCACTTAGTTATATAGTTCATATTACTCCAACCATCCTAAAATATTTGGGATAATGTGAATTATTTTTTATACTATTCATATTTCTATATGGTTGTTTGTAGATATCCCAGATAGTTATTTTTTTTAAACAGTAAGATACCACTTAGCAGTAACTGAATAATATGTACTGAACCAAGGCTACATAAGTGCTATATGTAAGAGGCAAACACTTTCAGTGTATCAAAGTAATTTTGTATGTAAATTACATCTTTAAAAACCTAATCTCCAATATGTGATTAAAGATAGTCATTAATAAAATATTATATTGTTTAACTCATATATTTAGTAAACCTATATATTAAAAAAATATTTAAAAATTAATAAATTTTTAATACCAATGTAACAATTTCTAGAATATTAGTTTAAAAGTTTTAGTTCACTTTATTCCAGTTTACTATATAATGGATTTGTTTCTTTAAATATATGTTCTTGTTTTTTCCCCATTCAATAAATACAGTAACACAAAAAGAAATATATTATAAAATAATATATAATAATATATTCTATGAAGTTAGATGCTAACTTATAATTTTTTCGTTTTTGTTTCAGATAAGATATGCCGTGTAACTATCCCAGTGGAACACAAAAGCGTGCAGCTTTGGGAAAAGAGAAACTGAAATTGATGAAAAGACTCTCAAACTTACATCATTCTTTAAACCAACTACAACTACAAATCATACAATTGAACATGTAGAGCTATCTATCTCTGTGCCAGGGACATATACTGGAGTGGAAACTGAAGTCAGGATTGCTTCTCCAAAATCCGTTATGCATTATGTTGTCATTGATGATCTTTGTTTATGGCCAGAAATAAATCTCTGAAGACTTCCGAAATTACTGGATTCACCGTGGTCCATCTTCATGCCAACATAAAAATGATGGGACCTTTAATGAATCCACGGTTAACTTGGAAAAAGAGTCACATCGCAGGTATTGTACTTTAGCATTATTTACACGTGCTCATGCAAGAACAGGGGAAAAAAATGAGAGAAATTGGTTATGCTATTCGAAAACCAGTGGTCGTGTATATGGATTTGTATGCGAGTTAATGTCACCTACTGTGAGTAAGCTGACAAGTGGTTTTAACGATTGAAAACACTCTCATGAATTGTCTTCCAGTCATGAAAACTCTAAACAACATACTGATGCAATGGCAGCACTCTGTGCACGAAAATCATCAAGTCAAATCGATTCTGATCTGTTGGAGCAACATGATAGTGAAGTCCAATATTGGAAGCAATTTCTTCAGAGAATAGTTAGCGTTGTACACTTCCATTGTATTCGTGGCCTTTCATTTCGTGGTAAGAATGAACTGATAGCTTCATCGAGCAATGGTAACTGTACCTTGGAATACTTGAATTGCTAAGTAAGTATGATACATTTCCCATTGGACATATCAGTAAGCATGCCAACACGGGACGAGGAAACACGTCTTATATATCTTCAACTACAAAGAGTTCTTTGAGCTTATGGGTAAGAAGGTACTGTCGGTGATTGTTGATGAAATCAAATCGGCAAAATACTTCTCGATTTCTGTAGACTCTACGCTCGATGTCACCCATGTAGATCAGTTAACTTTGATTGTCCGCTATGTTATACAATCTGGCCCTGTTGAACGATTTATAAAGTTCATACCAATGTTTTACCACACTGGATCTGAAATCGTCCAAATTATTATTAATTTCTTAGAAGGAAATGGCCTTAACATTCAAGATTGCCGTGGTCAGTCATACGACAACGCTGCCAATAGGGACAGGAAATGCAACGGCGTCCAAGCTATCATTCGCGAGAAATGCAGGCTTGCTCATTATGTGCTGTGTATAGCACATTCCCATAATTTGGTGGGAAAAGGTGCAGCACAAGGTTGTCGTGCTGCAGCCAGATTTTTTTATTTTTTGCAAAGCCTTTATGCCTGGTATGTTGCATTTACCCATCGTTGGCAAGTACATCGAAAAACGTTGCCTGTTAAAAAGGCCTTGTCTCAGACAAGATGGTCAGCCCGCCATGATGCTGTAATGACTGTTAAGAAAGGATAAAATGAGAATATTTCAGCATGGGAAGAATTGGCAGCTGATCAAAATCAGCTACTAGACAGCAGATTTGAAGCAGAAGGATTTCTGGAGAAAATTCAACAGCTGGAAGTCGCTATCTTACTTGAAATATAGGACACAACTTTAGACAGATTTCAGAAAACGAGTTAGTCCCTTCAAAAAATCAGACTGTCTTTGAATTCAGCAGTTTATTTATTGAAATCTCTCCTTGAATTTGTTAAAAGTCAACGTTCTGAATTAGAATGCTACGAAGAAAAAATAAAAATAAAATCAGTTGTCAAAGAATACAAAGAATCTTCAGATCAACCGCATAAGAGAAAACATCAGTTTGATGAGGGCCCATCAACTAAAACAGTATTTACACCCAGAGAAAAATTCAAGGTTGGGATATTTTTCTAATCATTGAAAAACTTGTTTCAGCTATCCAACATCGTTTAGACATGTATAAGAACATCCAGGAAAATTTTGGTTTTCTTTCCTACCTAATTGAGCTTAGACATGATGACATCAGAAAGGGAGCAAATAAGTTAATGGAAGACTGTTCAAATGATTTCGAAGACGGTTTTCGTTCTGAATTAGTCCAATTTGCAAAGCTTTTCAAGACTATTAATAAACAGGAACAGAAAGATGCGCAATGCGCAGCACAAAACACAAGCACAGAGTCAAAATACTGTTGCCGTTAAATGAGTATAAGTGTGCACAAGGCTTTCCAAATGCGGTTTGATGACATCAAACCGCAGGGTAGAGCGATTATTTTCTAAGTTGAAATGAATGAAAAATTAATTTAGAAATTGCATGGGATAATAGAGTCAATCTTCTCTCACTTATGAGTATTGAAAATGAAATTGTAAGTTCATTGAGCTTCACTGATTTGATTAATGACTTCGTGTCTAGAAAAGTTTGTAAACGTACGATGTAATTAAGATAATTAATAAGTAAGCTATGTATGTGAAATTCAATATAATTACAATTTATTTCGAAAGAATTCCGTGTTTACTTACGATAGGCGTCATTTTGGTGAATTACAGCCAGGGGCCCCGTGCAATCTTAACGCGCCCCTGGAAGTAGGTGCACTTGATGTAGCATCTCACAATGGGAAATTTGTTAGTGCGCCCCAGCTAATCGTGCACTGTTGCAAACTTGTCGTGATCCGGAGCTAAAGGCGGAAGTAATCTGTCAGATATCACGATGCACGTACACCATGTGTCGCGCACGAACGTTGAGATCCAGCAACCGTTCACCGCTCCAGTTTCGAATTGGAGACTTCCAGGAGTGCTTTTATCAAACAGAAAGTTCATCTGGTAGCCGGTGGGACTGGGTTCACTTGAAGGGAGAGGTGCTTCTGGTTGCAACGGCGGTTGAGCAGGCGTCGCACGTTTTCTTCCCTTCTTTTGGATAGCAATTATGACTAGCCGCATATACATCCGCTTCCTCGATAGACTCTTTAAATGTCAGGCACTTCTGGTCTTTAACGAATGATCTGATCTCCGACGGAAGTGACGCCAAGAGTTGGTCTTTGAGGACGAAGTCAACCAAAGCATCGTATTCCTGGGGAACTTTGGACGCGTCTAGACAGAAACTAAAATTACGCTATAGGGAATATCTAAATTGACATAATGTTTGATTAGCTGGATCCGACAGTGCCGGAACTTTGCACGGTAAAGGTCCAGAGTCATGTTATAGGCAGACATCAATTCGGCTTTTAATGTGAGATAATCAATGGTTGCCTCTGATAGGAACGAGATGAAAATGTGCCTGAGCCGGGTACTAAGTAAAGGCAATAACTTAACTACACCGTCTGTTGCAATATCCCACTGATTCACCTCAAAGATTTTCTCGAAGTGAATGAGGTATGACCCGAAATATTCTCCTTCCTTAAAAACAGGCAATTTTATGGACGTGCTTTTGTTGCACTTCGGTCCTCGAATTAATTGAAAATCGTTTCATTTCTGGTCCTGGTCATTTCCGGTTCACGTAAACGAATTTTCTCTTTTCTTCTTCATTTAGTTCTTCTTTAATTTTTTTCTGTTCTATTTTTCTTCACGTTCTTTCTCTTTTCTTTCCTTTTTTTCGCTCTTACTGCTCTCTCTTCCTCTTGGATGTACGCATTAGATCCTTCCTATTTAGTCCAAGAGACTCACCTTGTGCAATGAAAACTTTGAAAGACGATATGCTGTCGTGTTCACCAAACTTTTACGCAAAAAAAAAACACAACAAAAGAACTTAGCGGGGTTTTCGAATACGATGTATTCGTAATACACTCGATTAGTTTCACTCAGAAGTACTAGCCGAAGAGCAAATGGGTTTTGGTTAACCCCAAAATAAAATCACAACGCAAAAAAAGACAGCATAGAAAAAAAACACAACTAATTATTTCGCACGCTCAGAATTTTATCCCGTTCGCTCACTCGGAATAATTTCTGCAGTCGAAATTTTAGCAAAATCCCCTTACTGTGATTGAGACGATAGCTTCGGCGTCTACCCCTCAAGTACGCCAAATAAAAGAAAAGAACACCAAAAAAAGGCAATTCCTACTGATTCATTCAAATATGGCAGAGTATATGGGGCCGGAAAGAAACAGAAATTCTACTTGGGAAAATTAGTGAAGCTGAGTCACACAAATATAAAATTCTTTAGTACTTATAAATAAATAAATTAAAGAAGACAATTGGATAATGTAAACAAAATTTTAATTTTAAGTAGCCGATGCAAGAGGATTGTTTCTCCATAGTTTTCTGATACCCAGGACAAAACCACATAAAACCTTGACACCAGTTTTATATATATATATATATATATATATATATATATATATATATATATATATATATATATATATATATATATATATATATATATATATATATAACACCGACAAAGAAAAAGGAAAAACGATTCCGAGCGATTTGGTTTTAATTCTAAAAGACCTCTTCATGTAATAACATAGGTCAGGACAGACAATGCCTTAAATAGAAACGAGTTGGGGGTTTATACGGCTACCTGCATCAAAACCCTAACTAGGGGGTACAAATTCTTTAAACACTTTAATTTGAGATTTAATATAATTAGATATGATAGGATCTAGGCTAAACAATCCAGGGCTAATATTTAAATTTGGGAAAGTATTAATAGAGATACACTCCAAAATATTCCTTGAAATGTAGTTTGTACATTTAATAACAGGTTTAGCACTATTCTAATTACTAGTATAATCCTGACTATAGATATGTAAAAAAATGCAGATTATTGACAAAGATTACGAACATTAGTTTGGTGCTGTTTAACTCTAACATTCAATTTTTTACCTGTCTGTCCATAATAGCATTTTTCACAATTATTTCTACCGATAGAATATACAATGCCTGGTTTAAGGGGAGAATTTTTTTACGAGAAGGCGATGGATAGTGTTTTCATATTTAAAAATAACATTTATGTTCAAAGGTTTTAGTAAACGAGGTAATTTAATGAAAATTTGGTTAAAAGGTAAAACTAATACATTTTTGGCATCAAATGTAGGGATGTTACGATTAGGTTGATAAAATGAACGCTTAGCAGAATTATAACAATTTTTAAGTACGTAGAAAGGGTAACACAGATTTAAACCTATATTATATTGTAGGGGTGCGAAGATGTATCAGAGAGAGAGAGAGAGAGAGGAAAATTCCTTCCAATGCGAGAATATAAATAGCCCAATAAATTACCAAGTCAAAACGGACTACGCCGTAGCGTGACGGCAGAGTGCTAGCCTCTGGATAAAAAGACCCGAGATCGATCCCAGACAGTCCACAATTTTTACGAAGAAAATTCTCAAAGAAAACGGAGACCACGAAAAACGCTTTAAGGACAACTCAAGAAATCAACTCAAGAGAAAACCGCTGTCAAGGAAAACGGAAAGAAAACGACTTCAAGGGCTAACTCGTCGCAAGTCATCTCATCCCATCAAAATCGTCAAGAAGCATCAAGAAGTCATCACGTCATCAGAATTGGAAGGAATCATCACATCGTCGTTAAAAAGGATACACCAAGAAAAAGAAGATCAAGAATTAACCCATCCAACTTAAAGAAGAAAGAATCTCAGCCTACAAGAATACAAGAGTCAGATAAATGGAAGATAAAGTTTCAAGGTGCAACTTCAGTCAAGAAGTAATAAATAGATTCGTATATAGAAATCTCAAGATGAATGATATTAAATAACTAAAGATCTGAATAATGGATAAGCCCCCCCCCCCCCATCCCATAATATATCCTAGCAACCTCTCTTTCCAAATATGCGGGTGAAACAATTCTAAGGGAACGGAGAAACATGAAGGAGAAAACACTTTTTTTGATACCAATATGGTGGTTGGAATAGAAATGGATGTATGAGTAGGGGTACACAATAGGGGTTGATGTAGCTTTTCTATAAATTTCATATTTGAAAACGTGGTTTGTTCGGTGGATCAAAATATCTAAGAAAGGAATAGTGTTATCTTGTTCATTTTCTAAAGTAAATTTAATTGAGGGGACCAACGTGTTGATTTTTTCAAGAAAAGTATTGATATTAAAATCATTAGGCCACACACAAAGAATGCCACCAAGTCAAGTTAAATGGAAGATGCATCAAAAAAGGAAAGATACGAAAATCAAGAATTAACCCTGCCAACTTAAAGAAGAAGGAATCTCCGCCACTAAGTCGAGTAAGAGTGACTATTTTCTTTGTCCGAATTAAATCATCTTACTAGGAGGTTCTCGATATCAAACTGGATGAAACAAAATAATCTTTACTACTGTAAGAAACAAAAATAAAATAATGTATACATCATATAAATACAAAATAACTAAATGGGCAAAAAGGTTTACACGTCAGTTCCAGGCTGGAGCCGTGAGCAAGTACACGACCGACAAAAGGGAAACAACATTACGGGTGGATCTGCCACCCAAGGATTCTGTACCTGAGAGAAGGGCTTTGGGGGAGGGGTATGAGCGTCCAGCTCATTGGCTTTTTAACGGCACGGTTGGGTTTGCACTTGGCCGATTAGTACTCGGCCTGCTTAAAGTTATTTAGAACAATACAACCTCTCTTCTAACAACCAGTGCTAGCCTCGGAAGGAGCGATCGAGGGAGTATTTCGCCGTGGAGAAGCTGAGTCGAATACAACAGTGTGGGAGTCTTTTCGTTCTTAGTTCTTATTTCTTCTTATTAAATTTTCTTATCTTCGGGCTCTTGGGATAAGGGGGGCTGAGAGAAAGAATTCATCTGCATCGCGTTCTCTTTGGCAAAATACTAATCTTACCCAAGCCAACTCTTAACTATTTATTCGGGCCCGCCAGAAGTGGATTTTGGTAATACTTTAGTTTAAGGGCACACGATAGGGGGCGCTGTTTCTGGGCTACAATTTTGGGCTACAATCTTGGCCTTATGACATCACACGGTAGCTTCAAAGGGGGCCAATCACGGCGTTGTATTTGTTTTGTTATTTTGTTTTTCCTTTCTTCTTTATTATTTAGTAAATGCCTGAACTTATACTTAATTATGTTATTTAGTAATGCATTAATTTTTTATAATTAATAATGTATTAAACTTTGTATGTTTCGTTTAACTATTTTTGTGAAAATAAACCATTAATTTCACACATTACAAGGGGTGGTCAATAAGTTTTGCAATTCGGATATAAGGAAACGAGATATGAGGAAAAGTGTTTATTATTTTTCAATATAATTACACTCGACTTCAATGCACTTGCGCCACTTGTCCCTGAGGCTTCGAATTCCCGACAACCAGAAATCTCCCGACTGCTGTTCAATCCACTCTTGGACGGCGAGCTGGACATCTTCATCGTCCCCAAAACGGCGTCCACGCAGTGCAGCCTTGAGCTGGTAGAATAAAAAGTGGTCACTAGGGGCCAGATCTTCAATGTAAGGGGGATGGTTGAGCTCCTCGAATCCGCACTCGCGCAGGGCAGCTTGTGCCCTCTGGCCTTGTGGACTTTGGCGACGTTGAAGTCGATCATGGGGCGTGAGGTTTCTAGGACCCAACGGGCAGATATCTTGGTCATGGCCAAATATTCGTGGATGATGTTGATAACACTTCCATGTGATATTCCAAGTTGTCGCTCGATTTCTTCGACCTTGACCCGTCGATTTTCAAGGATCATTCTCTCCACACGGGCTACATTGTCCTCGTTGCTCACGTCTGACGGGTGTCCACGACGAAGGTCATCTTCAAGGGACTCCTTTGGATGTAGTTTTCCTGGGAGTTTGGGTGCCTTAAAAAAGAGGTCATTTGACTCGGATGACCTATGATGAGCCCTTGTGGCTTTTGTCATCTGTTATATTATATTGTGGGGGAGTTTGTCTTCTTCTGGTGATGGTGCTTTTTGTGGGTGGGTTTTGATGGAGGCGGATGACCTTTGATAGGCCCTTGTGCCTTTTGTCATCCGTCAAATTACGTTATGTTTATGTTATGTTATGACCATGGCAGAACTCCCTATTCCAGCCAGCAATGGTTGCATAGGAAGGGGCGGTGTCAGTGTACACTGCAACCATGCGTTCATGGATCTCTTTTGCATTCTTGCCTTCCTTGGTCAAAAATTTGGTCACTGCGCGGTGCTGAACCTTCTCCATTGTTGAAACATTTGTGACTGACGATCTGCGATCAACTACTGCTTCTTAAAAAGACAAGGCAGGAGCGTGCGGCTGCAGGTACTGACTCGTCATAACTTCTCCTAACACCCCCACAAATAGTCATTCCCTTTCTCTGTTTTGCCTTACCGATTCGCAAAACTTATTGACCACCCCTCGTACGACCCTTATTTCAACCTTATTTAAAACATTGGCAAACCTGAAACCGAGCAGTTAAAAGAGCGCGATATCTGTCAGTACGCTTTGTTCGACTTCAATACGACTTGTGTTAATTCCTCGGTCAATTTAATAGACTTTTCTATAGATCATGGTCTCATTTAAAAGAAGCGTAGCTCAATTATAATAGCAAAAGGTAGAGATAGGGTAAACCTGAAGATCTGCGTCACGCGCTTGCCTCCGCTGTTCCCCGGTCCTAGCCGCATAATATTTCGTCCATGTTCTAATATGTTTCACCTTTTTTGACTAATTTCGAGTTTCGGCCCGTGAAGGAAATCACCCTGCGATGACACTCACTGATATTTCAATCAATTAGGGATAGGGGGCGCAGGCCCCCAGTATATAATCGAAATTGTTTATAGAATAATGTTCTCACGTTTTTTTTTTTTTAACAAATCGTTTCTGCGCGTATGACCGAAACATAAAAGCAACTTAGTCCCGATAGATTTCGGCTGAAATATATTTACAAAATAACTAAATTTTTAAATTTTTTTTGGCGGCAATAGCCTAAATTAGGCGGTGCTATCGTCTTTGTTATTTTGATAAACGTGCTATCGGCTCTGCACGTTTATCGAAATAATAAAGACGATAGTGTCGCCTACTTTATGCTATTTTCGCCAAAAAAATTAACATTTTTAGTTACTTTCGAAATGAGGGGCTTTCCCTTTTGACGTCTGACGTCATAAGACCCAAATTGTAGCCCAAATTTGTGGCCCAGAAACAGCGCTTCCTATCGTGCGCCCCTAAACTGAAGTATTACCTTTACGGTAACTTTAGCTATACAGAGGCGCCGGGAGTTAATTTAAACCTTTAGGCCATCTCGCGTAACCTCGTTCTTACAATTCGGGCTCGCTATAGGGCGTCTTACAAACGGAAGTTACCCCAAAGAGAAGCCGATCGCGGGTTCGTTCCGTCCTACCAGTATTTTTCTCTCTGATCTTAATTTCGCTCATCTCTGACACCCTTAGAGTTGCCATAGCTTTTAGGGTGGGTTCGCCCATTTGTGAGCCACATCAGTGTAAATGTGGATCTGGTGTTGATCCGCTGGCCTGCATCACTTTTACTGTCAGCTGGTTGCCGGAGAGATACATAGACATTCAGCCCTCAAATATAAAGTATGCTGAACCCCGAAAAGAATGGGATTGCCAGCTGTTTTGGAGCCAGTTGGACTGGATCGAGATGGTAAGCGCCTGTCATATGTTATAACCACGGTAAATATGTAGATTAGCGGTTCGGACGAAAAAGTGGATTTTTGTGTGTTTATCTTTCGTTCACCCCTGCCGGAATATTCATGCGCGTTTGAGTCGTCTGACGTCAGACCCCACCCCTACCCCATTATAATTTGCAAAACGATTAAAGGCTCTGACATGATTTGGTTAAATCATTCACCTCTGTAAACGTTAGGACATTAGTCTATAAACAATTAGGATTATATACTGGGGGGCTGTGCCACCCAGACCCTCCCAAATTTCTTGAAACTCAGGATCATCGTAGTGTGGTCACCCCATTGTGTTTACCCCGACACGAGCCGTCACCTTAAATGTACTCCAAAAACGTGAAACACTTTGGAACACGGACGAAATAGTACGTCCCATCGTTCGAGCCACTAATATAAATATTTACCATAACGGTATAACTAATACCACCTTACATAATTAACATAGGTAACATGTTAATTTGAGGTTTAGTTAGCACCATGGCCTTGCTGTGCAATGTTCGATTTCACTGATAATTCTGTAAGTTTTGTTTTTATTTGTTATTAACTTATATTTATAACGATTCTATATTTGGGATCATTGATATCGTGTTATATATATATATATATATATATATATATATATATATATATATATATATATATATATATATATATATATATATATATATATATATATATATATATATATATTTAGTGTGTGTTCTAAAGGTGTTTTGTATTGTTTACATAAAAAAGTGACTCCACAACAAACCACTAGGGTCCAACAAGGTGGAGCAGCCCCCCCCCCAAAAAAAAAAAAAAATGCATAAATAATACAGCCGTTAACAATATAAACAGTTTTCTACTGATCTTCAGAAGGAACCGGACGTTTTTGATCGCTCTCACTTCGTCGTCGAACTTTATATCACCTGCTCACTCACGGTCGCCCGCAACTACAATCTTCTAAAGGCTTTCGGCCCCTAATAACCTCTTGGAGTATCTCTAGCTTAGCTCTGGGAGACCTAGGCCGCCAGGCCCAGGTGAACGGTCCCCCAATGGAAGTTTCCCTAACCCCTAAGGGCAAACGTGGCCCCAGCCCTTCCGCCGAAGCGGACCCTCGTCCGACTTCACGTCCTTGCTTCAACCAAGACGCTCCAAGACCTAATATTCCTCGATCTCACCATGCCCCCAACTCAACCCTGGCTCCAAATGACAACTCTGAGTCTCAGAATGTTGTTCTCATCAGATCATCTGAAAACAAGGCCATATTTTCCCATCCATTAAGAGTCACAACTGCCCTAAACTCATCACCATTCCATAAACTTATAAAAGAGGGATCCTGCCGAATCTTGGGAAAAGGTACAGCCCTAAGAATTGAACTCTCTAATATAAATAAACTAGAGGTAGATCTTGAAGATGTCTCCACCCTGGGGGAATGGCCAGTCAAGTGCTGGCGCCCGGAAGATGCCTCATTAGGCAAATACAAATATGGAAGGATCTCTGGCCTTCCAGTCTTCCGTTGGCTGTCTGGCTTTGTTCTGGAAGGTTGTCTTACAGGAGCTCCTGATTCTCATTGTAAGATTGGGATATAATACTGATTTGGGTGTGTAATTTTTCTTGTATTTATTTAATACATCAATCACTGTATAATAAATACATTAGTGATTAATACTTTTGGGGAAGATAACTGGCAGCAATCCTGAGCAAGAATTTTTTTGGGGTGAGTGTTAACTTTTTCATTAGTAAATTTCTGAGAGTATGGCTTTTTGTATAGATGGTGAGAGCATGCCGTTTGAAAGTAGTGTGTATGTGGTGTGTGATGCATGTGGAGTTGAAAGGAGAGTGAATGTAACTGAATGCCGTGTGTGTTTTCTGGAAGGGGAGGTTAGGAGGTTGAGTGGGGAATGTAAGAGGTTGAATGATTTGGTGTTTGAGGTGAGAAGAGATGCAAGTGTGCGATTGAAGGGTGAGATTAGTGCTAAGAGGGTGGAAGAGAGGGCTAGGACTGGGAACAGTGTGGAAGTTGTGAGTGATGATGAATGGTGGGTGAAAATGGATAGGATAGATAAGTTAGGACAGGTTAGGTGTGTGAATGAGAGGGACATAGAACCTGTTAGGTTGACTAACAGATTCAATGTCCTGAGAGAGGAAGAGTGTGAAAGTGATTTGCCTGGTGTGATTGTGGATGAAAGCAGGATGGGTGGTAGCGTGACTGAGAACAGGTGGGAGGGTAATGTTAGGCCAAGACAGAATAGGAGAATGACTGAGGTGCTAGTGATGGGTGACTCTCAGATTAGGTATTTAGATAGGAAGTTGAGTGATAGCAAGTGGAAGGGAATGAGAGTTTGTCTGCCGGGTGCTGGTGTAAGTGATGTTTGTGAGAGGTATGATAGGCTGGTTTCTGGGTGTGAGAGGGATGCAGTTGTGATTACGCATGTGGGAGTAAATGATGTAAAGAAGGTGGGTACATGTGAGTTACGTGAGCAGTATAAAAGGTTAGTTGAAAGGATGAGTAAAAGCAGGGTAAAAGGTGTTGTTTCTGGTGTGCTTCCGAGATTGGATGTGGGGGTAGAATGGTTGTCGCGTGCAATTGGTTTGAATGAATTTGTGAAAGGACTGTGTGAGGAGCTAGGATTGGTGTTTGTAGATGTCTGGGGAGGGTTTTACGGGAATAGGAGGTTGTATGCGATGGATGGGCTCCATCTTAGTCGGGCAGGTGTTGAGGTTCTATGGGGGGAGCTGGATAGTGTGATTAGGTCCTTACGGGTGGGAAACTAGAAGCTGTTAGAGGTAAGGGAATAACAGGAATAGAGGGCAGGTGTAGGAAATGGAAGGGATGCAGTGATAGAGGAATAGCTAGGGGAGAGGGCATACTGATGCATTATAGGGGGACTAATGCACAAGTGATTGAGCAGATAACTAGGAATAAAAAAGCACAATGCAATGAAGATGGGAATAATAAAAAAACCTTAAAAATATACTACACAAATAGTCGGAGTATAAGGAATAAGATAGATCTCTTAAGAGCGTTAGCAAGTGAAGAGAATTTTGATATAATTGCGATAACAGAGTCATGGCTTGATTTGGCAGGTAATCACTTTAAAACTGAGGTTGAGATTGAGGGCTTTAACATGTTCCATACAGATAGGAATAGGAAGAGAGGAGGAGGGGTTATTATTTATATTAAAGATAATCTCCAGTGTTGTGTAAACAGTACAATTAAATTAGATGATAACACAGAGTCATTATGGCTAAATGTAAAGGAAGGTAAAAACAAGCTTGTCTTAGGATTATTATACAGACCACCAAATCTTAGTAAGGAAGCTTCAAATCTTCTTTGGCAGGAGATTGAACGGGCATGTAGAAGTAAGCATGTGTGTATAATGGGCGATTTTAATTACAGAAATATAGACTGGGAAGCTCTTGTGGGTGATCAGGAGGCTGAGGAATTTTTGAATGTTGTCCATGATAATTTTCTGAGGCAGATTATTAACGAACCCACTAGAGGTAATAATATACTGGATTTAGTTCTGACAAATAGGGAAGAAGTTATTAAGGATACTGAGATTGGAGGAAATTTGGGTAATAGTGACCATTGTGAAATTAGATTCAAGATGAAATGGAATGGTATTGATAGTAGCATGAACAATGTTAAAATTCCTGACTTTAGAAGAGCAAATTATAATGGGCTCAGGACTTACCTGGAGGCAGTTGTACAGAAACCAGGCAATGAAATCAATTCAGGAATAGATTCAATGATATCAGTTAGTGGAGACAATAATCACCAGGAGGAAGAGATTACAATTGAAGAGGAGTATGAAAGAATAATTGAGCAATTAATTACAGGTCAGATGATTAACATTCCATATAAGGAGATTAGGACTAAAAATAATGACCCAAAATGGATGACAGATAAAATTAAGCATTATATTGGCATTAAAAAGGGCATTTATAGGAAAATAAAAAATGGAGAGTATCCCTTAAGGCAGAGATATAATGAACTAGCAAGAGATGTTAAAAAGTTAGTTAGAGTAGCAAGGAGAAATTATGAAATTAAAGTGGCAAATAGGGCAAAGGAAGATCCTAAAAGTTTTTATCAATTATACAAAACTAAGGTTAGAGATAAAATAGGCCCACTTATAGATTCCAATGGAGAATTAGTGAGTGATAGGGACTCAATGGCTGGAATGCTAAATGACTTTTTTCTCTCAGTATTTACACAGGAGGATACTCTAAATATACCTGAGGTGTCAATGATCTTTCGGGGTAATGATGAAGAGAAATTAAAGGATATCTTGATCACAAAGGAGATAGTGACAAAGGAAATTGATAAAATCAAAAGTAGTAAAGCACCCGGTCCTGATGAGCTCTTTCCTAGAATTTTGAAAGAATGTAAGGATGTGTTAAGTGAGCCCCTAGCATGCATCTTTAGAAAATCATTGGAGAGTGGCATTGTGCCAGTGGCATGGAAGAAAGCCAATGTGATACCTATATTTAAGAAAGGGGATAAAACAAATATGTCTAATTACAGACCAGTAAGTTTGACATCAGTGGTAGGGAAAATGATGGAATCTATTATAGCAAGGAATATTAGAGATCACTTGGATAAGCATAAGTTGATAAAAGAATCACAGCATGGCTTTAGTAAGGGTAAATCCTGTCTGACTAATTTGCTGTCTTTTTATAGTAAGGTGTATGAAGCAGCAGATAATGATGAAAACTATGATATTTTATACTTGGACTTTAGTAAGGCTTTTGATCGAGTGCCACACTTACGACTTCTGAGCAAAGTTAAAGCACACGGGATCGATGGCAGTATATTTAGGTGGATTCAGTCATGGCTTGGTGACAGACAGCAAAGAGTTAGTATAGATGGAGTTAAATCTGAGTGGGGGTGTGTTAGCAGTGGAGTTCCTCAAGGATCTGTTTTGGGTCCCTTGCTATTCTTAATTTATATTAATGATCTTGACATAGGTATAAGTAGTGACCTGAGTAAATTTGCTGATGATACTAAGCTAGGTAGGGCCATTAGGGCTGATTCTGATGCTGTTGTAATGCAGGAGGAATTGACCATTCTGTCCAATTGGGCCGAGAAATGGCAAATGAAGTTTAACATAGACAAATGTAGTGTACTTAGTATAGGTAGAAATAATCCATTGAATAGTTATAAATTAAATGGCAGAATTTTAGGGAGGACTGATTGTGAGAGAGACTTGGGTATTTTGGTAAGTTCAGACCTTCGTCCTAGAAAGCAATGTCTAAATGCTAAGAATAAAGCTAATAGGATATTGGGATTCATTAGGAGGAGTGTAAGCAATAAGAGTGCTGAAGTCATTCTAAAACTGTATCTGGCGCTAGTTAGGCCTCATCTAGACTATGCAGTACAATTTTGGTCACCATATTATAGGAAGGATATTGATTTGCTTGAGTCTGTGCAGAGAAGGATGACAAAGATGATTGGTGGGCTAAGGAACTTACCTTATGGTGAAAGGCTCAGAAAACTAAATCTACATACATTGGAAAGGAGAAGAGTCAGAGGGGAATTGATTGAAGTCTTCAAATGGGTAAAAGGATATAATAAAGGGGATCTGGGTAAGGTTCTTATACTTAGTGAACATGACAGGACACGTAGCAATGGGTTTAAGCTTGATAAGTATAGGTTTAGGAAGGAGATTGGGAGGAATTGGTTTACAAATCGTGTGGTAGATGAATGGAATAGGCTCACTAGGCATGTGATAGAAGCCTCCTCTCTGGGTAGTTTTAAGAATAGATTAGATAAATATATGGATGAAGCTGCTAGATGGGACTGACTTTTTTTTATGTACATATGTATATATTTTTCTAAGGAGTGGGAAGATTATATTTTGCGGTTGCATGAATGGACATAATCCTCTGGATGCATTTTATGTATATTGTAGATTAGATCTGACGAACTCCTGTAAAGGGTGACAATGTTGATGACTTTTCTCTGGTAAGAAATCTTTTGTGTGTTGAATGGAACAGGAGCTGCCAAGTGTAGGCCATGAATGGTCTTTTGCAGTCTCCTTCTTTTCTTATGTTCTTATGTACAGCAAGAAGACCTTAGAAACAACCTGCGGATCCTTGACTCTAACAGCCTGTCCAGTCTTATGGAGATTTCTAGACTACCTTCCCATCCTGAGGCTTCCACCTACTCAGTGCGTCTCAAATTTGCAGGAGGACTACCAGAAAGAATGGCTCTGGGCTTCACCTCCTACTCAGTTCTCCCATACATTCTTTCCCCTCTGAGGTGTTTCACATGCCAGCGTTTTGGCCATGGATCACTGACCTGCAGATCCACACAAAGATGCAGTGGTTTTCATGCAGGCCAAGAATGCTCAAATCTCCCCTACTGCTACTTCTGCGACGACAACCATCGCCCCTCCTCCAACAACTGTCCATTCTCAGAAAAGGCAAGGCAGATCCAACGCAAATCAGTGGATGATAGTATCCCTACCTATACCATCCATGCCCAGCTCCGCTCCATCTACTCAGCCTCAAAAGACTCCAAGACAACTTCCACTGCCTCCAAAACTACACCCTCACTATCCTCCCAGGATATCCGCTCTTCTCCTAAAACTCCCCCAAGAAAGCCCCTCCAGACCCCCTCCTATGCAGAGATGGCTGCTGCTCCCATCCCACCAAGGAACCTCGGTAAACCAAATCCACCTGTAACCTCCTCCTCTTCACACAGAGCCAACAGAGAGACCACTCCCAAGAGGCCCTGCCCCAGCCAATACTATCACCCCAAGAGCCCTTCTCCAATTCCTCCTCCATACCCACTTTCCCCAGTCATCCAGAATGTGCCTCTTCACCACCGCAAAGGAGCACCCTCAGCTCAGCCACTCATAGTGAAGATCACAAATCTCCTAAAAGAATTCGTCACCCTGCTCCAATCTGGCTCTCCTGTCCAACAAGCCCTTATCACTCTCCTCCCTAGTGTAATCAATCTGTTCACTTCATTCCTCTCATAATGGCTTCAATGCACAGCCCTATAATTTTCTGGAATGCCCGCTCCCTTCGTCACAAGATGAGAGACCTCTCTCTACTCATCCACTCTCTATCACCCAATATAGTTGGCATATGTGAGACCTGGTTCCAGCCTGAAATCTCACCCTCATTCCAAGGTTACACTGCACTCCGCAGAGACAGGTCAAATCGGGCAGGTGGTGGCCTCCTCCTTCTCATTAAACATGGATTGACCCACCGTCTCCACACACTCATACCATACCCCCAAGGCCTTCTAGAACTGCTGGCAGTGCAGATAGCCATCGGCGGAACCTGGTGTGACATTCTCATCTGCTACAACCCATGCCTCCCGGTCACTGAGCAAGAATTTAACCACTATTTTGACCAACTCTCCCCTACAAGCCTCATCATGGGAGATTTCAATGCCCCCCACCCCCACTGGGATCCATCAGCCATCACAAGCCGCCCAGGCTCTGCCCTCTTTCAAGCCCTCCTCTCCTCGACCCACCTCTCCCTTCTCACCCCACCAGGCCTCTGCACCAGGGTGGACCCAGCAAAAGCCGTGCCTTCAACCCTGGATCTGTGTATTGGCAGTGGGTCCTTCACCTCTTCAGTAGTTTCTACCGGCCAATATATGGGAAGCGACCATCTACCAGTGATCATCTCCTCAAATGGCCTCACAAACCCTCCCCCTAGGTCAATCCGCCCTCATTGGAAAACAAACCCAGGAAAATGGACAAAATTCCAAGCCTCACTCGAACCTCCCCCCCCCAAATCTCCTCTCAGTTGAAGAAAAAGCCAACTGGTTTTCAGAATCCCTCAAGGCAGCTGGGGAACACACTTTTCTCCTAACCACCAGTCGCTTCAATGGCCGCCCCCGCTGTCCTTGGTGGACAGAAGAGTGTGCATCAGCCATCCGCCTCAGACGACTAGCATTTGCAAGATGGAGACGTCAGCCCTCCCAAACTAACAAAATTGGATTTAACAGACAGGACGCCAAGTGCAAAAGGATCTTACTTCAGGCAAAAAGAAACTCCTGGCATAAATTCTGTAGCTCGCTTTCCTTTTCCACCCCCTCCACTAAAGTCTGGACTTTCTTCAGACACATGACCTCACCTTCAAAGCCCAATTCCTATTCCCTCTGCTCAGGTGGCTTCCCACTAACAAATGAAAAAGACAAGGCTGAAGCCTTTGCCACAGAATACAGCCGACTATACAGCAGCAAAGCAGACTCTCTCTTAACCAGACCTCAAGCCAGGCTTCTCACAGAGAGTATTTCCAACACCACAGATGACCCACTTGCATCCCCTTTCCAACTCAAAGAATTGCATGGGGCACTTTCTTCCATGAAAAAAGGCAAGGCCCCTGGCTCCGACATGATCCTCTCTGACTTCCTAAGTCACTTGTCTGAAGTTCACCTAAGCTTCTTACTGGAGCTATTCAACGACAGCTGGACCCAAGGCCAATTCCCCTCCCCATGGAAACTTGCCCTCATCCTCCCCATCCCCCAAAAAGAAAAGACCCTAGTGACCCGGCATCATACAGACCAATTAGCCTCCTTTCCTGCACCAGCAAACTCCTGGAAAAAATGGTCCAAAAGCATCTAGCCTGGTGGCTGGAATCCCACCACCATCACCACCCTAATCAATATGGCTTCCGACCAGGCCGCAGCACGACGGACGCACTCATACATCTAGACCACCTGGTGCAATCCACCTTCAAGGAACATCTAGTGGCAGAGGCCGTCTCCTTTGATCTGTCAAATGCTTTTGACACAGTTAACCATGAGGCCTTGCTGCACAAACTATTGAACCTGGGAATGCACGGTCCCCCCCTCTCATGGATCAAAGACTTCCTCTCTAACCGTCTCTACACAGTGCTGATAGGGTCAACCCAAGCTTCTCCCCGCAAGATCAACCAAGGAGTCCCACAAGGATCCCCTCTGAGCCCCCTTCTATTCACAATATACATAGCAGACATACCGGACAGTGTGCATACAACATCTCTATTATATGCAGATGACATATCCATCTTCTGCACCGCCCAAACTCCCCAACTGGTCCATGACAGACTCCAAAACGCAGTAAACGACCTCACAGCATGGGCTCAAAGTTGGAACCTGCACCTAAACAAGACCAAGTCCAAATCACTCTGGTTCACTCGTCGCCATCTAGGACCACCACCACCCTTGCTCATTTCTGGCACACCTATTGAACGGGTGTCCACCCATAAGCTTCTTGGACTATGGTTAGATAGCCCAACTCTAAGCTGGAACACCCAAATCAACCAACTGCGAGAGAAATGTTTCAACTGTCTCGCCTTGATGCGCCGCATTGCTGGTGTGAAATGGGGTGCCTCCCGGGAAACACTCCTTCAATTCTACACAGCCTACATCCAAAGCAAACTAGACTATGGTTCGATTGTCTACTCTGCGGCAAATAAGACCCAGCTCGCAAAACTAAACCCTATTCAGCACAGTGCAATGAGAATTGCCCTAGGAGCCTTCAGATCATCCCCCATTTCAGCACTTCATGCAGAAAGTGGCATCCTTCCCTTAGAATACAGAAGAAAGAACCTCCTTGGAAAATGGCTCTATCGGACTACATACCTACCAGAAGACCACCCTCTTGCAACAATCATAGCCTCCCACGCATATCTTCAACCCTGGCCAACTTCTTCACATCGCCCAGTAGCAGTCCGTGCAGCCCAGACTTTTGCTCAATTTGCTTTTCCTCTCCCACAGCAGGCTCCACTTCCAGCAACGCCTCCCATTCCACCTTGGATATCACTATCCGCAGTGATATCACCCTCCCTCCCATGTCAATGGACAAAATATGACCCACCCCACAAATTGAGAGCAATCTTCTGCAGCCTAGAAAATGCCACTTACAAAGACTACTTAGCCATATTCACAGACGGCTCCCACCATACGGATCCCCCCTCAACTACAGCAGCAGTCATCTGCCTAGAATGCCCATTTGAATTCACATGGCATTTAGATCCCCTGCACAATATCGTGGTGGCTGAACTGTATGCCTTGTTCCACGCTCTTAAAATAGCCCGGACACTAGTCCCCTCCAGGAAAATAATCATCTACACTGACTCAATGTCCTCGCTTCAGCTTCTCCTCTCCTCCGCACCCCTCACCCACCCACAACTCTGCTATGAAATTCAGGCATTGCTACTTGACTTCCTCATCCACCCTCTATGGCATGTGAAGCTGCAATGGATCCCAGCCCACTCTGGTATCATCGGCAATGAAAAAGCGGACAGAGCAGCAAACCAAGCTCACTCCACTCCCATTTTGGGAACACTTCCCATCTCTCCAGCCACACGAACCTCCCTCTGGAAGGCACACACCAGAGCTACATGGGAAGAAGACCTCCGCCAACAGCTCCATGGATCCTTCAGATCCATCCTTTATGAGGACTCTGGCCCTATACTTTGGTCAAGGTCAATCAATCGTCGTCTTGACTCTGCCCTCGTCCGATTGAGAATTGGACATTCTGGTCTGTCTGCTCATCTCTTCCGCCTAGGTCTCTCTCCCTCTCCAGACTGCCCCTGGTGCCCCAATCAACCAGAAACCATCCAGCACTTCCTACTAGAATGCCTGCACCATCACTCCCATCGAGTACTACTCCATGAAAAACTCAGAGAAATTGGAGTAATGCAACTCACAATCCCAGTCATCCTCAACGGAATCGGTTACCCCATCCCTATCCGCCAAGCAATTTCCAATTATCTCCAGTTCTTTCTGACTAAAACTGGACAGTTACATAGAATATAAATCATAGATCATCCCCTCCCTCCTGTACTAACATGGCTTATCTCCTGTTAGATTGCTAAGTCAGCCCAGCAAGCAAAGTCCGCTAAATCTTTCCTAAGCCAAAGTACAGAGAAATATAAACGGCATTGACCTTCTCCAGGGCCCATAGTGCTGACCCACGCACTCTCTGGCCCTCAATTTACCAAATTACCAAATTACAATATAAACAAAAAATGAGCAGTAAATATGTAGATTGTCGGCGCGAACGATGGGACGTACTATTTCGTCCGTGTTCCAAAATGTTTCACGTTTTTGGAGTACATTTAAGTTGACGGCTCGTGTGGGGGTAAACACAATGGGGGACTACACTACGATGATCCTGAGTTTCATTAAATTGGGGAGGGGTCTGGGGGGCTGTGCTCCCCAGTATATAATCCTAATTGTTTATAGAATAATAATTCGAAAAGGACTCGAACGCACATGAATATTCCGACACGAGTGAACGATAATATTTACACAAATTTTTTTCGGCCGGGCCGCTAATCTACATATTTACCCTCATCATTGTCCGCATTAACACACACCAAGTACAAAGATGGGTGAAGGGGACCCCATGAGGCAGTTTGATCACCAAACTCTAGCATCACTCCCCCCTTAAAAAAACATACCAACTCCTGTATGGGCCCGCTGAACCTCACCCACCGGTTACATGGTCTCACCGCTAGGCCATGTAATGGGGATGGTAGGGCACCTGGACTGTTGGAGCTCTGGGTGGGCCTCCCCGGCTGTCATGGTAAATGTCAGGAGGGGGTCCCACTGCTTTTAAACTGGCACCTGGACCTTGGCACGAGCCAACCATCTAGACCGCAGGGACCCGCCCGGTGACCTTTAAAAAAATTTGGTAATTCTGAAGATCCATACCCTGTGAGCTTTCCCGCTCGCATTCCCATAATATTTATTCCACCTCCCAACATGTTTTCACCCAATTGTATGATTAACTTGTTTTATTACTTGTTCCTGAGGGTAAGCGTAGCGAGCAGGGGGGTATGGGGGAGGCTATACCCCCCATATAGCAACCTATAGTATGGTTTGCAGGGTATGGATCTTCAGGTTTACCAAGGTATGTCCCTTTTGGGCCTGAAGTGGACCCCGATCTGGACTATGAGCGCTTTCTTGTCCTTAAATCAAACTCCAACTTACCTCTCTCCAAAGTAGATGTGTTTGATGTATATGATGACTTTGTAACAAGGTGTGGTGAGCCAAAACAAATGTGGCATCGCAATGATGGATGCTTGGTGATAGAAGCAGCATTTCCTGAACAACAAAAAGATATCCTCTCGCTAAAACCACTGGTAGATGTCAAACTTTGCCCTGACCTTCAACACCTGCAAAGGTGTCTTGAGGTCCGGGGAACTGATTGACTACAACCTGCAAAGATTGATCTCAAAACTAGAACAACAAAAAGGGATAGATGCAGTCCATCTACCCCGTACAATTAACGGCGTCAAGGTACCTTCATCCACTATAATCCTCACCTTCAACAGAACCGATACTCCATCAAAAATAAAAGTGGGGTATCTCAACATCCCCATTGTACCCTATGTGGAATACCCCAGAAAGTGCTTCCACTGTCAAAGATTCGGTCACTCAAGCAAAGCATGTACCCAAATGCGTATATGTGTTAACTGCAGCAAACAATACCATGGCCCATCTTGCAATCTACGAACTTGCTGTGCAAACTGCAGTGGGAACCACAGAGCATCCGGTAAAGAATGCACCATCTTCATATATGAGAAAGAAGTCCTGGCAATCCAAAACAAAAAGAAAGTAAGCTTTAAGGAAGCCTGCCAACAGGCCAAATCATTGTATATTGCACCGGGATGCAGCTTCGCTGATGCATTAAAAAGCCTAAAACCCAGTAGGCTTCAGTTTAGACCCCACCCGCCATCTAATTCACCAGTGCATCAACACCCAATCACCCAAGAGATTGCACAACCAACTGTCCACAGCTATCATTACCGATAACCAGCCACCAACACCCAGGTATAGTCCCAAGAATACACCCATCAGCCAACCTAGAGGAGCAGAATATTGCACCCCACCTGGAACACTGCCCAGCCAATCTTCGATATCCAGATCATCGCCAAGGCAAAATAAGAGACCCCTCCTGCCCTCTCCTTCATCTTGAGCACCTTGTGGTAAAAGTCACTTAGCAAACCCCAAAGAACCCCAAGAAAATCTGGCTGAGAGAGAATATACCAAGTCCCAGTTTTAGAGAGGAGGAAGCCTGATGAAAAAGATAGCATTGAAGTCGAGTACACAATCCTGTTCATAGATAGATATACATCCAATCGCAAAAGATTTACCACCCACACTAGTGCATAATAAAAGTGGGGCACCAAACATGTATGATGGAAGTAGTCACAAGCTCACCAAGTCCACACAAAACAAAAACTGCTGAGAAGCTGATCTCCGAACTGGTGGAGGGAGAAGCCACCATAGACATCAGCAAGGAATTAGACAACCTTATTACAAGTGCAATCTTCCCTAACATTGGTACCATTCCTAAAACCAATCAAGGAGCGAGAACCACCCATAAGACCCCTGAACACCTATCAATGGATGCAGGAAAGAACCAAAGCATCCCTGAGGCTCATCAAGTGTGTCTGCCAGAACTGTCACCTCCTCTACTACCAACAAGGAAATTGAAGTTTGCAAGCAAAACAAGCACTGCTGCAAACCAACCATCAACCTTAAAAAGAATACTGCCATATTCAAAATTAACTACTACCACTAAACCACCAGGAATAAAACTGAAAGAAATAAAGAAAACTGCCACCAAGGAAGACATGCAAAAACCAAAAATAAAGCCCATCATACCCCCAACCATAGAAAACTCAAAAGAGGAAAGTAAACTACTTACTCTGAAAAGACAATGAGCAAATTATCTTTCATTCATTGGAACTGTCAAGGAATTTATGCAAAGTGGGAGGAACTCAATAAAATGTTGAGTGAAACTAATCCCACATGCATAGCACTACATGAGTTAATACTAGGACGTAGGTCAGCCTCCCAACTCCCAAACTACTCAGGATATTATAAATCTACTGGGCCCACAGGAGGAGTGGCCCTTTTCATCCAAAACTCCTCACAGAAGGTAGTACCACTCAATACACCACTGCAGGCAGTGGCCATTACGGTACATACCACCAAAAACTACACAATATGCTCTCTATACTTATCTCCAGATGATTGTGTAACAGAGGGTGATATGCTCAACCCCTTCTCTCACCTTTCAACCCCATTCCTTGTCCTTGATGACATGAATGCCAGACATTACAGTGGCGGCAACAAAAAAAGTGACATTTAATATTGGCAACAGAAATCGATACACAAAATCGTTTTCACGATTTTACTTGCCAACTAGCCAATGAAAAGGTGCGGGGCTTATGCCGCAAGTGGACGACTCTCCTGAGCTAAGACAAGAGAACTACGCTTTACTGGAACTCAGTGTCTCGTTTGAGCTCGTACAGTTAGGCTTTAGTGTATGGCACTCCAGCGTGCTGATTTCCTGCATTCGTGCCTACATTTAACGTGCTATAACTTCTGTGCAAATGGATACAATGGGGCGGAAAAAGCTTTCTATGACAGAGAAAAGCCGTGCCTTGACCCTATTAGAGCAGGGAAAGTCTTTTATTGATGTAGCAGCAGATTTAGGAACCTCAAAAAATACGATTCATCGCCTAAAACGGGCAGCTGAGTTATTGCCACCAGGTACCATACCAAAGATGAAGGAGGGCATTGGTGCAGCTAGGAAGACATCTTCAAGGACTGATAATATCCTAAGGCGTGAAGTGATGTCAGACCCTTCTGTAACCTCCGCTTCAATCAAGAAAAAACACCCAGACCTTCTCCAGAACGTCGCCCTCAGGACCATCCGTCATCGCTTACAGAAGGACTTAGGCCTACCGGCTCGCCGCGCTGCCAAGAAGCCACTTCTTACCAAGGCTATGAAGATGAAAAGGCTCAATTTTTGCAAGACCTATAAACATTGGACAGCTGCCCATTGGAAGAAGGTGATGTTCAGTGATGAGAGCACCTTTAGGCTGGTCAGAGGAGAGTCAAAGATCGTGCGTCGTCCCAGCAATGTGTCTCGGTATGACCCAAAATATACCGTGAAAACTGTGAAGCACCCTGATAGTGTGATGGTGTGGGGTGCCTTTAGTGGAAACAAGGGCAGAGGAGGTCTGTATTTTCTTCCCAAGAATGTAACCATGAGGGGGACTAACTATCTGGAAGTTTTGAGGCAGCACATGCTGCCATTTTGGGAAATTCATCAGTGTGAATTTTTCATGCATGATGGTGCCCCTGCTCACAGGTCCCAGTTTGTGAAAAGGTTCTTCAATGATAATAATATTGGTGTTTTGGAGTGGCCTGGTAATTCCCCGGACCTAAATCCTATTGAGAATGCTTGGAATCTGATGAAAACCAAAGTTCAAGAGCCAGCACTCGGCAGCATCAAGGATCTGATAGAATCACTGAAGAAGATCTGGGTTACGATCGACCCCACCTACTTCGCAAACCTTACTGAATCAATGCCCAATCGACTCAGGATGATCATCAAGTGCAAGGGCAACATGACCAAGTATTAACTTTCATGAAATATTCATAATAAAATATGTAAGTTACATTTTTCTGTTTCATTTTCTCTGAATTGTCACATGTCACTTTTTTTGTTGCCGCCACTGTACTTGTGGGGCGATACAGCTAATAATACAAGAGGAAATATGTTTGAAAAAATTGTTAGCACCTCAAACCTAAGTGTCCTCAATAATGGTGGCCCAACTTCTTTCCATGCACAAACTAATACTTATACATGTATCGACTTATCCATTGGCTCACCCATCTGCAAAGGCAATTTTAAGTGGAATGTGGATGATGACCTTAGGGGCAGTGACCATTTCCCTGTGGTCCTGGAGACACCCCACCCCCCTTACATTCCTCCCAAAAGTATGTTGAGATGGAATGCAAGGAAGGCAGACTGGCCAAAATTCACATCTCTAACTGCTTCTCCAAGTGATATAACTGAGAGTAGTATTGATGAAACCCTTGAAGCCTTTTATAACTTACTCAATATGGCTGCCAACTCATCAATGGCAATTAAAGGGAAGCCCATTACAAAGAAAGCACTCCATGATGGACGGACGGGTGCACCAAGGTTGTCACCCTTTGCAGGAAAGCCTGTCGGTGGTATCAGAGGAACCCCACCATCACCAACAAATTTGAGCGCAATAAAACACGAGCCATATGGCAAAGAACACTCTGACAAGCAAGAAGAACCTCCATGAGAAGTTACATCTCCTCACTTAATTATAGAACACCCATGAGGAAAATTTGGAGGAAAGTCAAGAAATTCATGGGTAAGGACCCTGGTCCCTGTCTCCCAAATCTGACTAGAGCAGGTGACCTAATTGGGGACCTCTCAGAAGCTGCATAAGTATTTGCTCAAACATTTGTAAATTACTCAGATCCAGTAAGTTACCCCAAACCATTCCAAAAACTAAGAAAGACACTGGAATCAATACCCCTAAAGTTCATGAGTGAACATGCAGCTGACAAACTATATAAGAATATCCTCACCATGACTGAATTCAAAGCAGCTCTGAAAAAATCCCATATCACCGCACCAGGACAAGATGGGATCACCTATGATATAATCATGAACTTAGCCCCTGCAGGCATCCCAAGACCACCACCTTAATATATTTAACAAAATATGGATAGAGGGAACGTTCCCATCCATCTGGCAAAAGTCTATTGGGCTCCCATTTAAAAAAGAAGGAAAAAGTGGCACTGAGGCAGCCGATTACTACCCCATCTCATTAACATCATCTCTATGCAAGCTGATGGAACGGATGGTAAATGCCAGACTTGTCTGGCTCCTGGAAAAATCAATTGATTACCCCAATGCAGTTAGGTTTCAGATAGGGCCAATCTACTACTCACCAACTAGTTCGAATGGAGACCTCCATCAGAGACAACTTTGAAAGAAGACACCGTGTTATTGGTGTCTTCTTTTGATGGATGCGGATGACCTTTGATAGGTACCATCGCCAGGGTAAGACAAAATCAAAGTCCCCCACAATATAATATAACAGATGACAAAAGCCACAAGGGCCCATCATAGGTCATCCGAGTCAAACAGCCTCTTTTTTAAGGCACCCAAACTCCCAAGAAAACTACATCCAGAGGATTGCATCCAGAAACAAGGGTATCACCAATCAAGGGTTGTCAGGAACTAAATCATGCAGCTATAGATATATACAAAACTTAGGAACCATCACAACCTTCCCTTCCCATAAACTTATCCAACCTACTCTTAAATACATTTAAATTTAGACTACCTACTATCCTCTGCAGCAATTTGTTCCAGAAGTCTACCACTCTATAGGTGAAAAAATATTTTCTTAAATCCAACCTACACCCTTGCTTTTTAATTTTCAAGTGGTGACCTCTAGTCCGATTTCCATCATCTAACTCAAAAAACTTGCTAACATCCAATTTATCTATCCCAGAAAAATTTTTAAACAGCTCAATCATCTTCCCTCTCACACACTTCCTTTCGAACGAGAACATATTTAATACCCTCAGTCTATCTATATATTCAAGGTGCCTCAGGGAAGGAATAATGTTTGTTGCCCTCCGTTGCACTGACTCAAGAAGGTTAATATCGTGTCTAAAATGTGGTGATCATGCCTGTATACAGTACTCTAGATGTGGCCTAACATAAGAGTTATAGAGTTTAAGAATAACCTCCTTACTTTTGTAACTGACATTTCTCTTAGTGAAACCCAGCACTCTATTTGCCCTATTTCTTGCTTCAATACACTGCTTAGAAAACCTTAATGACTTATCTATTACTACTCCTATATCTTTCTCATCCTCTACTGAGCTCAGCCAATGCCCATCCATTTCATAGTTAAATTCTCTATTATCTTTTCCCATGTTAATAACTTTGCACTTATCAAGGTTGAAAGTCATTTGCCACTTATGTGCCCAGGATAACAATATATTTAAATCCCCCTGCACTTTAAAATTATCATCAATATCTTTAACTACAGCTGCTAATTTGGTATCATCTGCAAAAATTGACACTGCCTCCCCAAGATTGTTTATATAGATTACAAATAATAATGGGCCGAGAACTGATTCCTGAGGAACCCCACTGATAACATCCCTCCACTCTGACTTTACACCATTTAGCACTACCCTTTGCTTCCTATCTTTCAGCCACTCAGCTATCCAATTTGAAACACCCCTACATATCGCAATCATTTTTAATTTATGAACTAGTCTCGTATGTGGTACCTTGACTAAAATCCAAGTAAATTACATCTACATTCTCTCCATTATCTACTTAATTTGTTATGAACTCCAGAAAGTCTAGTAAATTAGTCAAACATGATCTACCTGATCTAAACCCATATTGAACATCGCTAATTAACCCCTCCCTCTCTAGATGTTGGCAAATCCCTTTTTTAACTATTTTCTCAAGAATTTTACAGACGACAGGAGTTAGGCTAACCGGTCTAAAGTTATTTGGATCCTCTTTACTACCCTTCTTGAAAATGGGGACTACATTCACTCTCTTCCAATCATCGGGTATTTCTCCATATTCCAGTGACCTAGTATACAACTTCTCCAGAGCTATTGAGATACTTTCTACCCCTTCTTTAAGTATTCTAGAATGAATATTATCAGGGCCGGAGGCCTTGGTAGCATCTAACTCACCTATATGTCCTTTTATCGTCCTCCAATCCACACTAATGGTAGTAAACACCTCTTTCCCTGACCCATGAGTACTATACGGCTGGTTTCTGCCCAATCTCTCTAACCTCTTGCGTGTACAAATTGATGGGAGAAATTGGTAAATGTTAGATTAACCTTTTTTCTGGACAGCAGAGGCCATCTCTCTTCTGCACAGTGCGGCTTCCGCAAGTTCCACTCCACGTCGGATGCTCTGCTCCGACTGGAAAATGCCATCTGCGAGGGCTTCCTTCGTACATAGGACTACGCCACAGTGGAGAAGGCCTATGATACCGCATGGCAATACGGTATCATGGAGACTCTCCACACAATGGGGGCGAGGGGACGCCTCCTAATGTTTATATCTGAATTTTTGCGAGATCATCAATTCTGCATACGGGTTGGGGGAGCCCTCTCCGGCCCAATAGAGCAGGACCTTTTGATGTCTTGGCGTGCCAACTATGGAGCATTGAAACGCGTCTCTCACTATGCCGAAGCACACAGGTTTCAGTTTTCCTTGGCCAAGACTAAGGTGGTGCACTTCTGCTGCCATCCATGGCTCTACCCTGACCCAAACTTGTTTCTTAATGGGGGTACGCCTGGAAGTGGTTGAATCGTACTATTTCCTTGGTCTTGTATTTGACCGATGCCTCACCTAAGAGGCTCATATTCGCAGCCTTAGGGTCTCTTTTACCCGCGCCATGGATATTATCCGTTCCGTGACGTTCAGCGCTTGGGGCACTGATGGGCTACTGCCTTATTTTTTTATCGATCCTTTGTTCGTTCGAAGCTCGGCTACTGATGCGAGTGTTTTGCACTCGATCCACCACACCTTCCTTCGCCTGGCGACCTGTGCCTTCCGCACTTTCCCCATTGAGAGCCTACTAGTCTATACTGGGGAGATGCCACTCGCTCTACGCCGTGTACCATGCATCATTCGACTGTACGCGAGAGACGCCAGTCATACCCTAAGCCCTTTGAGTTTAGGGCCAGGAAACTCCTAGGTATAGCTCTCGGGCCGGTGGCACCCCTGGTTCTGCCCAGGACACCACCCTGGAGGATATCACATTTGGCTATTTGTCGCCACGCCTCTGCTCCCAAAGCTTGTTAAGCGCCGGGAGTATTGCGTTCGACCTTTTTGGAGCATACCTCTTGTCAGGCTGGAACCGTCCCAGTGTATAGGGATGGCTCCAAGTCCCAAGAGGGGCTCTGCCAGGCGCTGCGTCTGTCTTCACGGCCGAGCTGGTGGCAATGCACCACTCGGTACGGGAGATTACGCGATGTGCCCGGTTCGGAGACTGGATTGGGATCTATAGCGACTCATAAAGCGCCCTGAGTGTTCTTGGGGCATTGGAATATCCGCATCTCCTAGTTCGCGATATCTGTGACACCATGGTTTTGGTGAGCCGGGCGAATGTTGAGATTAACCTTCTGCTGGGTTCCTGGACATGTAGGAATTGCAAGGAATGAGGGCGCCAAAGAGTCTGCGAGGACTCTACGACCAGACCAGCGTTTCGCTCTTCCTCACACCGACTACGTGGCAGGAATACAGGCAGCTCTTCAGGCTGCTTGGCAAAGAAGATGGGAGACTGTCGAAGGGAACTTAAAGTTGCATGCCATTGCGCCGCAACTGTTCCCATGGACCCACCCCACAATGCCGCGAAGGCTTCAGGTTGCTTTCTATCGTCTCCGAATTGGGCACATTTGCGGGACGCACCGCCATTCGATGGAGCGCTCACCAGCGCCCAACTGTGAAGACTGCATTGTCCCCCAGACTGTTTGGCACATTTTTGTTGAATGTTCCAGTCTGGGTGATCTTCGCGCACATTACTTGTCCCTGTCCCTCTACCCCCTGTCCCTTGTACTTGGGATGGATTCATGCACACAACCTGTGGACTTTTGGACTTTTTGGAGGAGGCCGGCCTTCCCGTTATTTAATATTAGACCATGGATCGAAGTCTTCTTCGCCGGGTAAGTGCGCTCGTTCCCCCATTGACGGAACTTGCTCTATATTTTTTCAATTTGTTTGTTTTTCTTTTGCTTTTTGTTTGTTTGTTGTTTTTTAAGTGGGCTTTTAATATAGCCTAGATTTAGGCTAGCTTGAGTACCGCAACTTATGCCCTAGAAGGCGGATGCCAGAGGAGATATATAAACCCCCTATATTTTGTGGAATTAAGATGATCTCGCCCCTTTTTCACAATAATTTTTTCAATTTTTTTATCTTATTATTTTTTGAAAATCTTTTTCTTTGCATCAATTTCCTAATTGCAAGTTTAAGTTTCTTTAGTTTTCAAGTTTAATTGGAATCTTTTAAAAATGACATTGGCCTTTTGTGCAAATAGCTTATAAGAAAAATAACCATCCTAAGAGTTAAACTTAAAATGCTTATGGCCCATTTCCATTAATAAATCGATAACACTTCTTCTTTGAACAGATTCTAAGTAACATAGAATATAATTTACTTTAATGAATATTAGGGTCATAATTCTTTTCCAAGACCCTATAATGAAGTTATTATTCTTGCACTATCAGGAAGGTGATAAGGAAATTTATATTTTTTTTTATATTGACAGATGTGGCAAAAAAAGAATCTTTTATTAAACTTGAAAAAATTATAAACGCAGCTCAAGGAAATCTGCTACATGAGGAAAGATGTGAATATAACTCTAGAAAGAGAGAAATCTAGTATTGTAGTCTAGGTAAGTAAAGTTACTGGTTAATTTTTAAATAAACAAAAAGTACATTTTACATTCTCAAGCACAAATTTATTAGGGGTCACTTGAGAGTACAAAATTAGATTATTTTGGATTGTAGACACTGCAAGGCCATGGATACACATTTGGTAAAATTTTGACAATATATACTGATTCTTTAAAACAAAAATTACCTTTGAAAATCCAAAAATTATGTTCAAAGTGAAGTAGTTTCAGTATTTCATATTCACCTTTCTGAAAGAGATTAATGTCTAAATATTTGCATATTTGTGCCCTCTGTACAGATTTGTTCCTTCGCTTTGTATGAGCCTCCAATTCACTATTTAAAGTTTGATATAGCTATCTACTTAGATATTTTTCATAACTACTGCTTCTTTTGTTCATTCTCTCATCTTTCCATGTTTTATGTACCCATAATAAAGTTGCAGATAACAAAAACTCATTGGTTCAGCTGTATATGGCGAAAGTTTTTGGAATCATATTACCTTCACTATATCACTGCATATTTAGTTTTATTGTAATCAATGACAACTAAGGCCTTGATTCAGCTTGTGATAAGAAAACTGTTACCACAATTGCAACTAAATAAATTAATCTGAAATATAATCAAAATATGTAGGTCTATATTTTGCCTCCCTCACAATGGCCAAGCGGGTAAGTTATGAACTTTTAGAATTTTTATATGATGAATCAAGTTTACATTTATTATTTGCTTTATGTCCTGTTTTGGATTTATCATACAAAAGTTGATTTTTCATAAAAAGGCAAGATGAATTTTTTGTGTCCTTATTGGTTGTAGAACCTCTTCACCCTCTGACATTTTTACTGCTAATATGGTCAAGTTAAATAGTTTATTAAATATCAAGGGTTGAGGCTTGTGCCTCCCCACAAATGACTCTTGACGCTGCCAACGGGACCTGCGATGTCCTGGGAGGGGATGGCCAACTGGAGGCCCCTCCTGTGATAGACATGGTCCTTGAGGAGACCCAGCCTCAGACGGTAGGGCCTTCCATGGGGGGGAATCCGGGCTCGGCACCAAGCACCGAACCTGAGTCCACCCCTATGCAAGGTCCCCCTCAAACGGCTGAGGGCTCCGAGGCAATACAATGAGGGGAGGGATCTCCTCCAACAGGTGCCCCCACGACTACCAGGAACTTCTCCATTTCGGAGAGGGACCTGGCTGAGGCCGGCCCATCTGGCGTGGGGGCTTCTGCCGGCGGAGGTGAGAAGCAGGTTCATTCCCCGCCCTCTTCTCCAAAAAAGAAAAAGACAAAGAAGACTCGGGGCTCCTCTCC
The DNA here is from genome assembly GCA_963969495.1 of Ceratothoa steindachneri. Taxonomy (NCBI): domain Eukaryota; kingdom Metazoa; phylum Arthropoda; class Malacostraca; order Isopoda; family Cymothoidae; genus Ceratothoa; species Ceratothoa steindachneri. The sequence goes on from OZ018320.1 coordinate 109,123,484, forward strand.
ATCCGCGGGGGCTGCGGGGACGGATGGGTCTGCTACCACTTTGGTACGGGACCAAGCCAAGATTGGCACATCCGGCCCCTCTACCTTCCCGTGTGCGGAGCCCCTGACTAAGACTAAGACCAAGAGTGCACAGGGCAAAGCCTCGGTGACATCGGGGCCCCTCATTCAGAGGTTACCTGGCGTTTTCGAGCCCGCTTGCTTCAAACTCTTCCTCGTTATTCGCTCCACTGATGGCACCATGTTGTCCAAGGGCAACATGATCCATCAGAGGAGAGGATTAGCTAGTGCAATTGGTAGAGAGCCGAAGGTGACCCGTTTCTCGGACGGGAGCCTTCTGGCGAATGCGGCGAATCCCGCCGAGGTGGCCAAGATAAGTGCTCTTCGGACACTTCATGGCACCCCAGTGAGTGTGACGCCGCACTCTACCATGAACTTTGTGAAAGGAGTTGTTTATGCTAGGGAACTCGTTGACTACTCCATTGAGGACATCACCCTAGAGCTGGCCGACTATGGGGAGCTCAAGGTCGAACGTGTGATGAGAAAACAGGGAGGGGCCTCGAGACCCACCCCTACACTCTTCGTCGCGTTTGACTGTGACAAGCTCCCTTAGTCGGTGCGTTGCCGGTTGGTACCGCTACTGCCTGAAGGCATTCGTGCCACTGCCGCGGCGGTGCTATTGCTGTCACCGCTTCGGCCATACGAATCGCTCATGTAGACGTGCAAAGTCGGGGTCACCCGAAGTCTGTGTAAATTGCTCCAAGGTCGCACACGATAAGTCCAAATTGTGTGTGGCCAAGTGTGTCAATTGCGGAGAGCCGCACCCTGCTTCTTCGAAGCAATGTGGTGCATATCTCCTTGAGAAGGAAATCCTGGCCGTTCAGGCCCAGGATAGACTCTCATTCCGCGAGGCTAAGGACTTGGTCCTGGCGTGCCCGGCTCTGCCTGGGACGTCATATGCCTCAGTAGATAGAAAGGCACCCTCTTCTCCTGGCCCATCCAGGCCAACGAGCGCGGTTGTTTCCGCGCCCATTCGGAGTCCTGCGGGCTCTACCCAACCCGGGCGCTCCCCTGGTAAAGCTGGCGGCAAAAAGGGTTCATACCCAGCCCCGGCTAAAACCAGGGCTGCCCCCTCTTCCCCCAGCGTGACCGTTTCCCGCAAGGTGAAACGGCCACGCGCTTCCACCGTGTCGTTAGACTCACAGGAGGCAACACCCCTGAAGATGGTCGCTAGACCATCTTCGGGGGTTCCTAAAGCTGTCCCCCGAAAGGAGGACAGCAACAAAGGAGCTTCGGCTCCTTCGCCCACGCCCTGAGGTAGAACGAGTGGCTCGGAGACGGTGGTTCCTCGAAAAGAGGGCCCCCCGCCTCCGAAGCCGCAACGCCCGCCTAAGGTTTCGAGGCGGAGGCAGGAAAAGACTCGCATGGCGAGCCCAACCTCCCCCAATAAGTCCTCGAAGGCGACAGCGCTTTGTCCGGCCAACAGCGCCCGGGGTTCTGCCCTCGAGAAGCGTACGGCCATTCCCGTGAGGGTCTTCAGTTCGAGGAGGGCCCCCGCGTCTCCTCCGAGCTAGGCCTGGAGGGCATATTCCTTCATTGGAATTGCCGTGGAATCGGGGCCAACTGGGAGGAGCTGCGGAGGCTCGTCTCGTCCCGTTCCCCGTTAGCTATCTTTTTGCAGGAGACCATGCTAGGCGCGTGCCCCCTGACTGCCCTCCTGGGGTATAAGGATCTTGCGACCCCACCACGGCGGGATGGCCGGGCTGGGGGATGCGCGGTTTACACCCGGCATTATGTCTCCGTTCTTCCTTTCTCTTTAGATACCTCCTTTCAGGCAGTGGCTGTGCAGCTGCACCTGGATAGGAGGTATACTATCATTTCTGCGTACATTCCCCCGTCAGCTGACTTCGACGCGGGGGACTTCCGCCGCGTCGTGGCACGGTTGCCGAGGCTCTATCTCTTGCTTGGAGATATGAACTGCAGGCATCCTCTCTGGGGAGATTACTCCATAAATCCCAGGGGACAAGTCCTTGCCGATCTGATCGAAGAGCTTGAGATGTGTGTCCTAAACGTGGATGAGTTTACGCATCACTGTCTGAGAACCGCTTCATTTTCTTGCCTTGACCTATCTTTGTGCTCTTCGGATGCACAGCCTGATTTCAATCGGGGGGTGGTCGATGACCTCCATGGTAGTGATCACTTTCCTATTCAAATATCATTTTCAGGGCAACTGCCGCCTGAGAGACCACCTCGGTGGTGCTTGGCGCGGGCGCGGTGGCCTGCATTTCAGGAAATGACTGAATTCTCTATCTCAGTCGAGGAGTTTAGGTCGGTAGATGAGGCCGTTGAGTTCTTCTCCGGCAACCTCATCGCCGTGGGCCTGACTACTATTCCTAGGACGTCTGGCCGTTTTGCACGCCGACCACTCCCATGGTGGTCGGCCGAGTGTGAGATGGCCCTCAAACAGAAGCGTTATGCCTACATGCGCTATAAGCGCCGCCCGAACGATTTCACTGTCGCTGGATTTCGTCGGCTAGGGCTAGGTTCCGGTATATTTCGAAGCACACCCGCCGCTCTTCTTGGTGGGCATACGTGTCTTCACTTAACGGGAAGACCCCTTTAGCTGAGGTGTGGAAGCGAGTCAAAAGGATTCGGGGCAAGTTCTCGCAGGACCTTCCCTCCCGTTCTCCAGGAGAATGGGACCGCAATCTCGGACCCCGCGTCCGTGGCGGAATCCTTAGCGACCGCTTTTTCCGCATTCTTTAGCCGGGATGCTGCTCCGCCAGCATTCAATGCACGTCGTGATGTCGCGGAAGGCCGCCGTCTGGACTTTACCTCCAGAGGCGGAGAACTCTTCAACGACAAGTTGTCCTGCGAGTGAGTTGTGTTCCGCTCTCGCTTCGTGCGCGGACACCGCCCATGGTCCGGACGATGTCCCGTACGCCATGCTTCGACACCTGGGTGAGCGAAGCATAGCCTTTCTGTTAGATTTGTTCAACAGGATCTGGGTGGAAGGTCTTCTCCCAGACTCCTGGCGAATCGCTACTGTGCTCGCCTTTCGCAAACCGGGGAGAGATCACTCTACTCCGACCGGTTTCCGCCCAATTTCTCTAACCTCTTGCGTGTGCAAGTTGATGGAGAAATTGGTAAATGTTAGATTAGCCTTTTTCCTGGACAGCGGAGGCCATCTGTCTTCCGCACAGTGCGACTTCCGCAAGTTCCACTCCACGTCGGATGCTCTGCTCCGAATGGAAAATGCCGTCTGCGCGGCTTTGCCTCGTAGACAGCACTACGCCACGGTGTTTTTCGATCTGGAGAAGGCCTATGATACAGCATGGCGATACGGTATCATGGAGACTCTCCACACGCTGGGGGGGAGGGGACGCCTCCCAATGTTTATATCTGAATTTTTGCGAGATCGTCGATTCCGCGTACGGGTGGGGGGAGCCCTCTCCAGCCCAAAGGAGCAGGAAGAGGGTGTCCCGCAGGGAAGTGTCCTCAGTGTCGCACTCTTTGCCCTGAGCATCAACGGCATCACCTCGGTGCTGCCGGAAGATGTTCTCGCTACGCTCTACGTGGACGACTTTTCGATCTCTTTTGGCGCGTCCCAGATGCCAACTCTGGAGCGTCGACTCCAACAGGCATTGAACCGCGTCTCTCGCTATGCCGAAGCGCACAGGTTTCGGTTTTCTTTGGCCAAGACTAAGATGGTGCACTTCTGCCGTTATCCACGGCTTCACCCCGACCCAGATTTGTTTCTTAATGGGGTGCGCCTGGATGTGGTTGAGTCGCACTGTTTCCTTGGTCTTGTATTCGACCGCCGCGTCACCTGGGAGGTTCATATTCGCAGCCTTAGAATCTCTTGTACCTGCGCCATGGACATTCTCCGTTCCGTGACGTTCAGCGCTTGGTGCGCTGATAGGGCTACTGCTCTACTTTTTTATCGATCCTTTGTTCGTTCAAAGCTCGACTACGTATGCGAGTTTTATGCATCCGCAGCCGAGCGTTTATTGCGGAAGGTGGATTCGATCCACCACACCGGCCTTCGCCTTGCGACCGGTGCCTTCCGCACTTTCCCCATTGAGAGCCTGTTCGTCGATGCTGGGGAGATGCCACTCGCTCTGCGCCGCGTGCAGTGCATCACTCGCCTGTACGCGCGAGCCCGGTGCCTCCCTCAGTCGCCAACAGCTCTCACTGCATCCGCAGCTGATCTCGATGGTGCCTATGCCGCCGAGAGACGCCAGTCATACCCTAAGCCCTTTGGGTTTAGGGCCAGGAAACTCCTTCGAGAGGTAGATATAGCTCTCGGGCCGGTGGTGCCCCTGGTTCTGCCCAGGACGCCACCCTGGAGGGTACCACATTTGGCTATTTGTCGCCACGCCTCTGCTTCCAAAGCTTGTACTGCGCCGGGAGTATTGCGTTCGACCTTTCTGGAGCACACATCGTGTCACGCTGGAACCGTGCCAGTGTATACGGATGGCTCCAAGTCCCAAGAGGGGGTCGGTTTCCACGCCGTATCCCCTCTGTTTGAAGTCAGCGGGGCTCTACCAGGCGCTGCGTCTGTCTTCACGGCCGAGCTGGTGGCAATACACCACTCGGTACGGGAGATTACGCGACGTGCCAGGTTCGGAGACCGGATTGTGATCTCTAGCGACTCACAAAGTGCCCTGAGTGCTCTCGGGGCATTGGAATCTCCGCATCCCCTGGTTCGCGATATCCGTGACGCCACGGTTTTGGCGAGCCAGGCAGATATCGAGATTATCTTCTGCTGGGTTCCTGGACATTTAGGAATTGCGGGGAATGAGGGCGCCAAAGAGTCCGCGAGGACTCTGCGACCGGACCAGCGTTTCGCTCTTCCTCACACCGACTACATGGCAGGAATACGGGCAGCTCTTCGGACTGCTTGGCAAAGAAGATGGGAGTCGGTCGAAGGAAACTTAAAGTTGCGTGTCATTGCGCCGCGACTGTTCCCATGGACCTATCCCCCAATGCCGCGGCGGCATCAGGTTGCTTTCTGTGGTCTCCGAATCGGACACACTCGTGTAACGCATTGCTATTTGATGGAGCGCTCGCCTGCGCCCTATTGCAACGACTGCGTCGTCCCCCAGACTGTTCGGCACATTCTTGTCGAATGTCCCAGTCTGGGTGATCTTCGCGCACGATACCTGTCCCAGTACCGGGATGGGCGGGGTCGCTACCGCCTGTCCCTTGTACTCGGGACAGATTCGTGCACGTGGACTTGTTGACTTCTTGGGGGAGGTCGGCCTTCTCCCTATTATTTAAGCAAGGTTTGTTTGTTTTTTTGTTTTTTTTTCTTTAGTTGCACGCTTCTGCGCCGGGGGGACCTCTCCCCGACGCACCAGCTTGCTTCCTTTCTTCGTTTTGGGGTGTTGTTTTTTTTCTCTTTAATTTTATTTTAAAGTAGCCTAGAACTAGGCCAGTTTTAATACGGCGACTAATGCCCAAGTAGGCAGTCGCCAGATGAGCTCTAAAAAAACAAAAAAAAACAAAACTGGATGGTCAGCAACTCCTTGGCCGACCATTTTCCCTGCCTTCAGCAGTATCAGCCGTTACAATAAGGCTTTTCTAGCCTATAAATCAAGAAAAACCTCATCCTCTCATTTTTACCATGAACTCTAACCTTCCCTATAATACCTTAATCTCCATCCACGAGTGCGTGCTGCATCGTCCCTTTTTGGGTCTACTTCTGGTTTTGACAGGATTCATTTTGATCTGATTCGGCGAACCTTCATCCACACACAGTCATTTTCTTACTTTACTTGTACAATCTTATATGGGTTAAGGGTTTTGACCCATCATGGCGCGTTGGGATTGTCCTTGCGCATGAACTGGTTCCTAGAAACCAATCACTCACTGTCTCCATTTCAGTGCAGTTTTTGCAAGGCTCATAGTCCCCTTGACCTCTTAGTACCTTACGAGGGATCGGTCAGGAAAGCTTTCTCGTTAATGCACAGTTAAGGCCATATTTTTCGACATTGACAAAGCCTACGATACAACTTGGAGATACAGCGTCTTAAAGCAGCTACACGTTAAGGGTCTGAGAGGTCTTTTACCCTCTTTTAAAAGTTTTTTAGCATCTCTATCCATTATAGTGCGTGTTGGAGACGCTTAATCTGACCTGCAATCCCAAGAGGACATAACATAACATATTTCACGGATGACAAAAGCCACAAGGGCCTATCAAAGGTCATCCGCCTCCGTCAAAACCCACCCACACACAAAAAGCACCATCACCAAGGGGAAGACAAAATCAAAGTCCCCCACAATATAATATAACAGATGACAAAAGCCACAAGGGCTCATCATAGGTCATCCAAGTCAAACGGCCTGTTTTTTAAGGCAGCGTTTTAAGTGTTATGTTTTCTAATTGCGATCAATGATATCATTTCCTCTCTCCAATAGGGTGTATCGGCGACCCTGTTCGTTGATGACTTGCCACTATACTGTTCCTCACCTCGCCTTCCATCAGCAGCGCGTCGGCTACAACTGGCAGTCGATGTGGTCTCGAAAAGTGCACAACTTATAAGATTCCGCTGTTCCATGAGCAAAACTAAGGCAATGTATTTCCACCGGGGTAAAGGGGCTCTTGTTCCGCCACCTATCTCCTTACAAGGTGTAGACATAGTTTGTCTCTGAGTTTCGGTTTCTGGGCGTAACTCATGATCTCAAGCTATCCTGGTTACCACACCTATGCCGTCTTCGAACGGGCTGTCTGCGTGCTCTAGACATTTTGAAAGTCCTCTCCCACACGTGGTGGGGCAGTGTTCGTCGAACATTGTGGTCACTACATTATACACTGCTCTCGTCCAATCCAAATTGGACTATGGGTGCCAAATTTACTCCTCTGCTTCACCCTCAGCCCTTAAAATCTTGAACCCCATTCGCATCTTTGGAGTTCATCTTTCCAGTGGGGCCTTCCCCACATCTCCCGTGAACAGTCTTTACTGTGAAAGTGGGTTGCTCCCCTTGTCCTATCATCTACTCCAGATTTGTTTGCGATTCCTCTGTCGTGTGCAGTAGGCCCCTGTATCAGAGATTTACCGATGCCGCATTCGATAGGTTGCCGTCTTTACCCCGCCCCTTCAACCTCCGAATAGGAGATCATCTCTCCAACCTGGGTGCTCTAAGGGTCCTTGCCCTTCCGTCGTCGACGACCACTAGTTGGCGTGCTCCACCTCTCACAGTTTGTACCAGCATGTGGACCCTTGCTCCCTTAAGAGTCTGTTCCTCAGTCGTGCTAAAACACGTATACAACACTGCCCGGTATACACAGATGGTTCCAACTCAGACAGTGGCGTGGGTGCTGCAGCCTACTACTCAGGAGTTCTTTTAACTTTGTCTTAGCCACTGGCAGCTTCTATTTTAACCGCTGAACTTTCAGCCACTCCTTTAGCTTTTAGACTGATCCAAATTTTACCTTTTAAACCCCCTCCCTCTCTGGGATCTTTTCTTCAGGGGTTGTCGTCTCCGAATCGGGCACACTCGTGTGACGCATCGCTATTTGATGGTGCGCTCGCCTGCGCCCTATTGCAACGACTGCCTCGTCCCCCCGACTGTTCGGCAAATTCTTGTCGAATGTCCCAGTCTGGGTGATCTTCGCGCACGACACCTGTCCCGGTACCGGGATGGGCGGGGTCGCTACCGCCTGTCCCTTGTACTCGGGATGAGTGCGTGCACATCGACTGGTGGACTTGTTGACTTTTGGGGGGAGGCCGGCCTTCTCCCTATTATTTAAGCAGGGTTTGTTTTTTTTGTTTTGTTTTGTTTTTGTATTTTTTTTTTAGGTTGCACGCTCCTGCGCCGGGGGGACCTTTCCCCGACGCAGGAGCTTGCTTCTTTTCCCCCATTTGGGGTGTTTTTTTCGTTTCTTTAATTTTATTTTAAAGTAGCCTAGAACTAGGCCAGTTTTAATACGGCGACTAATGCCCATGTAGGCAGTCGCCAGATAAGCTCAAAAAAACAAATTTCTTCAGGGGTCCCCTTAGGGGACCCATGGTGCTGCCAACAAGACTTTTAACATGCCCCTCTTTCTTTCCTTCTCTATTACGCTCTTCCACTGCCCTTTATTTCCCCCTCTTCCTTCACCTATCTAGTGGTCCTTATCGATACCCGACCTCTGCTCGTTTAATGAAGGTGAAAGAGGCTGGGCATCTCCACCGCCTTCGTCTACCGCATGCCCAAGGAGAAACCCATCGTTGGCCCCTTTTCTCCGTGCGTAGGAGAACTCGGGCAGCCTCTTAGGTTTCAAAAGATGGTGTGGTGGATCCGTATCCATTCTCCAAGAGGACATACCGGACGTAACGGATTGTATAGTTGCAGTAGTGCCGGGCCCTTGTAGGCCTCCATGATGGGGAGCCCCGAGGGAGAATGCGAAGTTTTTTTTCTTTTTGCAATGGCTAGCCATAAACCAAAAACCTCACCTTCTCGTAAGGGTTCTTGTGCCAAACGTTACTTAGCTCCCCTTTCAGCCTTCCCTCGCTCGTTGGACCCCTATTCCAACGAGTAGACCCAGATCTAGATTATCCTCGCTTTCTTGTCATGAATTCATGATCCGACATCCCACTTGCAAAAGTCGATGTGTTTGACGTCAATGAATCTTTTGAGTCCCGCTGTGGTGAACCCTGCCGGATGTGGTCAAGAGGAAGTGATGATGTCGTAGTCGAGGTGTCATCCCAATCTCAACACAACCTTGTGCGAAATCTATCTTGGATAGCTGAAATTCCAGTAACTGTCTCGCCCCATTCGCGTCTGAATTTTGTCAAAGGTGTCGTCCGTTCAAACGAACTAAAGGACTACGACCCCACCCGCCTTCAGAGTAAGCTCAGTACCCAACGTGTCACACACGTACACAGGGTAAATAAAACATTAGGCTCCACTAAAGTCCCAACCGCCACACTGATTTTAACATTTGAACGACAAGAACTGCCGCAGTATATTAAAGCTGGGTACCTTCGTGCCCCGGTAAGTCCCTACATCGAACTACCCAGACGCTGCTTCAATTGCAATCAATTTGGACATGTTGGCCGTGCCTGTCGGCACCCTCGTTTCTGCGTGAATTCTAGCTCTGACTACCATGGCCCCGAATGCACCAAAACACCCCGCTGTGCCAACTGCGGAGGTACCCACAGTGCAGCGTCAAAACTCTGCTCTATATTTTTATATGAAAAGGAAGTGCTCGCTTTGCGCGACTCCCTACGTCTAGATATAAGAGAGGCCCGCCAGCGTGCCCGAGCACAAACCTCGCCACTCGACCGGCTCTTCTCTGACGATTTACATGACACTGGACGAAACCGACCATCACGCGCGAGTTCCGACCAGCCTGAAGCACTTCACCCTAGATCTACTCGCAGCGTCGAAAACATTCAGAATATGCAGTCGAAGCATTGCCCTCACACCGAGATAATGTAGCCTCCCTTCTCTCCAGCAGCTCTAGCTGGGAGAGACGCTCAGGGTGCGACACTTGAAGACATCAGACGCTATTTAAAAGAATCCTCAACATCGAACACTGAAGGTTCATCCACCCGGCCCCGAGACCCAAAGCCCAGTGGTAAGAGGAAGGATTCCTCACCTGGGTCATCGACCACCAATAAGCGGGCAGCCTCTGGAGCTGACTCGGCCGAACCCCGAGAATCTCCAATGGACTCCTCCCCTATGGCTTAACATTTTATGCCCATAAGTCTGTCCCGCCCTTCACAGGACTTAGGCCCCATCCTGATCCAAACGATGGCAGATATACACCCAGTTCCACACACCTCGCTCAGATCACCTGTTTGTTCCGCTCAGCCTTCAACCCAAGATCCGTTGGAAGCAATTGATACTCCAACATCACCAATCGCGGCGGTTGGACCAACTCCTCAGACACCGAAAATACCCTCGACCCATGAATCCGGATCTACCAGCCGAAAATCCCTTCTTGATCTTCCTTTTCCGCCAGGTTGTGAGTCCGAATTACAATCAAGGGCCTCGGTCGGTTCTCCAAAACCCACGAAAAAAAAACCAGTTACTGCTCCATCTAGGATCTCTTCCCCTGCAAAAGCAGGCTCCTCAAAATCAGCTCTCCGTCTCCCAAGCTCTTAGAGACGAACCTCAAATACAATATCGGCCTCAAAAGAGAAAAAGATATCCACAGTGGTATCTAATCGTCACACATAATATCTTCCATTTTACAATGGAATTTTCAAGGCGTTCTTCCAAAGTGGGAAGAACTCAAAATTCTTTTGACGACTATCCAACCCGCTGTTATTTGTCTTCAGGAGAATAAACTGGGTATACGGCCCTTTCCGCCGGTACCCGGTTTCTCACTTTCAACTCTATTGCTCCTGCTGGAAGCCCCTCTCATGGGGGGGTCTCAATCATGGTATCTTCATCCCACCAGGTTTCTTCCATCTCCCTACATACTACCCTCCAAGCTGTTGCCGTGAGGGTTTTTCTTACTAAGCTTTTTACCGTTTGCTCTATTTACCTACCCCCTTGTTTATCATTGTTAAGACCCGACTTTTTAGAACTTATAGACCAGTTGCCCTCCCCATTCTTAGTACTAGGAAATTTTAACGCCCGTCACCCATACTGGGGTGACATCACTCGAAATGCCAAAGGCAGTGTTTTAGTCTCTTTTATTATCAGACTTTCTTTGTGTCTTAAATACTGGCGATTTTACCTCTTATCATGTCCAGACGGACTCTTTTAGCTGTGTTGACCTGCCTGTTTGTTCCCTTGATTGCTTTACAGAATTTCGATGGTCAATTCTTGACGATCTCCATGGGAGTGACCACTTCCCTATTGTCTTGTCGGCCCTTCAAGTTAGCCCTCATACAACCATGCCCCTTAAGTGGGACTTAGGTCATGCAGATTGGGAAGGTTTCCAAGAGGCGTCCTTCACAAATGCATCCTTGGGGACCTTCAATGGAGTGGACGCGTCAGTAGAATACTTTACATCGAATATCTACAATGCAGCAACACAGACCATCCCACGGAGGCTACCTGCCACGAGCCGCTCAACAGTGCCCTGGTGGACCTCGACGTGTGCAACAGCTATCAAAAATTACAAATTAGCCCATGCCCGATTCCGAAAGAACACAACTTTGTGCAACAAGGTCGACCGAAACCGAGCTCGTGCGCTTCGCCAAAGAACCCTTCGTCAGGCTCGCCGAAATTCATGGCGCCGTTACGTTTCATCAATTTCCTCTATGACACCTACTGCTAAGATCTGGAAGAGGATTAATAAGATCGGGGGCTGTTATGCTAATTATCATACCCCCACACTCAACTTAGACCGTTCCTTGGAGAATGACGGCCTGGCGGTCAGCAATGCTTTTGCTGACCATTTCCACGCCGTCAGCAGTGTCAGCCGTTACGATAAGGCTTTTCAATCCTACAAATCAAAGGAAGAATCTCATTCTCTCAACTTCACAATAAAATCTAACCTTCCGTATAACGTTCTAGTCAGCATCCATGAGCTGCATAGCGCTTTGTCCCTTTGCAGATCTACTTTCCTTGGCCTTGATGAGATCCATTTCGATATGATTCGGCACCTACATGCACACTCTACTCTCTTCTTACTTGATTTGTACAACCTTATATGGGTGAAGGGTTTTTACCCGTCATCATGGCGCATTGGGATCATCCTTCCCTTTGTCAAACCGGGCAGGGACGGGTTGGATGCAGATCACTACCGCCCTATAGCTCTCACCAGCTGTTTGAGTAAGTTGCTGGAAAAAATGATATTGGAGCGCCTAAACTGGTTCCTAGAAACCAATCACCTCTCCATTTCAATGTGGCTTCCGCAAAGGTCATAGTACCCTTGACCTACTAGTACGTTTCGAGGGATCGGTCCAGAAAGCTTTCTCATTAAAGCACCGAGTCCTGGCCATATTTTTCGATATTGAGAAAGCCTACAACACAACATGGAGATACGGCATCTTGAAGCAGCTATACGTCTGGGGGATGAGAGGCCTTTTACCTTCACTTATTCAAAGTTTTTTAGCATCTCGATCCTTCAAGGTACGTGTTGGAGACGCATACTCTGACCTGCATCCCCAAGAGGAGGGAGTTCCTCAGGGCAGTGTTCTAGTGTCTTATGTTTTATAATTGCCATCAATGATATTATTTCGTCTCTCCCAGAGGGTGTATCGGCAACTCTGTTTGTCGATGATTTAGCACTATACTGTTCCTCACCTCGCCTTCCATCAGCAGCGCGTCGGCTACAACTGGCGGTCGATGGTGTATCCAAAAGAGAACAACTTAAGGGATTCCGCTTTTCCACGAACAAAACCAGAGCAATGAATTTCCACCGAGGCAGAGGGGTTCTTGTGCCGCCATCTATCTCCCTACAAGGCGAAGATATAGAGTTTGTCTCCGAGTTTCGGTTCCTTGGCGTAACTCTCGATCCAAAGTTATCCTGGTTACCACACCTACGCCGACTTCGAACAGGCTGTCTGCGGGCTCTAGACATTTTGAAAGTCCTCTCACACACTTCGTGGGGCAGCGACCGACAAACATTGTGGACATTATACACAGCCCTCGTCCAATCCAAATTGGATTATGGTTGTCAAATTTACTCATTGGCTTTTCCTTCAGCCCTTAAAATGCTGAACCCCATTCGAAACCTCAGAGTTCGCCTTTCTCTTGGAGCCTTCCCTACTTCTCCTGTCAACAGCCTTTACTGCGAGAGTGGGGTACTCCCTTTGCCCTACCATAGACTTCCAATCTGCATGCGATAAGTCTGCCGAGTACAGCAAGCCCCTGTATCAGAGGTCTACAGATGCCTGTATGCTGCCGAATCAACGGCGCCATATGATAAGTTACCATCTTTACCCCCCCCTTTTAACCTTCGCATAGGAGATCATCTCTCTAACCTGGGTGCTCCAAGGGTACTTACCCTTCCATCCTTACTTACCCCTAGTTGGCGTGCTCCTCTCCCCACAGTATGTACCAACATGTGGAGCCTGGAGTAGTCCTCCATGGACCCTCGCATCATTAAGAGCCTGTTCTTAGAGCATTCAACCTCACATAAACAATGCTGCCCACTATACACGGATGGCTCTAAGTCGGACGGTGGCGTGGATGCCGCAGCCATCTACCCAGGAGGAGAATTCCTAACTCTATCTTTGCCGCCAGCAGCATCCATTTTTACCGCTGAACTTTCAGCAATCCTTTTAGCCTTTAGACTCATCCAAATTTTACCTTTTAGTGATTTTGTCATTTTTTCCGACTCAAGGAGTGTCTTACAGTCAATTAGATCTTTTAATGCGTTCCATCCCCTACTCACAGAAATTTGCAACTGGCTGATCCAAAATGCGTCCCGATATAGAATTATTTTTTGCTGGGTCCCTGGGCAACGAGAAGGCTGATCGGCTGGCCCGCTCAGCACATTCTGTGTTCCCTGAGAACTCGGCTCTTCCTTTTAGGGACTACTTTCCTTCAATAAAAAAATATATTTTTCAACTGTGGCAGAATGAATGGGATGACTGTTCATCATCCAAACTATACAAAATTAAAAATTCTACTCGCTCTTGGCCCGCGAGTCGTCATAGAATGCGGTCGTTGGAGGTGGCCCTTTGCCGAGTTCGCATTGGCCACACGAGACTTACTCACGGCATCTTGTTTCTGGTGATGCTCATATCAGCCCTTGCTGTCGTTTTTGTGGTGGGGACCAATCGGTTGCCCACCTTTTATTGGATTGTAGCCATTTCGCCATTCTCCGGTTGTCCTGTTTCCCGACCCTTTTAACTATTCCTCAACACACCCGTCTTCGATTCATATTGGCGGAGGAATCTTTTTACCCGTCGTTTTTAAAATTTTTGTCACAAAGTGGTCTCCCCCACCTTTTATAGATGATTTGTCTCGTTTCACCCTAGCTGCCATATAGAATCCACTTGGATTGGGTAGCAACCCACTGGTAACTTACCTTAAACCTTACCTTTTAATGATTTCGTCATTCTCTCCGACTCTAGGAGTGTTTTACAGGCAATTCGCTCTTTTAATGCTTCCCATCCCTTCGTTGTAGGAATCTGCAATTGGCTTGTGCAGAATGCGTCCCGTTATCGAGGTTTATTTTGTTGAGTCCCCGGGCATTTAGGGGTCCTAGGCAACGAGGGCTGATCAGCTGGTCCGTTCAACCTATTCCTTGCCCTCGGATAACTGCATTGTCTTTTCGAGATTTCTTTCCCTCTATCAGAGATTATATCTTTCAGTTGTGGCAGGACGAATGGGATGGATGTTCATCATTTAAATTATATATCAAAAAGTCTATTCGCCCATGGCCCTCTAGTCTTCTGAGACTACGGTCCTTAGAGGTGTCCCTTTGCCGCGTTCGCATCAGCCACACGAGACTCGCCCACGGTCATCTTGTTTCGGTTGATGCTCGAATGAGCCCTTGCTGCCGTTTTCGTGGTGGAGACCAATCAGTCGCCCATCTTCTACTAGAATGCCCTCATTTCGCCACTCTCCGGTCGTCCTGTTTCCCGATCCTTTTAACTATCCTTCGCCTCTCGCGCCTTCGTTTCCTTCTGGCAGAGGAATCTTTGAAACCCTCAATTTTAAATTTTTATCACATAGTGATCTGGTCTTGTCTTTCTTTTATAATTAATCTTCCCTCATTTGTTCCTGCTGCCATTTAGAATCTACTTAGAATTGTGCAGCTGCCCAACTTGTTTCTTCCTTAAATCATGAAGTTGCTGCTTGTTTTTAGCCTCGTATCCCTTTCATAGCCATCTAATATTTTCCCTTCTACTATTTTAACCTTCTGCTTCCTAGGTATGCCATTAGCTTACTGCCCCTCCATATTACTCTTTTACCATCTTCTGTGCTATTCCTACCTATTTTCGAATAGTGTTTCGTCCTCTTCAACCTCTATAGTTTTTATTATTTTATATACCTTTAAAAGAAATTCGCTGCCAGTAAAAATCAATTGGAGTAGGCGACTTTTTTTATCCCTTAAAATTAATTGAGTGTACATCTATAGTAAAAAACAAACAAACCCAAAACGAACTTTTTTTGGAGGGGTGACAGTGTGCTGTGGCATTGATGCAGGATAACTGCAATAAAAGTATCTTAGATGAGTGCAGATCTATATTAAAAAACTACCAATTTTGTGGGGGAGGGGCGTCCTGTGGCATTGGTGCATGGCAAGGTGCAACCGTTTTTTTATAAGCATTACAATAATTGCCCGCATAACACTCTTTCCCAGTTAATTCATTTAAATTTGCCATAGACCAAACATCTCAATGAATCATTCTGTTCGTTGATTACAGGTAGATTGCCTCCTGAGAATCTTGTTGTATGGCCAGGGTCTTGGCCAACTTACAGCAGCAGTTGAAGTTCCTTTCATATTGTGACCAGTTTCGAAGGACTTTTAAAAAAATGGCCCTCACCAAATTTGAGTATGTAAAGTCTTTTGAAGTGGAAGATAGACTGGAACCATTGCAATGGACCGTTCTTCGTTTACAGTTGCTAGATCCAGAAGAATTTTTGGCCTCTAATAGTGTCACCCTTTTGGAGAAGAAGAGGCTACGCGATCTTATCATAGCTTCTTGCGACCACGTTGTAAGAGGAATTAGTGAAGTTACGTTGGCATATGGTCATAATCAGGTCGCCAATTTTGTTTTGCCAAAAGACTTAATATTGTATCGAAGAAGAGCTTTCAAACTCCTTTCATACACATCAAGTCTTTTTGCCGCATATTTTACCGCTGAGTGGAAGAGTTTTTTTTGTGATAGTTCTTTACTGAAAGTTCCAATGTTTGAGGGTTCTGTGCATCTCCTACCGCAAGACCAATGTTTGAGAGACTTTCTTACCAGGGAACAAAGGCATTGTCATGAATTTAATTTAGAACAGTCTGTTTTCTTCCATTTAGTCCATACAGCAAAATGGGACTCATCCGAAGCCCTAAGGAAAGCTCGAAATTCAACTGAGAGTGAGAAAAACGAGCTTTTGTTTTCTCTCTGTAATATAAACTATAACAATGAACCACCAAAAGACAAGAAAGGGACCATTTTCTTAAGAAAACATGGACCAAATAGCATAGACCGCAGCCATCCGAAGAGAGCGACTACTCTGATAGAGCAACGCCATTTTGATTTTGTGAAAAATGAGTTTTGGGAGTGTCATTTCCCATCAGAGAAAAGGACCAAAGTTAATTCCAACTTAATTGACCTAAATTCTTTCCAGAGAAAATACAGGATCTTGCCTCATTGCTGGCTGGTTGTCCGAATCGACGGCAAAGGGTTCCATAAATTTTCAGAGTTGCACAATTTTGCTAAACCCAATGACCCTCGTGCCCTTAATCTTATGTCAGACGCTGCAAAAACTGTTATGGCTCGTTTCCCAACCATTTTCATGGCCTACGGTCAAAGTGACGAATATAGTTTTGTTATCAAACGATACGGTCATCGGGAAAAGGAAGGATATTCTCTAATATCAAAACTAGTTACGGTTTTTACCGGATCTTTCGTTCATCTGTGGACAAAACACTTCCAAGATCAAGAATTGCTTTCCAGTCCCAGTTTCGACGCTAGACTCGTCCTATATCCAACAACTTCATCTCTGAGGGATTATTTGAGTTGGCGGCAAGCGGATTGCCACATTAATAACATGTATAATACCTGTTTTTGGAATTTAATTCGTGTGAAAGGTCTCTCTCGACGCGAGGCTCAAGAATATTTGAAGGGTACCTTCTCCAAGGACAAGTGTACTATTCTTAGCGAACACTGTGGCATAGAATATAGCGAAGAGGTCCCTTTGTATCGGAAAGGGACCACTATAATTACCCAGTGGGATCCACCCACGGATGGGACCATAGCTCCTTTGTTGACACTACACGATGACCTGATCGGCGACCAGTTCTGGTTGGACAGATCCAGACTCTTGGGAACAGAGCTAAAGGCAAAGAGCGACATGGTTAACTTAATTTGATTATTTAAATTTTGGACGGAGTCCCCCCCCCCTCCGATTGGATAATGAATGAAATTCATATAAAGATCAAAATGACTCATTGGAAATTCTGAGAATGACACCATGGGCTAGTACTTGTTGAATGGGAAGGTGCAGGTAGGGTCGCCACCAACTAGCAAATAGGGGTGAACCTTCCGTGGCCTAAGGAAGGACCACCAATTCCGCTTTGAGTTAATGTGAATAAAAAAAAACTCGTGCCGGAAGAGTGATATGTTGTGTGTGTAAAGAGGAGGGAGGAAAAAAGAGAGCGGTGTTGAAGTTGGCTGTGTGTGTAAGTACGTACGTGGTCGTTGCTGTTTGCATGTATACCCAGACTCAATTCACTGCATGATTGGTGGCGGTCGTTTCTTACAGCTATTTTTTATGTCCGTTCTCGCCGCAGATGAAACCGCTACACCCAAGCTTAGGATTCTAGCGCCTTGTCCAATAGGCAAGCGACCAATCATGTATAATTTTTTTCACTGACTTGTTAAATTTGTATAGAAAATTAAATTATATTTTTACATCAGAAACTTGCATGTCTTCACTAACCTTAAACCAACATGGAATAAATAGTTGTAGATAGAGTAGTAGATGAAAAATTGAAAGAAGTAGCGCGTTGAGTCGGGAATAGCTCCCTGGCTCGCGGTCATCTTGAGTCTAAAAAGACTTATTCAAGTGATACTTTTAAACTGTTCGATTGCTCTTCCCGGCAGGGGTTGCCCTCCCCGTCCCTGGTCTTTCTTGGGCTGACTGCGAACGGGAGCTCCCACCGCCTTGATGTGAGGGAGTTAGCACGCTTCCCTGTAATCAAGAGGACTTTAAATAAATTGGGGAATCGAACATTTCCCTCACTCAGAGCATTTTAAATCCTTAATTCCCCTGCCCCCTCTTGGCTGGGCGTCACATGGGGGAATATCATTGCTAATAAATGATAAATATTTTGCACAGCCAATTCCCCTGCGTACCCCACTGCAAGCAGGTGCAGTCCGCATCTCGGTACCCAAACGTTATATGATTTGCTCTATTTATTTGCCAGTTTCTTTATTTTAGGTGATTTCAATGCCCGACATACCAACTGGGGTGACTTTGTGCAACACCCGTTCTTGTTTTATTGAATATCTTTTATCTTCAAACAGTTTTGTGTACTCTAAATCCTAGGAAATATACCTCATCATATTCAAACTAAGTCTTAGTGACCATTAACCCATTATGGTGCACACATGAATATCTGGCTCCTGCC
Source organism: Ceratothoa steindachneri (assembly GCA_963969495.1). Classification (NCBI taxonomy): domain Eukaryota; kingdom Metazoa; phylum Arthropoda; class Malacostraca; order Isopoda; family Cymothoidae; genus Ceratothoa; species Ceratothoa steindachneri. Next base: position 109,141,674 of record OZ018320.1, read on the forward strand.
CATTGAATCTACCTCCCTGGAATATTAAAAGAGCCAACTGGAATGTGTTTCGCCAGGTCTTCTACACTGATATGGCTATAGGCGATTTCCAAGATGTAGACCAGGGTATTCGCTTTTTTACGAAACTAGTACAGACGGCTGAATCTCTCTAGGTTTCAAAATCTAACCAAGGCCTAATGGAGGAATAATAAGTGCACTGGCTGTTAAAAACTACAAAAGGTCCTGGCGCGTATTGAGTCGGGGGGGGGGGTGTGGGCGAGTTGTGCATCATCTATAACTTCACTTAGTCCATCGGCCCGCGTTTAGAAACGTCTTAATAAAGTACCGGATTCGTTTTTCTCGAATAAAGTTTTAAATAGTATCTATTAAAGTAGTGCCTCTTGTTATCGTTTAGGAATCCTACAATGAGTAATTTATATCTTTTTTTTTGTTCAGTTTCTAAAAAATATTGTTCATAAATCATCTTTGGTATTCACTCTTACTTTCATCCCATCTATAGATCACATCAGATGTTTAAAGGATTTAAGGAAGGAACAAAATGAACAGCTGCTCAATCTCACTTATTTCTAGATCACAGCACGAACAAATAGGGGCAAATTAATTATAAAAGAGGGATACTTGAAAAAATCGGGGGAAACAAGACGACCCGATAGTAACGGCTACAAAAACGGCCAACAGGGGTAATTCGCACCCCTACACATAAAAAAGAAAGGCAAGTTTCGTGCGGCCGATGCGAACAAGCAAATGGGGGGGATAACTATTTAAAGGGCAAAATTGGTGTCGGTCTAAATGATAAAAGAATGGCTGCAACAAACACGAGTCAGTCTGACTTGGAACCATCTGTGTATTTTGGGCAATGTTGTATGTGAGGTCGCATGCTCTAGGAACGGGCACTTAAGAGAGCAAGGGTCTACGGTGGACTTCTCTAAGCTCCACATAGTGGTGCAAACGGGATCGACGACGACGGAAGGGTCAGTATTCTATGGTCGCCCAGATTGGAGAGATTATCGGAAAGCCTAAGGGAGGAATCAAAGACGGCAACTTATCTATTATCGCCGTTGATTCGGCAGCATAAATGCATCTCAACCTCTGATGCAGGGGCCTGCTGTACACGAGAGAGGTACCGCATACAGATCCGCAGGCATCCTAGGGCAAGATGAACACCCTACTCTCACAGTAAAAACCACGGAGTTATGGAAGGCTCCACTTGAAAGATGAACTCTGGGATCAGCATTTTAAGGGCTGAGGGTGAAGCCGAAGAGTAAATTTGGATTGCACGAGGGCAGTGTTGAGTGACCACTTTGTCCGACTATCACTGCTACATGACGTATGCAAGAGGACCTTTAAAATATCTACGAGTCCGCAGACAGTTCTTCGAAAATGACGTAGGTGTGGTAACTAAGATAAGGAGATCAAAAGTTATGCCAAAGAACCGAAACTCGGAAGAACGTGATCTCTACACCTTGCATGAAGATGGGTGGCGGAAAAAAAGTCCCATCTACCCCGGTGGAAGTACATAGCCTTCGTCTTGCTCGTGGAGAAATGGAAATCCCTAACTTGTGTACGTTTCGAAACCGTATTGTGCCAGCTGCAGAGGACACTCCGCTAAGGAAAGGTGAACCAAGGAACAGGAGTGCAAAGTCGACGGACAGGGTCGCCGATACCCTTTCTGGGAGGGAAGATATGATGCCATTGATCGCAATTAAAAAAACGCGAAACATTTAAAACGTTGCCCTGATGAACTCCCTCCTCTTGGGGTTGCAGGCTAGAGTAGGTGTCTCGAACACGCACCGTAAAGGATCTAGATGCTAAGAAACTGAATAAAGAATGGTAAAAGATGTCGTACTCCAAACGTGTAGCGAGCTTAAAACGTCTTGTTTCCATGTAGTATCGTGGGCTTTCTCAATGTCGAAAAATATCGCCAAGACTGCGCAGTGGTTCGCATTTCATGAAATGACTAATTTCTCTGTCTCATTCGAGGTGTTAGCCCAAGATCCGGTATCTTAACGAGAAAGCTCTCCCGACTGGTGCTTCGAAACGTACTAAGAGGTCAAGAGTGCTATGACTCCTGCGAAAACCGGACTGAAACGGAGACAGTAAGTGAATAGTTTCCAGGAGCCAATTCAGGCACACCAGCCCCATCTTCTATAGCAACTCTGACATCTGATAAGAGCTGTATGACGATAATGATCACCCAATCCCACCCTACCCAGTTTGACAAAAGAGTACAATCTCAACGCGACATGGTGATAAGTAAGAACCCTTCACCCATTTAAGATGGTATGTCAAGTAAGTACAGGACAGAATGGCCATCAAAGTGCCGAACCATATATAATGGAACCTACCAAGGCTAGGACAAGTAGGCCCACACAAGGACAATGTAGCACGTGTAGATATAGGGGAGTAGGAAAAGGGGCAAAGAAAAAATAATAGCGTAGGCGAGTTGCGAACCGGCGAATCCACTCGACCATCCTGAGTCTCAAAAAAGACTCATTCAAACGAAGCTTTTAAGCCTTTCGCTTGCACTTCTCGTACACTATACAACCCCCCTCCTAGAAGCGGAGCGTGAATGAAGATAACTCTTTTGGAAATGTTATCTCCAAGGGCTAACGCTCCCCCCCCCCGGTCTAGGCACCATTGTAGATAGAGGAGAGTAGGTAAAAGGGGGGCAAAGAAAAAATAATAGCATAAGCAAGTTGCGAACAGCTTCCCGCGTCGCTGGACCACTGTTAGCAAGCGGTGAATCTACTCTGCCATCCTGAGTCTCCAAAAAACTCATTCAAGCGAAACTTTTATACCGCTCGCCTGCACTTCTCGTACACTACAAAGAGAATTCATTCCATCTTAAAAATCCAGTCACTGTCTAAAAAAATATAATTTTAAACTTATCTTGGTTTCAATGAGTTCACTTGTTCTTTTTTTTAAAATTCATTTTGACCTGCCACTTATTTCCTTAATTAAATTTACTAATAAATACTATTTCCCCATCAGATACGCTGCTCGGTGCTCAGTTTTATTCGTTTACAAAGTTATTTGAATTATGTTTTCACGTTGTTTCTCTTCTCCCCCAAGTAGAATCAATCAACTCAACAAAACAATTAATATGGCACCTCTAAGCGACTTTGTAGTGTCTGCACTGGCAATTTTATTGTTCACTTTCAGGGTAGTTCAAAGTAGTATAGCTGTTGTACCAACCGTCGACAGCTGAATTTCGAACTTTTTCTCCTGCAACAAGAACGCGTCCCTGTCTCTAACTTAGTGCTTTGACAGGCATACATACATCCATCGAGTTGCGCCTTAAGGGAAGGGAAGAAGTGAAAGTCAGAGGTAAAGGATTGGTAAAAGGAACATATATATATATATATATATATATATATATATATATATATATATATATATATATATATATATTATTCTTGAACGTATTTACTGAAGTGATTTTAATTACATTGTAGCGTCCTAAAATTAACATGAGGTTCATTCGCATTGCTGTTCTCATCGGTGAATCAGGTCTGTAAATATTGAATTGTAATTGTGTAGCTAAAAAATTCCCAAAAGAATCCCGATTTAATGCGTGATTCTTTTCTCATTTACAGACCCATTCAACTCCATTATAATCTATTTATACATACCACTATTCACCCATTTACCAAACTATTTATCTAATTTAACTATTTATCAAATTTTTCTATATTTAATATTTATCAAACAATTTATAATCTATTTAATATTATCAAACAAATTACCAATTAATAATTACCAATCAAATTAGCAATATTACCAATTACTATTAATCAACTATAAATCAATTACTAATTACCAAACCATATTTATCAATTGTAAATACATTCCCGTTAACTCATGCAAATTTAATTCACACTTAAAGATTCAATACAATCATAAACCGTTACTGTAATATAATTCACATTTATATAATTTAACTGTTTATTCAACAATATATATTTTCTGGACTCTTTGTTTTTAATTCACGTATTCCTCCTACGTCGCCCAGATTTAGGCCTAAGGAAATTTCGTCTGCAAAAATTTCAGACTTCCCGTTAGCATTTAACTTCATTCCCTTTGAATAACGAAATATAGCTATTTATGTATATTGTGATCATAGCTATCTAGGTATATTGACGCAATAATCATCCCAAACTACATAACATGGATTAGAAAACTGTCACTTATTTGTGTTATTTTCTAGGAAAAGAAATTTTATGATACTGCAGTGTTAAACTTTTGCTCATTATCTTGAAGGCATTATTTCTTGTGACCACTTTGTTATCTAACCATAAAATAAAACCATTCAATATTTTAAAACTTCAATGGGTTCACCGCACAGATGCCGCACTTCGAGTAAAAGTAAATTTAGATTCCTCAGTCTCTCTTCTTACGATTTATTTCTAAGATCAGGAATAATTTCGTTACTCGCCGTTGGACACGTTCTAATTTTACAATATCCTTTCGCATATATGGAGACCAGAATTGTTCCGTATACTCCAAATGAAGTCTTACAATCCTTTATATAAAGGAATAATATCTCTTGATTATAACGCAAAATTTCTAGACATGTATCCTACTAAAACCCTATGTATTTGCCTTGTGGGAGGTAATGGTGCATTGTTTTGAAAGAAAGAATGTGAATTATCTTACGCTTGCCCACGTTGAATTGCATCTGCCATCTTTCGGCCACTCGAATAGTCGATCCGCCTTTTTGCAAAATTTCACTCTCACTATCGTATTTTGCCCTCGGTAATTTTTAAAATTTTACATAATATAATCTATCAAGATCGTTTATATCTATTACAAAAAGCAAAGGTCCGAGAACAGATCCCTGAGCAACGCTTTACTAAAATCCAAGTAAATTACATCTACATTCTCTCCCTTCTCTACTTGATTTGTTAGGAACTCCAGAAAGTCTAGTAAGTTAGTCAAACATGATCTACCTGATCTAAACCCATGCTGAACATCGCTGATTAACCCCTCCCTCTCTAGATGTTGTCAAATCCCTTTTTTAACTATTTTCTTAGAAATTTTACAGACTACAGAGATTAGGCTAATCGGTCTAAAGTTATTTGGATCCTCTTTACTACCCTTCTTGAAAATGGGGACTACATTTGCTCTCTTCCAATCATCGGGTATTTCTCCATATTTCAGTGACCTAGTATACAACTTCTCCAGAGCTATTGAGATACTTTCTACCCCTTCTATAAGTATCCTAGAATAAATATTATCAGGGCCGGAGGTCTTGGTAGCATCTAATTCACCTATTAGTCATTTTATCTTCCTCCAATCCACACTAATGGTAGTAAACACCTCTTTCCCTGACCCATGAGTACTATCCATAAGACTATTTAGTTTCTCCTTTATAAATACTGATGCAAAATGACCATTTAGTACCTCAACTATTTCCTCATCAGTTTCTCTCACAACCCCTTCATATTTGATAGGTCCTATTTTAACTCTGCCAGACTTGTTATTAATTTTATAGTAACTAAAGAACTTTCTAAGATCTTTGTTGCTATCCTGAGCTAATTTAATTTCTGACACCCTTTTGTTCTTCTTTATAATCTTATTTAACTCATTCCTAGCCATTCTATAATCACTTAAATTTTGAATATTATTTTCTACCTTTAATTTTTTATATGCCCTTTTCTTCTCTGAAATTTTTCTAGCTATCTCCTGATTCCACCATAATGGTTTCCTACTTTTGTTCGTAATGGCCTTCATTGGGATACATTGCTCTTGGAATACATTTATTATATGCTTGAAAGTATCCCACATCCCATAAACATTTTTACCTCTGAATTCTAAATCTCATTCTATCAAATTTAGCAAGCTTCGAAGTTTTACATAATCTCCCTTATGAAAATTTGGAACTTTTACAGCATTCTCGGTTATTTTACCCTTCTTAATTCCCAAGTTAAAACGAACTATCTGATGGTCACTATTTCCCAATGCTTCCCCAACAGTCAATTCTTGAACTAAATGATCACTGTTAGAAAGGACTAAATCTAATATATTGTCCCCCCTCGTTGGCTCATTAACAAATTGATTCAAAAAATTATGCTCAAAGCATTCTATGAACCTGCCACTTGTTCTATCCCTACCTATCATATTTTCCCAGTCCACATAGTTTAAGTTGAAGTCCCCAATAATAACTGCATCTGTTTCACATCCCTTACTTATTTCCCTTATCATTAGTTCATCTATATCGTCAGTCTGCCCAGGTGGTCTGTAAAAAGCTCCCAAATGCACCATTCTATTTTTTCTGAACATAATATCTATCCAAAGTGGCTCAACTCCATCCTGCTTTATTGAAGTATTTAAACTTTAAACAATGTTGTTTTTTTATATAGATAATTATTCCTCCACCAATCCTACCTGTCCTTTGACTAATGTACATATTATAGCCCTGTAAATCAAATTCACTTATAGTGTCACTAAATTCTATTTCATTAATCCATGATTCAGTAACACATAATATATCTATATCCTCATCGCTAATATAACTAAATAGCTCATCCTTCTTGTTTCTAAGACTACGAGTATTTGTATAGAAACAATTTAACCCCCCTATCCCTGAAGCACCTCTTGAAACCTGAATGACCTCACCTCTATAATGTCCTCTCATAATTCCCTGACCACTATTAGTATGTAGCTCCCATCTAGTCTCCCGCCCGCAAAGACCTAATAACACGATCATACTCCTCCCACAACACATCTACCCCCCTCCTACTCAAATGCAGTCCATCCATCGCATACATTTCTTTCATTCCTACAAACCTATCCCACACATCCACAAACATGACACCTTCCATCTCACAGATCCTGCTCACATAATCATTCAGCCCAATCGCACGAGACATCCATTCTACCCCAACATCCATTCTTGGAAGCACATCTGTCACAACACCTTTCATTCTACCTTCTTTTACCTTTTCAATCAACCTCTTTTACCTCTTACGTTACTCACATGTACCCACTTTCTTCACATCAATCACTCCTACATGTGTAATCACAACCGCATCCCTTGTACAGCCAGATTTCAGCTCCTCATACCTATCAGGCAGATCTCTCACTCCAGCACCCAGCAAACACACCCTCAAACCATTCAATCTACTTGCATTCAACTTCCTATCTAAATATCTAACTCGCGAATCACCCATCACAAGCACTTCAGTCAGACTCCTATTCCTAACCCCCACAGACCTAACTCCATCTCCACTCCTATTCTCATTCAAACTACCAGTCACTCTACCTCCACCCCGACCCCCATCAGTCATATCACTTCCAGTTACTTCCTCTCTTAGGGCACTGAATCTATTAGTCAAGCTAATAGGTTCTGTGTCCCTCTGACTCACACACCTATTCTCCCCCTGGCTAACCACCGCAACAGAGGCAACCCTATTCTCACAAAGAACAGGAGAAGCCTCCCTAACTACACGTTTCCTAACCACTGTCCCCATCCTCACTAGGCCTATTTCTAACTAATCTAAGGGGGCTAACTTCACTATCCCTAGAACTATCATATACTACCTCCTCCACCTGCCCTCTACCTTCACCTGAAACATCTAACTGGCCTACCTCACCACCTAACCTATTCCCAGCCCTAGGTCTAACACTAAGTTCCTTCCTGAGCTCAGCAACTAACCCCTCCAGCCGACATATCCTTTCTAAATCCTGCATTCTCATCCCCTCTAAATCTACAATGCATTTACGCAGCCCACATACAACACATGTATACCCATCACCAACTACACCACAACCAATGTATACATTTCGACACTCATGCTCACTTTCATCCCCGAACTCCATCACTTATTCAAACAAAGAAAGAACTTAAGTAGTAATAAGAAAAAAAAAGAGCAACTTAGCTTTCGCAGATTCTGTGGTGAAAAGAAAACTGTAGAAAAATCCGAAAAATAAATCAACAGACCGAAACGAGATTTAAGGCACAACACAGTCCAAATCAGTCGCTAATTAAACCGTCAACCTAGAAACGAGGTTTCAAAACACTAATTTAATTTAGCTACTACGTACTTTCCCGCGCAAAATAAGGTAAACAAAAGAACCTGGCCGAAAAATTAACAATAACCGGATTAGTTTTCTGGCAGGTTGCAGGCTAAAAGAAACGGGTACTATTATCCATGTGCCAAAGTCGAAGATTTAACAAACTCCTTTTCTGACTTTGAAGACGAACTACCGATGTTAATTTTATAGTCCACTCGGACACTAGTATTTCTACTTGGTCGGAGGAGCTTGCACTTTATATGTCACTATTGAGAAAACTTAAATATGTACAGAAGCTGTAAAATTATCCTTTCAGGAATACTGCCGCAAGTTGGATTTAGGAACAGCTTCCATGGAAAAGATTCAGTGATTGACAGTGATACTCGTATGTGGTGAATTTAACTTTCCAAATGTAAATTTTAATGATCAAAGTGCTGATAACGAGGGAAACTGATCGATCGATTTTTAAAGCGAAAATGATCTCAACCAAATTGTAAATGACTCAACGGGTGAGCAAAACATACTTGATTAGTTGAAGGTGCATCTGTCAGTGAATATATAGACACGAGTGATCGCATTGCTATTCGTTTTGATCTAAAGAAAGCTATTCAAATTAAACACCAAAGAGGAGATATCCCGAATTTTAGAAAGGCAAATTTTGCTGCGTTTCGTATTAAAATGAGGCAGGTCGACTGGATGAAATTCCTAACTACTAACAGTAGCGCTGCGATGTTCAAAATTTGTTTTAAAATATTTTGTACGATAAAGAATGTGTTCCCAAAAATGAAAGCAGCACACTCGAAAGAGAAGCTCGCAATACAACAAGAAAAATGGGATGTTTTCTAGATGAGAAAGAAACCGCATATTAAGGAATTAAAAATTGAGATCATAGTGCCACTCACAAGAATTTTAAACAAATCTCTATAAGACGGTATTGTTCCTCCAGACTTTAAGATAGCAAATGTTAGAGGCATTTCCTTTTAAGAGAAGAAAGAGTAATCCCACAAACTATAAGGCTATTAGCAAAACATCAGTTGTGGGTAACATGTGGAGTTAATTGTTAGAGACAATCGTGGATCACTTAGTTATACATAATTATAGATAACCGATACAGATTCAGAAGACCTCTCTCAAATCGGTTCTCAAAATGCAAACTTTGATTAATTATATGTTAGGCGGTCATTGATTGGAAAATGTGCCACAAGAACCTGATATCTGGGTAATAAATTCGAGCAAATTCAAGTTTATCGCGAGAACTTCCGATATAATAGTAAAGAAATAGTAGTTTCATTATTCAAATTAATTGTGGGTCCACAACAGAAATATTCAGCCCAGTTCTTGTCTCCTTATCTGCAAAAAACCCGATGCATTCAAGGGAGAACAGTTTGGGAATAACTTTGTTTAGGAAAGGGCGGCAAAGAAAAATAAATAAATAAAATTAGCGAAACGAGTTTCAAACGCGCTTCCCGCTTCGCGGGATAGCCGTTAGCGAGAGTCCTAAACCACTTGGCCATCCTGATCCCAAAAAAGGCTCATTCAAGCAAAGCATTTAAGCCACTCGCCTGAACTTTTCGCACGCTACAAGTTAAAAGCGACAAAGTTCATTCCGGAGCTGCGAAACATCCGATAAAAAGGGAGAGTTAAAGAATTGAGCGGCTTTGTGACTAATTTATAATCTTCAAAATTATGAAAGGGTCAGAGGAAGGTACCCTGTGTATCATAATACACTTGATACCTAGAGGAGCTGGACGTGCTCCTGGTCTGAGTGCAATTTAGGGAGGCCCTGTCACTAGGACGCCGTGAACTCTGACGGGGCCTGGGAAAATTGTTGGCGCGCTTCCTCCTTGCTTCCTCTCAGCGCTACCTTTATATTTTATTTATTTTTTTACTCTACGACTATCCCTTCGACCTTTTGTCTACCTGAACTTGGTAACAAGAGGAACTGTATTACCCGGAGAGAACAAAAATTAGGAAAGCATCGTCACTGGGTTGAAGTAAACTCTTTGACGGGGCCTAGGGAAGTTGATGGGTCCGGTATATTCCGAAGCACGTCCACCACTCTTCCCAGCGAGCAGTGGCGGCTCGTGTTGGCACTGTGGAACTGAGGCACCCCATATTCTCAAGTGATATTATCGATAACATTCAATATAATGAATATTTTGTCTTTAATTCTTTCTTTATACTTGTACATTATACAATCCTTAAGTTTATTGTCAGTAGCCATCCCTTAGTTTATGAAAAAATTACAAAAATCCTTATATAAAACTGTGCGCTTCACAGCTCCAGCGACACGGTGTTTGTGTGTTGTGCGCATGCTCACATGTCAGAGATAGGAAGCTGCACGCAGTGCTAACCCTGGTGTGCTGATGGAAGGTAGTGTCTTTTTATTATATGAATTCTGAAAGACTAAATGCACTTGCAGTGCTTTCAATGGAGAAAGAATTCCTCAGTAGTCATCCAGAGATCAAGGAGAAAATAATTCATTTTTTCGCCCAAAGTAAAAGAAGAAGAATGAATCAGGCTTGAAATGTGACAATTTAGGCTCTTAGTAAGTAAAAAATGTTTGATTTGGTTCTGTTTAGGATTTTATCAAGTTTATCTATAATTTTTCATTTTATATGTTTGTTTCCTTTTGCACAATATTAAAACAATGCTGAAAATTTCTGATGCAGCACCCCCAAAGTTCTTGCCCCCCCTCCTCTCCCGTTTTATAGGAGAACGAGACCGGAATCTCGTACCATGTGTCTATGGCGGAGTTTTTCGCGACCGCTCTCTCTACTTTCTCTAGTAGGGATGCTGTTCAGCCAGCATTCAATGCACGTCGCGATATCGTTGAAGGCCGCCAACTGGACTTTACTTCTAGAGGAGGATCACCTTTAAACGACAGGGTTATGTTGAGTGAGTTGGGTTGCGCTCTCGCCTTATGTACAGACACCGCGTCCGGTCCGGAAAATTTCCCGACACCTAAGTGAGAGAGACATGGCCTTTATGTTAGATTTGTTCAATGGGATATTGACAGAGGATATCCTCCCAGACTCCGGCAAATGTAGACTGTGCTTGTTTTTCGCAAACCGAGAAGATATCACTAATCTTGTCCAATACAATTTCTCTAACCTTCTAAGTGTGCATATTGATGGAGAAATTGGTAAATGTTAGATTAGTCTTTTTTTCCTGGAGAGCGGAGGCCACATGTCTTCCGCACATTGCAGCTTCTGCAAGTTCCACTCCACGTCAAATGCTCTGCTCAGACTAGAAAATACTATCTGCAAGGTCTTACTTCGTAGCCAACACTACTCCACGGGCTTTTCTTACTGTATCTGCTACCAATCTCGGCGGTGTCTATGCCACCAAAGGATGCGTCATGCGCTAAACCCTTTGGGTTTATGGCTAAGATAATCCTTTGAGGGCTCAGTCTAGCTCACGGACCAGTATATCATTTGGTTAGGCTCAGGACGAAACCATGGAGGGTACTACTTTTGACTATTTGTCGCCACGCCTCTGCTCCCAAGGCTAAGACAGCATCGAATGTATTGCGTTTGACATTTTACGAGCACACTTCTTGCCACACTGGATCCGTGCCAGTTTATAAAAATGGCTCCAAGTCCCAGTAAGGGGTACTCGTAGGTTTCAACGCAGTATCTTCTGTATTTGAAGTCAGCGGGACTCTACCAGGCACTGCGACTGTCTTTACAGCCGAGCTATATGTAATACATAGCTCGGTACGGTAGATAACGTTCCGTGCCCCGTTCGGAGTCCGGATTGTGATTTTTAGTGACTCGCAAAGCGCCTTGAGTGGTCTTGGTGCATTGGAATCTCCCTGGTTTCCGGTATCTGCGACGTTCCAGTTGCCGCGATCCGGGCAGATGTCGAGATTATTTTCTGGGTTCCTGGACATATGGAGCTTGCCAGGAATTATTGCGCAAAAGAGTCCGCGAGAACTGAGCAAACAAACTAGCGTTTCGCTCCTAGTCACACTGACTGCATGGCAGGAATCAGGTCAGCTCTCCGCGCTGCCTGGCATAGAAGATGGGAGACGGCCGAGGGGAGCTTAAAGTTGCGTGCCATTGCGCCGCGACTGTTCCAAAGAACTTAAGCGTCAATGCCACGCTAGATTCAAGTAGCTTTTTGTCGTCTTCGAAATAGGCGCAGTCGCGGGGCGCATCGCCTTTTGATGTAGCGTTCCCATGCGCTTTACTGCGACGAATGCGTTGTCCCCCAGACTGTTCGGCACATTCTTGTTAAATTTCCCAGTCTGGGTGACACTTGCGCTCGTTACCTTTCCTGATAGCGGTAAGAGCGGGATCGCTGCCACTTGTCACTTGCACTAGGGACGTGTTCGAAACAGACCAATGAAATAGTTTGCTCATAGTAATCGGAAGGCGGGTATTCCGTCGACGCAGGAGCTTCCTTTTTCCTGTTTTTGTTTTTCTGTCTTTTGTTTTGTTTGTTTGTTTGGAGCTTTTTTGGTTGCTTTTTATTGATTTGTGTTTTGGCTTTTAATGTAGCCTATCATTAAAGTGAAAATTAATTGAGTCAACATATGCCCTTAGTATAAGTCGACAAGATGGGTACTAAAAAAAAAAATCGCAACCTCACAACAACCTTAACAAAAACAACACTAACAAAATATAGCTGGTTAACTACTTCATTTGAAATATTAATCATAATTTTGAATGTAAGTAAAGATAGCAATTTAAATCAACTTTATTTTGAATATGTACAAATATTGTAAACACCAAGCTTGTATTATTTCCAAATCACATTGTTAAATCGACTTCCCCCCAAAAATCCATATTATGATAAGAGCAATAATCAGTCTCTGACGGGATTCGAACCAGCGTCCATAGTTGTTCAAGGTCACTGATCGACTCCCGGTTGGGGCTTATGATATTTCTACATTCACAAGGCGCGCTATTATGCCTGATTGAGTTCCGACAAACAAACAAACAAGCGAAAACGAATCTCTGACGGGATTCGAACCAGCGTCCATAGTTGTTCAAGGTCACTGATCGACTCCCGGTTGGGGCTTATGATATTTCTACATTCACAAGGCGCGCTATTATGCCTGATTGAGTTCCGAAAAACAAACAAACAAGCGAAAACAAATCAAAACAAAAGACAAAGAAAAACAAAAACAGGAAGAAAGAAGCAGGCGCGAGCGTGGGGGAAAGGCCCACCTCCTGCCGGAGTATGAGAATGCGACCAACACCAAAGAATCAAATAAAATGGAGGCATGCAGCCACTTCTAAAATACCAAATATTCCTTTAGAAAATTGACTTCATGCCCGATAATATTTTTTCACAGGATTATGTTTCTGCAAGAATAGAATACACTTTACTCTTTAGATGTCTCCATAAGAAGAAATTGCACAGTGTTAAATCAGAGGATATTGAAGGCCATTTATATGCATAATTTAAAGCAACAATATGATTGTTAAAATGTTCTCTCAGTCTTTCCAATTACAGCCATCAGTCTATGAGCTAAGGCCCTGTCCTGAATTCACCAAAGTCTATTGAATTGGTTGACGTAAATACTGAAAAGTACTTGGATGATCCGTTCGTTGTCCATATTCAGATAGGCAGCTCCATTCCCGCCTATCTCGATCTACAGAGAAACTTTCTGTTGACAAATACGTCTCTCAAAGTTGAATTCTAGAGGATTCTTCATTGGCGCACTGTCGAATATTCTGGCAATTTACCTTTCCATTCATAAAATGTCTGTCTCGTCACCAATCACAATGCTATCCAAGAAACAAGCAGGTTTATGGAGAAGCCATTCTACAAATTGTCTACGACTATGAAAAATCCGTATAAAGAAGTTGGTGCTTTGCCTGCATCTTTTAGGGATGCCATTTTAAGACATGTTTAACAATAAGATTAATGTTGAACTTGCCAAATGCAAGCTATTCTTTCTGATTGATACGTTTGGATTTTTAAGAAGTGCTATCCGAACATTTTCAATATTGTATGTTCTTCTTATAATTTCCCTACGACCCGAACGACTTTTGTTTAGATTTAAGCATGTTCCTTCCTTTTGGTACTTCCAGGCATTTTTCCAAATAGCGGGCTTGCTTGGTGGATGCCTATCAGTAAAACGCTGCTCAAATAAAATTTGTACTTGTTTAATACTGCCAGCGATAAAAATGTTTGTGATAACAAATACTCATTGATTTTTTGTTAACTGCATGATAAAAGAGGTCTTTCAATTGGTATCAAAGATACTTAGAAAAATAAAATAAAATTATTTTTCCTGAGGTACTCGTAAATTTGTTAATTATCAACTTCGTATTTTCATTATTTCACTTCTTGCGGAAACATTTTTTTGTTTCATAGAAAAAAAATTGTGTATCGATATGGTAAAAGAAAATTAAATGAAATTGTCATAATCGAAAAATAAATACCGGGTATTGGAAAGACCTTGTAGTGATCAAACTATGCAATAGGTAGACAGACCTCTGGCACCAAAATTGCTGGATTCAATAGGCACGAAAGATACCTCCACAAAATATAGGCGAATTGGTCCTATTATATCCACTATCCAGGCACGCCCTATTAAATATATATAATGTAAAGATTAAATATTGTATGAGAAATAGGATAGGATTTGTAAATGTGCATACATATATGTAAGAGGGCAAGCGTGAGGCACAGTGAGGAGCGAAGGAAAATGATTGAACACCTGCGTTTGATAAAGCTGCGCAAATTGTGTCTCGAGATATAATTATCAAAGACAGATATTTAAGGAGGAGCCCAAATAAACACAGCTGTTCACTGAAAGAGTTGTGCAACGACAATCGTATCAAATTATACAAATAAGAGTTTGTCATATAATGTACACACTGCGTGAACAGGCTTCCTAGCCCCACCCGGAGAGTGGAGAAATGAATACAACGGAGGTAGGCCGTCCCTGAGTAATCTCTAGGCCATGCCCTCTGCATGAGGAGTGCACATATAAATTGGAAAAGAAAGATGAAGACAACAGAGAGAGAATAGTAACGAAGTTATTCGCGTTCACGCTCCCGCCTAAATCCTTTAAGTCTTGTCTCGCCCTTAATTCGTACTTGCGTTGATAATATATAGACTACTAATCTACCGCATAGTACGCTCCAAAATATTCCGTTATTAGAATAAGGTTTATTTTCGTATGTCCATCTTTGCCTTGAAACTTCCATAAGCCCAATCAAGTAGAAAAACACCGTAAGATCATTTATTCTTGGAGTCAGATAAATAATTCACTGTAGCGCCATCCTTCATCTATAAACTGGAACTAATCGCTCCCTCATAAGGTTGTGGTTTACAGAAACATCTTTCTTCCACCGTCGTCAGGACCTATATAACTGGTAACCTTTTCATGTATAACACCACTTACATAACTCCCCATCACCGGTGTCCCCATAACTGCCGACCTCCAACTATAATTGGTGACACCTCGTTCGACCGGGTAGAGAAGGCATAAAATAAAGAATTGTCTCATTAAGCAATTTTCAGACATGACAAAGTGATGGGGATTTCGTGAACGTCGTCAGCGTCAAGCATCCCATCTTCAATGAAGCAGCAGTCTCAGGCTGGTTCCAAATTGTGGAGGCCTAATTTTACATCTCCGGGATAAAGAAGGAAGAGACTCATTTTTTTCATATTTTGGCCTCATTACCTCCCGAGACTGTTAATCGTCTTCCGGCATACATTATAGCAGGCCGTAACTACCAGTGTTTAGAAAAGTAAGTAATTGGCCTATTCGAGACGACTAAGCCTGAACTTTTTGAGAAGCTTATCGAATCCTCCCCGCTCCCAGGCCGACCCTCAACTAACTAAGAAGAGTGACGGAAGACAGCCATTCAGGTAAGAGTGGGTGAAGAGCTTGTGCGTCACGAGTGAGTTTATCAAATCATAACCGTCCAATATCACGCTGATAATCGACTCTCAGGAAGAATTAAACCTAGCACAATTAGGAAAACTTGAGGGTGAACTTGTAACATTCAGCCGAGCGCAGTGCCATAATACAAATACATATGTGTCCAGAGGACACAGTGCCGTTTCAAACGCGTTTATGCCCCATAATAATACGAGTGCTAACTTTGGAGATAATTCGGCAAGGAATGCGCGATCAGTGGCCGAAAGTAATTACAGTGTAGATAATTCACCAGGGTTGATTGCAACCCTTCCATAAAGCACAAAAGCTGTAGTTTATCGCTCACTTATATATTTCGGCGAAAAGGCTAAAAACTGCTAACCCTGGTGAAGGTGGCCGAAAGGAGAAGGATATGTGCAAATGCAACCTTACTCCAGGCCATCTTCGCCAGCACCAGCGGAAAACTAATTGGGAATTCCAGAGTAAACGTGGCCACGGGCGTGTCGTCTATTTTCACCTTCACCTTCAGTTCTTAATTGACACGGGGGCAAGTGTTTCTATTATTCCGGCTAAACTGGTGAAGTCAGGTGATGTGCGCGATTCTGGCATTAACGTTTCAACAGTTAATGGCAAAAAAATTAAAGTCCACGGCCAAATTCATACGGATATAGTGATTCCAGGTCTTCGCCGATCATTTAGAGGGTCGTTCGTTGTAGCAGACACCACCTCTCCGTTATTAGACATTGACTTTGTGACATTATTATCTTCTAATAAGACTGTGCGCGCGACATGCTAATAGATAATCGAACTAAACTCGTGTCGAAAGTGAAGTTGTCTGAAAAACAGGCGGTAATATTAATACTGGATTACCTGCAGCACATACCGCCTCATTGCAGACCTATACTTGAAAAATAGAAGGCTCTGTACGCACTCGTACCGCTCAGGCCTCCCCGTCACAGCCGAACTCAGTGAAGCATACAATTGAAACTGGTAGTGCTCCACCAACATTTGCACGACCAAGACCTCTTTCGATTGAAAACTGCGGGCTGCCAAAGCAACGTTCGAGACTACAAGGGGCGGTCAATGAGTGGTGCGAATCGGTAGGGAAAAACAGAGGAAGGGGGATGGCTGTTTGTGGGGGTGTTAGGACAAGTTATGACAAGTCACGACCTGCAGACGGACGCTCCTGCCTCGTCTATTTAAGAAGCAGTAGCTGATCTCAGATCGTCAGTCACAAATTTTTCAACAATGGAGAAGGTTGAGCACCGCGCACTGATCAAATTTTTGACCAAGGAAGGCAAGAATGCAAATGAGATCCATGAACGCATGGTTGCAGTGTACACCGACACCGCCCCTTCCTATGCAACCATTGCTCACTGGAATAGGGAGTTCCATGGTCGTGAATCCCTTGAAGATGACCCTCGTCTAGGACGCCCGTCAGACGTGATCAACGAGGACAATGTGGCCCGTGTGGAGAGGATGATCCTCGAAAATCGACGGGTGAAGGTCTAAGAAATCAAGCGAGAACTTGAAATATCACATGGAAGTGTTATCAACATCATCCACGACAATTTGGCCATGACCAAGGTCTCTGCACATTGGGTCCCTAGAAATCTCACGCCCCATGATCGACTTCAACGTCATCAAAGTCCACAAGGCCAGAGTTGCACAAGCTGCCCTGCGCAAGTGCGGATTCGAGGAGCTCAACCATCCCCCCTACAGTCCAGATCTGGCCCCTAGCGACTACTTTTTATTCCGCCAGCTCAAGGCTGCACTGCGTGGACGCCGGTTTGGGGACGATGAAGATGTCCAGCTTACCATCCAGGAGTGGATTGAACAGCAGTCGGGAGATTTCTGGTTGTCGGGAATTCGAAGCCTCAGGGACAAGTGGCGCAAGTGCATTGAAGTCGAGGGTAGTTATATTGAAAAATAATAAAACACTTTTCCTTATATCTCGTTTCCTTATATCCGAATTGCAAAACTTATTGACCGCACATCGTATAATGAAGGGAGTCGTTTGCCCGTCAAGATCACCATTGTTTGTAGGAGTACATTAAGCTCCTACTTGGTCTCCGAAATGCCAGCTGAAGCTTACAGAGGCACATGGACACCCTGTTTCAAGGATTAGGGTTCATTTTTGTGTACATAGACGACATTCCGGTGTATTCAGACAATATAGACGACCACCGGAAGCATTTGGAACAGATCTTTGAAATCAAGGTCAAAAATAGTCTAAGAATATCACTGGAGAAGTACGAGTTGGCGAAGGAAGAAATAGATATTTTAGGACACCCTGTCTCGGTTGAAGGTATATGCCCCACCGGCGAAGAAGATGGAAGAGATTGGAAATATGCCGCTACCAAAGAACTAAAGGCTCTTTCAACAAGGACGCTCGAGCTTTGTCAAGCGATAGTGGTCATGTTGTTGAAGCGACATCTGGCAACCTCACTGTGAACTGTTCAGTAGTACTTGGCAAGTCACGATGGAAGGTTATAGCGTTGAACAGCGTGTGCAATTCATCAAATGTTATTATCAAATTCAGTGCTCCGCTCGACAAACGTTCCGCGCATTACGTGATATTTCAATTCTCGCCACAATCGTCCTGCCGAGTCCACTGTTCGACACTTGGTGGCCAAATTCGAGGCAAAAGGGTCGATCAACAATCAGCCAACACCCGTACGTCACCGAAATGGAAGGTCTGCTGAAAACATCGCGGCCGTAAATGAGAGCGTACGGGAAAATCAGAGGCAGTCAATTTCTCGTTGTTCACAAGAACTTGTCCTTTCTGCGACTTCAGTTTCGCGAATTATTCGTAGTGACTTGAGTCTGCACCCTTAAAAAATCCAACTTACCCAAGAACTTAAGATAAACGACCATAGACAACGCTGGGTGTGCGCTGATTGGGCTCTAGAGCAGTTTAAAGTTGCCCCAAATTTCCCCCAAAAAATCATCTTCAGTGACGAGGCCCATTTTTGGATGAATGGATTTGTAAACAAGCAAAATGGTCGGCTTTGGGACGAAAACAATCCACAGGAGATACACCAGCACCAATTGCATCCCAACAAAGTCACTAATTGGTCCGGATTTTTGTCTAACGGAATAATCAGTCCATATTTTTTGATAGACAGCGATTTCAGGGCAGGGTCATCTCGCGCGGCGGCGACGTCAACTGGCCACCAAAATCATGCTATTTAACGCCATTAGACTACTTTCTTTGGGGCTACCTTAAATCAAAGATCCATGCGAATAATCTGCAAACAGTTGAAGTTCTCAAAGTCAACATAACGAAGACCATCCAGCAAATTCAGCCAGATTTATGCGACAAAGTCATCGAAAATTGGGCCTCCCGAATACGTTCCACCAAGCGAAGCCGTGGTGGATATTTGAACGACGTCATATTCCACACTTAATGCCATAAAATGTACTTTGAAAATTTAAAATAAATTCAGTGCATATATCACACAACTTGTTTTATTTACATTTAAAAATCAAGCGACCTTATTGAAACACCCTTTACAAGGAGCTTCGAGGATATTGGGGATGGTAGGCTACTACCGTAGGATGATCTCCAACTTTGCCGCGATTGCATCCCCGCTGATTGAGCTAGTTCGCCTGCAACCAAAGTCTCGAGAGCTCGTGTGGAACGAGGAGGCAAGTAAGGCATTTGAGAGTACTAAGTCAGCCTTAATCGGCTTCATGATACTCTGTCACCCGCTGCCCAATAATTCCCCACACCAGCTGGTGACGAATTGTTTCCCATTACACGGGAGGTGCAGCCCTACACCAGATGGTTGACGGATCTGCGAAACCCTTGGCATTATTTTTGTGTAAGCTAAGCCGGATGCAGTAAGCATACTCCACCTACGACAGAGAGCTCCTAGCGGCTTATCTTGCTGTCATGAACTTCAAGCACCTAATTGAAAGTTGCCACGTCACCTTGTGCACTGAAGGTGATGTGGCTGACTGCCACTGAGTGCTACAACAGACAGACAACATGCCATTGGACAACCATTCTAGAATACATTAGTGATATCGCGTACGTGCGTGGTCAGGATAACGTAATTGCTGACTGCTTCTCACGGAACGTCAATTCGGTCCAAATTGACTCTCTTGACCTCTGAGCTTTGGCGGCAGCGCAGGAAAATGATGCAGAGACAAGGGAATTTCCTTCGCACCAGAAACCTTGCCATTTTCCTGAGGATGTTCAGCTTTGGTGCGAAGTAACATCTGGATACGCACGACTGTTTGTCCCGTTGGGATGTAGGAGTGCAATCTTCAATCAATTTCACAATCTTTCACAACCTGGAATCAAGGCTTCACTTCGGCTAATCAAATCGAGGTATTTCTGTCCAAACATGTAAAAGGATATCCGCTCCTGGACGAGAGAATGCTTCCCTTGTCAGTTTCCAAAGTGAATCGCCCCACAGAATCACCGATTCTCCCTATTAATATTCCTTCTTCGAGGTTTGAAACTGTACACATCGATATAGTTGGACTTCTCCCACCGTGTACACTGCCTGGACAATCCTACCCTTCGCATAATCGGTACTTGTTATCATGCATCGACCGAGCGACAAGATGGATCGAAGCGCTACCGATCCCGGATATAAGTGCCGCAACAGTTGCGTTAACTTTACTGGACGGGTGGATTTCCAGATTTGGAGTCCCGCTTTATGTGGTAATCGACAGAGACGTCCAATTCAAATCAGAACTATTCAAAGAGCTGTCTGCAAGAGAGTACCTATAGTGATCGAACTATGCAATAGGTAGACCTCTGGCACCAAAAATTCCTGTATTCAATATGCCCAAAAGATACCTCCACAAAATGGACCCAAATTGGTCCTATAAAATCCAGGCATACCTTATTAAATATATATAATGTAAAGATTCAATATTGTATGAAAAATAGGATGGGATTTGTAAATGTACATATATGTAAGCAATCAAGCGTGAGACAAAGAGAAGAGCAAAGGATTTGGTTGAACACCTGCGTTTGATAAAGCTACCCAAGTTGTGTCTCGAGATAGAATTATCAAAGACGGATATTTAAGAAGGGGCCCAAGTAAACACAGCTGTTGACCGTAAGAGATTGTGCAGCGACAATCGTATCAAATTATACAAATAAGAGTTTATCATGTAAATGTACACACCCCGTAAACAGGATTCCTAGCTCCGCCCGGAGGGTGAAAAATGACCATAACAGACGTCGACCATCCCACGCCCTATGCGTGAGGAGCGCATATATTTATAAGAAAAAAAAGAGGAAGATAACAGAACAAGAATACTAACGAATTCATTCGAGTTCACGCTCACGCCTAAATCAAATAAGTCTTGTCTCGCCCTTAACTCGTACTCGCGTTGATAATATAGGGTCTTTCAACAAGGACGCTCGAGCTTTGTCAGGCGATAGTGGCCATAATGTTAAAGCGACATCTGAAAACTTCACTGTGAACTGTTCAGTAGTACTTGGCAAGTCACGATGGAAGGTTATAACGTTGAACAGCGTGTGCAAGTCATAAAATGTTATTATCAAAATCAGTGCTCCATTCGACAAACGTCCTGCGCATTACGTGATTTCTATTCTCGCCACAATCGTCCTGCCGAGTCCACTGTTCGACACTTGGTGGCCAAATTCAAGGCAAAAGGGTCGATCAACAATCAGCTAACGCCCGTACGTCGCCGAAACGCAAGGTCAGCTGAAAACATCGCTGCCGTAAATGAGAGCGTACGGGAAAATCAGAGGCAGTCAATTTCTCGTCGTTCATAAGAACTTGTCCTTTCTGCGACTTCAGTTTGGCGAATTATGCGTAGGGACTTGGGTCTGCATCTGTACAAAATCCAACTTACCCAAGAACTTAAGATAAACAACCATATACAACGCTGTGTGTGCGCTGATTAGGCTCTAGAGCAGTCAGAAGTTGCCTCAAATTTCCCCCCAAAAATCATCTTCAGCGACGAGGCCCATTTTTGGATGAATGAATTTGTGAACAAGCAAAATTCTCGGCTTAGGGACTGTGAGGGAATTCCACGTGGAATCTCTTGTTCAGAACGGAACTTCCATGCGCTTTAGAAGGCTTTGTTAGCCTTAAATTGGTAATCCTACCCCCCCCCCCTCCTTCCACAAGCGGTAACCTCGAACCGCGTCCACCACGATTCACCTTTAGATGGGCTAGAATAGCCTCTGTAAGAAGATTCGAGGCCATTCGAGAGTAGAGCTGTTTCCCGCTAACCCCCCCGCGAGGAGAGCCTCGGACACAAATAGTGCTCGACTCCCATGAGGAGACACAGAGTTGAGAAGCCTCGCCCGGATCCCAAGAAAATTCCGCTAGTTCCAAGTCAGGTGCTAGCAACAAAGCAAAGTGACAGCTGAACTATTTTTGTGTATTGGAATTAGCCCCAGCCAGTGAGGTAATTCGATTTAACGATCGCTACCGAGTGATTTTTCCAACTTCTCTCGTCGACTCCTGTCGAAGCCCTCCTCGTTTGCCCCTCGTTTTCGGGTGGCCCGAAATACTCTCCCATGGACCGGACGTTACCGCCCCCCCCCCTTTTTGGAGAACCGTCATCACTTCAAGTTCCCGCTCCGAAGTTTTGAACACCCTCGCCTCACGTGCAGGAGACATCCGTGAAGCCTTACCCCGTCGTCTCACCCGGAATCTTCCGTAAGCCAACCCCTCTCCCCCTTCAGTAACCCATTTGCGTTAATTCCCCCTTTTGAATAGTCTCATCCTGTAACACATTAATTTTAACTTCATAGTCTGATTCATAACTACAATCACCCCCCTCGTTCATCTGATATAATTTTGCCCGGCAATTCTCTCTATTTTTATGTAAATAAAATTATATTTTTGTACAAGCCTCTTTAAATAACCTTGAGTTTTGCCATTGCCCATAATTTATCTGACCCTGTTGCATTCTTTCTCGCTACTCAGCCCGTCTAAACTAGTGGTGCTCTGTCCCTTTTCGGTTCGCCTTTAAGTTATTGGTCCCTCCCCCATAGATATAATATGGTATTGATGTAATATAATGTCATACTACGACATATATATTTATTAATATACATATTATATAAATTTGGTGTCAAGTGTGTTTGGGGTTTTTACGAACCCGTGTCATTTTAATTTCAACATTAGAAGTTCTCTTGTTATTCACGTATATCTCTTTTATTTTAATTTTGTATTGTACTGGCAGAAGGCAAGTTCAAGTTAATTGAAGAGCAGTGGAACGTTAATCTATTTAGATTTTGTGTCAGACTCCAGGTAATTATTTTTTTTTTTACTGTGTTTGAATTTTGGAGACTCTCTTGGTTATTAATCCAAAAGAGTTAAGGTCTTTGGTGTCCTAATTCCCGTAGGACCATTTTATTTTTTTCCGCTTAGAGACAGCAGAGGTAGGTAGCTGTATTATTATTTTTTTTTTGTGAACAAGGCCTTCAAGAATATTCAAGTATTCGTTTCGCGTGTGTAGTGTCCTTGATCGTTCGCATGTCAGTGTTGCCTCAGTTAACTGCGTAACAATGTCATCCGTCGAAAAATTTAAGAGTCAGGTGAAATGTTAGGTCTTGCGGGCAAAGACCTGCTAAATTACGTACATGAAGAAGAGAGGAACGAACGGGCAGAGCGAAGGGAAATGGAGATGGAGAAGAACAAGATGGAGATGGAGAAGAACAAACTGAAGATGGAGATGGAGAACAAACTGAAGATGGAAATGGAGATGGAGAAGAACAAAATGGAAATGGAGAAGAACAAGATGGAGATGGAGGAGAACAAACTGAAGATGGAGATGGAGAACAAACTGAAGATGGAAATGGAGATGGAGAAGAACAAGATGGAGAAGAACAAAATGGAGATGAAGAAGAACAAGATGGAGATGGAAGAGAAGAAACTGAAGATGGAGATGAAGAACAAACTGAAGATGGAAATGGAGATGGAGAAGAAAAAGATGGAGAAGAACTAAATGGAGATGGAAGAACGTGAACAAATTAAGCAGCATGAGCTGGAAATAAGCCCAAATTAAATGGATTCTCAGTCCATCGGTTCCCGGTTTGAAATTCCCCTAACTCCTTCAGTCCACCTTCTCGCTTTCAATGATGGAGAGAACTTTGGGTCATTTTTTACCAATTTTGAGAGAATCTTCCAGATCAATAGATGGGATCTCGAAAATGATGGCGTCGCTCGCTTACTTCCCCTCATAAGTGCCAAGTTAAGGGATATCTTCGTATCCCTTTCCCCCGAAGCAACCTTGGACTATTCCACGTTAAAGTCCGAATTGCTAGCCGCTGTTCATATGAATAGCGAATTCTATCACTCCCGATTCCGCCAGGAAAGGATCCGCCCTGGCCAAACCTTTCGACAACACGGGTACATCCTCCAAGACACCTTCAGTGTTGGCTGGATGCGTGCAAGATTCCCCAGGTCTACGAGTCCCTTGGGGACTTCTTCCTTAGGGATCAGCTTTTTGCTGCCGTGGCTCCCGAAATTCACGCCTTCATTAAGGATAAACGTTGTACCACTTTCAAGGAGTGCTTGGAAGAGGCCGATGTTTACGCGGGTAGTCACAATTTATACCCTAAGGATGTTCAAAAGGCTCCTCAATCGCCCGCCAAAACTAAATTTTATGGTCCTAAGGCCCCTCCTAAATTGGTTCCAAAATTCACCAAGGTTCCTAGTCCCTCGAAGCCAAGAAACTTCCGTTCATCTGAACACCAATACGTTAAGCCTCTCCTTTCTTCTCCCCCGGTTGTGCCGTACCAAAAGAACCCGATCATCTGCTACAATTGCGGAGTTCCCGGCCATTACCGCACGAACTGTCCTCAAAACTCCCGATTCGAAAACTCTCAGGCCCACCAAGTGCACAAAATCTGGGCCACTCCTGCTCCTTCTCCGTCGCCTCAGGAGAACCCCGAACCTCCCTCGCCCGCCAAAGTTCCGGACCATCAGGTGAACTTCCTCTTTAATGAGAACAACCCTGGTGGATTGAAATTCTAGAACGAAATTATGAACGGGTGCCGAGTATCCACCCTCGTTCGTGACACCGGGTGCACCTGTATCGTAGTGTCTGAGGACCTACTCCCCCCTATTGGCCCCGACCATAAGAAGTTTGCGGTGGTCCACGACTACCTCGGCTGGGCCAGTCGTTTCCCAGTAATTCGTTGTCACATCGAGTGCGACTATATGTCTGATTGGGTCGAAGTGGTAGCGGCCCAAATCAAGTTATGCTCCGTTTTGATCGGTCAGAGCCCCGTAATCCACCACCATCCCGTGGCCCAACTCGTGATTACCCGTACACAGGCAGCCCTGGAATCCCATTTTCCCATTCCCCTGGAAACCCCTATTGACCCGGAGCTCCAAGCCTTCCGGAGCGACAAGTTTGCCCGCACCTAGAAGGAGTGCGCAACTCTCCTTCCCCTTTAGAAGAAAACTAAAACCCTCGAACGTGAGTCCACCCGAGGTAACAAACGAGTGTCATATCTCGTGAAGAAGGATTTATTGTATCGTGCCTGCTCGGAAGTCACAGACCAAGAAACACATGTCTTGTGTGTTCCCCGTGAATACGTCCCGCAAGTATTGAAGCTCTCCCATGACAGTTTATTCGAGGCCATTTTAGCCATAATAAGACCGCGCAACGAGTCTTCAAATATTTCTTTTGGCCAGGTGCATCCAGAGATATCGCCGAATATTGTCGGTCATGTGATATCTGCCAAAAGACGTCCGCAAAAGGACGGGTTAAGCCAGCCCCCCCTCAGAGAGGCCCCATCATCACCGAGCCCTTCTCCCGAGTGGCTATCGACCTGATTGGCCCTATTCACCCCCCTTCAAGCGAAGGACATTGCTATGTCCTCACCTTGGTAGACTTCGCTACCCATTTCCAGAAGCAGGCCCCCTCAAGAAGATTGATAGTATCACGTGCACCGAAGCACTGATCTCTATATTCTCGCGGGTGAGAATTCTCAAGGAGGTACTGTCAGATCGAGGGAGACAGCTTACTTCCGAACTCATGGAATATGTAGGCAAGCTTCTGATGGTAAAACCTTTGTTTACCACCCCTCACCATCCGGCTGGGAACGGTATGTGCGAGAAATTAAACGGGACCCTCAAATCAGTCCTCAAAAGGATCTGTATTGACCAGCCCCGAGAATGGCCCTGATACTTGCCGGTTGCCCTTTTCGCGTGCAGAGAGCTCCCTCATAGAACCCTTGGATTCGCCCCTTTCGAGCTCTTGTACGGACGGAACGTGCGCGGCCCCCTCAGAATCCTTAACGAACTTTTTACTAATCCCCAACTGGACGAGGAAATACAGACCTCCTACTCTTATCTCCTGGATTTGAGAAAAAGGTTAGAAGAGTGTGCTGATCTAGCCTATAAGAACGAGGACGTGAATTTAGAGAGGTATAAGAGCTGCTTTGACCTTAAGTCACGAGAACGAAAATTCAAGCCTGGCACGGAGGTGCTGTCACTACTTCCCACGGAAAGCAACAAACTCCTTAGCCAGTGGAAGGGACCCTACCCTGTCCTTGAAGCTAAAGGGCCCGCGGATTACCTCATCCGTACTCCGGCGGGAGCGACGTTTTCCACGTAAATATGTTAAAAAGGTACCACCGGCGCGCAGGTACCCACAACTTGGTAGCCCCAGACGAAGAATCCCCGTTAGAAGCAGCATATCTCGCTGGCCCCCCCAACGTCGTCCAAGTAGTTTGTATTGAGTCAGACAATGAATATCCCCTTCCGTCATTACCCGAATTTCCAAATCCATCTAGGGCAACCGCACTCGACGTCTGCCCCCGGCTATCTCCCTACTCCAAGAATCAGCAGCAGCAGTTGCTGAGCGGATTCGGCGATATCATTTCTAGCACCCCTGGCTGCTCTAATCAATTTGAGCACGACATTGTCATCATTACCAAAGAAGCCGTCCGCTCCAAGCCATATACCCTCCCCATCCACCTTAGGAAAGCTTTCAACGAAGAGGTGGATAATCTGGTAGCGTTAGATATAATAGAACCCTCGGCGTCTGATTATTCCTCCCCCATTGTTATGGTTCGCAAACCCGACCACACTTTCCGTATCTGTGTCGATTTTCGCAAGCTAAATTCAGTAACGGTGTTCGACGCAGAACCCATTCCCCTCATAGATGAAAATCTCTATTTTTTCGAGGAAATGAACTTCATTTCCGAATTAGACCTCTGTAAGGCGTACTACCAAATTCCCCTTCGTCCAAACGCCCGCAAGTATACCGCCTTTCCCACATATAAGGGCCTCATGTAGTTCAAACGACTTTCCTTTGGGCTAGTCACTGCATGCAGCAATTATAACAGAATGATGCGAAGAATCGTGGACGGGCTGCCCCACGTCTCTTTTTATTTTGACAATCTGTATGTAGCAACCGTTACCTAGGACCAGCACATGATCGCTCTCCGCGCCCTACTCAATAGGCTTCGTGAGCACGGGCTCACCCTTCGGCCTACTAAGTGCCACTTCGCTTATGATACGATTAAGTATCTGGGATTCAAGATCGGTAAAAATCAGATGAGCCCCCAGGAAGAAAAAGTCCGAGCCATCGTTGAGATGCCCCTCCCCCGCACGAAGAAACAGTTGAGGTCATTTATGGGATCTGTCTCATTTTACCCACGCTTCATTCCAAACTTCGCGTCAATCACCGCACCGATAACTGCCCTGCTTCAAAAAAAATCCCCGGATCCCCTTTCGTGTGATCCCGAAACCTCCGCTAGGTTCCATCAGCTAAAAAAACAGCTAACGTCCGTTCCCATTCTGAGGCTACCGAACCCGACTAAGCCTTTCGGCATTAGGACCGATGCCAGTGATGAAGGGATTGGATGTGTCCTCCTCCAATATGCTGATAACGGAGACAGCCACCCGGTGGCTTACGCGAGTAGAAAGCTTTTACCACGCGAGCGAAATTATTCAGTAATAGAACGGGAGGCCTTGGCAATAGTCTGGGGGGGTTATCAAGTTCAGTATTGTCTTAATAGGGAAGCCTTTTATAGTGGAAACAGACAACCGCCCCTTGTCGTTTCTGAGAAATACGAAAAGTCAGAATGGGCGCATCATGAGGTGGTTGCTGATACTCCAACAATATCAGTTTGAAATATTGTACATCCGCGGCAGTGACAACTGTGTTGCTGACAATTTGAGTCGTAACCCGGTGGCAGAAGAAACCGACGAGCCACTAAATTAAAATAACTGTAAATATGGTATTTCTCCTATAACCTAGAGGTTAAATGCCTCGCAAAAGTTTGCTGATATTATAATCCCTTATGTATATATTACCTCAATGTTGTTAATTATGATTTTTTTGGAAAGGTCCACTAAATTGTTGTCTTTAGTCCCATACTTATGCTTCCATTTAATTGTTTTTTTTTTTCTTTTGGTTCCACTGAAATGTCGCCAATGTTCTGTGATTTTTTTTTTGTTTAAAATTGTACGAGTTAAATTCTCTAGAATTGACCTGTTTAAGGCTTATGTCCGTAAATTCCCCGCTGAGCTTAGATTCACGTTTTTTTTGCGTGTGTACACCTGTCGTAGCAGGTCAGAATTTCCCTAGACCCCTTGATAATTCTAGTTTGACGGGTGGGATGATCCTTCGCTACGCAACTGCTCTGTAAAGCATCATCTTTCGGTTGGGAGATGTGTGAGGGAATTCCACGTGGAATTTCTTGTTCAGAACGGAACTGCCATGCGCTGTATAAAGCTCTGTTAGGCTTAAATTGGTAAGCCTAACCCCACCCCCCTTCCACAAGCGGTAGCCTCGAACCGCGTACACCACGATTCACCTTTACACGGGCTAGAATAGCCTCTGCAAGAAGATTCGAGGCCATTCGAGAGTAGAGCTGTTTCCCGCTAACCCCCCCGCAGGGAGAGCGTCGGACATAAATACTGCTCGACCCCCATGAGGAGACACAGAGTTGAGAAGCCTCGCCCAGGCCACAAGAAAATTCAACTAGTTCCAAGTCAGGTGCTATCAACAAAGCAAAGTGACAGCTGAACTATTTTTGTGTATTGGAATTAGCCCCAGCCAGTGAGGTAATTCGATTTAACGATCGCTACCGAGTGATTTTTCCGACTTCTCTCGTCAACTCCTGTCGAAGCCCTCTTCATTCGCCCCTCGTTTTCGGGTGGCCGAAATCCTCTCCCCTGGACCAGACGTTGCCGCCCCCCTCCCTTTTTTGGAGAACCGTCATCACTTCAAGTTCCCGCTCCGAAGTTTTGAGCGCCCTCGCCTCACGTGCAGGAGACATCTGTGAAGCCTTACCCCGTCGTTTCACCCGGAATCTCCTGTAAGCCAACCCCTCTTCCCCTTCAGTAACCCATTTGCGTTAATTCCCCCCTTTTGAATAGTCTCCTCCCGTAACACATTAATTTTAACTTCATAGTCTGATTCATAACTACAATCACCCCCCTCGTTCATCTGATGTAATTTTGCCCGTCAATTCTCTCATTATTTTTATGTAAATAAAATTATATTTTTGTACATGCCTCTTTAAATAACCTTGAGCTTTGCCATTGCCCATAATTTACCTGACCCCATTGCATTCTTTCTCGCTACTCAGCCCGTCTAAACTAGTGGTGTTCCGTCCCTTTTCGGTTTGCCTATAAGTTATTGGTCCCTCCCCCATAGATATAATATGGTATTGATGTAATATAATTTCATACCACAACAGAGACAAAAACAATCCACATAAGATACATCGGCACCAATTGCACCCCAACAAAGTCACTGTTTGGTGCAGATTTTCGTCTAGTGGAATCATCGGTCCGTATTTTTTGGAGAACGAGGATGGGATCGCCACAACCGTCAACGGCGAGACCTACAGATCTACTGGATTATATGCATGATATGGATACTGACGACATGTGGTTCCAACAAGACGGTGCTACGTGCCACACAGCGTATGCCACGATAGACATTGTGCACCAGCGATTTCAGGGTAGGGTCATTTCGCGCGGCGGCGACGTCAACTGGTCACCGAAATCATGCGATTTAACGCCATTAGACTACTTTCTTTGTGGCTACTTTAAATCAAAGGTCTATGCGAATAATCCGCAAACCGTTGATGTCCTCAAAGTCAATATAACGAAGACCACCCAGCAAATTCAGCCAGATTTATGGGACAAAGTCATCGAAAATTGGGCCTTCTGAATATGTTCCACCAAGCGAAGCCGCGGCGTAGATTTGAACAACGTCATATTCCACACTTAATGCCATAAAATGTACTTCCGAATTTAAAATAAATTAAGGGCATATATCACACACAACTTATTTTATTTACATTTAAAAATTGGGCGACCTAATTGAAAGACCCTTTATATAGACTACTAGTCTCCCGTCTAATCAGCTCCGTGTCACGACGCTTGCTTCATAATATTCCGTTATTAGAATAAGGAGTTTATTTTCGTATATTAATCTTTGCTCTGAACCTTCGATAAGCCCAGCCAAGTAGAACACAGTAAGACCATTTATCCTTGGAGTCAAATAAATAATTCACCGTAACGAAATCCTTCACCTATAAACTGGAACTAGTCGCTCCCTTATAAAGTGGTGGTTTACGGAAACATCTTTCATTCACCGTCCTCAGGAGCTATATAACTTGTAACCTTGTCGTCTACAATACCATTTACCTAACTCCCCTATAAATGGCGACCCCCCTATAACCTGTTATACTCGTTACGACGCTCTCAACAAAGGACATTGATAGTTTTGATGCAGTTAGACAAATTTTTATTGTTTTAACATATAAATATGTGTTGAAATTGTAATATTAATCAATTAGGCCATCCTCAGCGGGGAGCATGCGCTCCAGGTGTGACCTGAAGGCCACGCACACGTTGCTGACGAAATCCTTCCTCATGCTTGCCCAAATGGGTTTGAAGGAGAATTTCAGCTCGTCGACGTTGATCTGGTGGATCTTACAAGCATTGGCCACGACATGCGCTCACACGCAGTAGTCGATGGGATTGAGGTCGGGTAACTGCAGGGGCCAAAAGTCCTTCGACCAAAAGTTCATGTTCGATCCAACCCCTCTTGCACGGTCTTGGCTGTGTGAGCCGGGGTACAATCCTGCTGGAAGACGTAGTTCGGCTTCTACGTAATCTTCCCCCCACCCCCGGTCAGGACTTTCGTGAACAAGATGTCCCTGTAATCGGCAGCAGTGAGGCTGTAACCGGCTAAAAACTACATGGTAGGCATCTTCTGGCTCATCAGAGAGACCAAGTACTTGGTCGTTGACACGTAGTGACCCTCCGAGACGTCCTGTCCAAAGCTTACCACGCGGTCATTCTGTTTATTGATCCTGGATCGACCGTGAATTATTTTCATCAAAAAAAATAGAATTCGTTTATCATGACTCTTCAAGTCGTTGAGAAGGAGTCGACAGCGTTTCTGGCGTTGTTCTGGCATAGGGTCAGTGAGTTGAGGTCTTTCCACGCACCTTAAGCTATTGCTGCCCTCCTCCTTGATGGCTCTAAGCACCGTGACTACCAAGATATTCTTTTTCACAGTCATTTTAAGCTTCGGAGCGCTTTCGAAGGCCTTTCTTACAGCCAAATGGTTGACAACTTGAGATCTGCTCTGCCTAAAAGGGCTCGATCTTTGAGATCCTTCATGTTCTTGAGCCTCTCCGTGACTCTGTAGACGGTCATCCGGCTGACGTTGAGCCGCTTTGCGATGTCAGACTTGTTGGGGCCCGCGCGCAGGAGAGTAGAAATCTCGATTTTATTCGCTTTCCTCTCGACACATCTGCACACAATGGAAAAGACGTTTTAATGACACATGCTGGAAAATTAGAACTTTAGGTTTCTTTGATATATATTTTTCTAAGCCACACGTAAACCACTAGAAAGATAAAAAAAAAAAATTGAGTGTCACAGAACTCAAATAGCCTTATATTCTACAACTACCTAGATAAATGGTGCCCTACCCGATTTAACTTGATACAGTGCATTTAATTGCATAATATATAAACAATTTAAATTAGCTTTATAAATTTATTTTTCTTTAGTCGTCTATTTTAGTAACGCATTTGCATTAGGTTGGGTTTCTTTCCCTAACAATTTTCTAATTTTAAAACGGTCGCTTCGTTATCTTAGAAATTTTACATTCCTCGAAATACATTTTTCAATAATTACCTCATCCTATGTTTATTTAACAAATTTTCTTGGCGTATTCGTTCCCCTAGTTTCCCTTAATCGAACAAGAGAAGTTATTGAGCTCTTAATATTTTTAACGACCATTTCGCCTTTCCCACGAACTTATAAAATGTTTTCATTTAAAATTTTCACCTGCCCAATCTTTACCTACACATACAACCATAATGGATTATGTAATTGCGCTATTTACTTCTTCCTCCGCTGCTATTTCGACCTCGTTAGCGCATTGCTTCTCCCAGACTAACCACAGATTCGATCAGCACGCCCACAGCAACTGTATCAGCCGCGAATCTAATTCAACAAACTTACATCTCAGCCCCAGTTGACTTATCCCTATTTGAGTCCAGTAAACTGCTCGAGTGGCTGCAAATGCGCGATCTCATCATCTCCACCAATAGCCTCTCTGAAAAACAAAATATCATGCATATTTCACAATCTTTACCTATAAGTATTTTCGGTCTTTTCCAAAATATATTATTAAATAGCGCACGCCCAGGTGTGTTGGGAGAGTTTAGAGATGCCTACATTCAGGAATATGAGAGAACAGAGGTAGACAAGTTGCGTGAGCTTTGGCCCCTTATGTCATGTGGGATAGGATCCCCACCAACTTTATAGGCCATTTGATGAATTAGCATATGTTGAAGGTGCAGATTCTAGTGGTGTAAAACTCTTTTTAAAGGAAATATTCACGCGTTCAATCCCTGAGCACATTTTCCTTTTGATAACGATTGTAGGACCAGATAACTTGGAAGAAATAGCTAACGTGGCTGACCAATTATATTTTATCCCTTATTTAAATTATAGACCATCTCACTCTGAAAACCCTACCCCAAATTTTAATGCTAATATTTGTTTGTAAGTCAGGTTGCCAACGAAGGTTTTGAATAACCAGCCGAAAACATCCATGTGTAGGCTCCTCTACTTTCTGAAATTGCAACAGCACGACCAACATATCCATTACCGAAGGAACAGTTCATCCTCCTAATGCCATAACCAAAGATGGCACTCCAGCAAACGAGGTGATACATGGCACACTAGTCTTTATACTACTTCTCACTCCACATTTCATCCTAGTTTTCAGTCTTATTCATCTGATACATGCTGGTTTCACTGGAAATTTGGCAATAACGCTGTAGGATGTGTACAGCGATGCAAATTTACTCATCCCCTATTTCCCCCTCGTACCATCGCACCTACGGGTATAAAGCTGTACACATTGCACAGCCATACCAGTAAAATAATCCCTCCTCATCATTGCCCAGGTAGATTATCTATTTTCGTCCTTGATTTCCTCTCTTCCCATTACCCTTTGGTTGATTCTCGTCCCCTTATAGTTCTTTCCTGTCTATCTATATGCCTCTGTTGAGTGAGCTTTATTTCCAGCGCCTCTTCAGGAGTTTCATAACCTTACCCTTCTTTCTTCAAATATAGGCCAGTAAAACACAGTGCGATTCACCGTATAGAGATGACATCATAACGGTTTCTTTTCCCGCTCTCTTTTTGCTTCTCTTAAGAGGTATAGTACGTTCTCGCGCGAAAGGCTCGGTGTTTACCTCGCTGTTTGCTACTATCGGCATTATTTGGAAGGGCGTGATTTTACTATCCTTAATGACCATAAGACATTGGTTGGTGCACTCTCTGCACGTTATAATTCCTAAGTTCATTACGCAGTTGATTTGTATTGATCGGATGATGTAATAGGTAGGCTACTGGCAACAAATTGTAGGATTCAATCGGCCCAGCAAACACCTCCACAAAATGGACGAGTGGTGTTTTTATTAAATCCCAGCATAATCCACTCATATAAAATAAATGTCTAAAATTGGAATAAGGAATTGGGAATCCAATAAATGCAGGGTAACCAAATTTTGGTGAAGGTGAATTATCTATCTGACTCCAAAGATCAATTCTTCACAGTGTTCCTATTTTGTCTGGGCTTACCAAAGGTTTAGGGCTAATCGAGGTAAAAAAGGATGTTGAAAAATATATACTTTATTCTAATATTGTCTATAACGGGGCAAGCGGCACGTCACGGAGTTACTATGCGGGCGACTAGCAGTATATATATATATATATATATATATATATATATATATATATATATATATATATATATATATATATATATATATATATATATATATATATATTCAACGCTAAGTATTCAATTCTGGATCGACAAGACTTGGTGAATTTAAAAGGGGTTCCGTAAACGCTAATACGGTATGACAATACTTAATAACAATTATAATGCATAATTCTTAACTCCTGTATTCTTCTCATTGCTAGCCTATATATACAGTTTCATTTCCAGGTGGGCAGGGGGACGTGGCTTAGACTTTCCTGTCGGACAAATATTTATCGTCGAGGCTCATTAGTTCCACCCCTGGGCGGAGTTTTAAACGGCTGTGTATTACATTTTACTTACATCTCCAAATTTTTATCTATATAGCAGGATACGCTTGTCGCAGCTTAGTCATACAACTCCCTTTAGTCACAAAGTGTATTTAACCAGGTGTTCCGTAGACTCCGTCTTTCGAAAAATCTATTCTGAGACGTGAAATGTTTATTTACGCCTTGTCTTATTGACAAAAGTGATTCTGACCTTTCGCGCGTTCGTACATTGTTTGTCTCGCGCTCACTTCAAATAGTCGCTTGCCTTCTATTATATATATATATATATATATATATATATATATATATATATATATATATATATATATATATATATATATATATATATATATATATATATATATATACATTAACAAATATATTACATTCCTTATTTTGTATTCAAATTCATAGATGCAAATTAATCTATGCATTCTCAATTCCTTATTCCAATTTTAGACATTTATTTTATATGATCACCGCTCGTCCATTTTGTGAAGGTGTTTGCTGGGCCTATTGACCCTGCAATTTGGTGTTAGTAGCCTATCTATTACATCATGCGATCACTACAGATTCTCGTCATTCGGATTTCATTATGAAACTCACGAGTGATAATTTAGTACGGGCGATGGCTGAAATACGTTCAACCGCCACCAGAGTGCCTGCTAATCATGCTACTTTGGGGCCAAAGGAAATAACTACTTGTTTCCATGTTTTTATCCGTTATGACCCAGCGCCTTCACCGTTACAGCTGATATACGACAGTCCATTCTTCATCATTTCTAGAAAGACGAAATTCTTGGTCCTATAGCGCAGAACCAAGCACGAAACTGTCTCTCTTGACCGCCTCAAACCGTCATTTATTTACATTGTTTACACTGAACAGCACTCGTTTTCATCTTTTACAAATATAAATGGTTAAGATGTATCTGATAATGTCTTTTGTATGCCTCTTACTGTCGCCTTTACTATCTCAACTTCTACTTCTCAAATGCTGCTGCCTCCTCTTCTTTTTCGTGAACCCTCGTCGGCAGCAGTAGACAATCGGGAGAACATTCAGCCTCAAGATTTTTCTGCCTCATCAAACGTCAGTTTGGGAGAATGAGCTAAACTGATCACCATCGGGTGCACCACCTTTGTGACTGCGATTGCCTCGTTTTTTGAGTTTCCAAGCTGATCGTCAGCCATAGCTCGCTCTGGCAGGCGTGTTCGAACGCTCGTTCGTTTGCTAGAAAACCTTTAGGTCAAACGTTTTCATGTTTATTTTATGTAATTAATTTTTTAAGGCGCGCAACTCATCCGGCAATATCTACAACATAAAATCATATTTTTTGTCAAAATCCCTCTTTAAATATATGCACTCTTTTCCTATAATCTGGCAACAATCTTCCTTGCTACAATCCTTTTCAAAAAACAAATTTTCCACTCGTGCTCAACGTCTCGCAGCAACAGGTTTGTTTTACATAGTGTTAACGTGTACTTGGAAAACCCTCTAAAATTTTTAGTACCGTATTTAATTCATGTATTTTCCTTTCCAAACCATTTGAGCTATCCGTTGATGCAGTATTGTACTTATCCTACACGTATTACTTACCTCATCTCTCACCTCCTCGAATTATTTTTTCTTTGTCAGTATCCTATTACATATTCATTACACCTAAGGTCATCTATTCAATCTATAAGATTTCCTCTCACTTTCGTATAATAATAATATTTATATATAACTCTCATATACACTATCTTCCAAGTCCCTTAATAATAATATATATATATATATATATATATATATATATATATATATATATATATATATATATATATATATATATATATATGAAATTAAAAACTCACAAAGTATCACGTGAGGGTAGCAAATGAATGCAATGTCCCGCAGGAAAAAAATGAAATGGTGTTTCCGAGTACTTTCGAACTTTATTAAGTTGTTTATCAAGGATAACTACAAGAAATAATATTATATTAGAGGTATATATAAGAAAGAAAAGTATAAAAGACCGCCTCAAAAACAAGAAATCACCAATGAGGAAGACGGAAGGGGAAAGGTAAAGATTCACATTAAGAATTACAAGAAGCAGGTAGTAAGGTCAAACTGAGAAGACGAAAGGGTAACAGATTAAAAGAAGAAATGGAGATAGCTTAACGAGGGAGATTATAAGAAACGAAGAGCGAAAGAGTGGGGAAGGCAAGAAGAAGGCGAAAAAAATACAATGTACGAATACATAACAGAGCAGTGACATAATTAGGAAACAAAATGGGTCTACATAACTAAATATTGTATATAAAACTAACGACAAAAGTCAGGACTAATTTCTTTAAGCATTAGTTTTTTATTTATAGCATCTATTTTATATAACCGAGGGGAAAGGTTAAAATTATCACAATGGCTTGTAAAAGCACATTCAATGATATTCCTTTTTATAGGGTCATTGGAACTATAAATAATTTTGCCGAATTTCAGTTAATTAGATGGTCCTTATCTTACATGTGGACAAAGAAGGCACTGTTATTTTCCCCTCTTCGGACATTATATTTATGTTGATTTATGCGAAAAGAAAAGTTGTTAACCTGTTTGTGCATAATATTTACTCAGGCAACCTCACTTCTTGTAATTCTTAATGTGAATCTTTACCTTTTCCCTTCTGTCTTCCTCATTGGTGATTTCTTGTTTTTGAGGCGGTCTTTTATACTTTTCTTTCTTATATATACCTATAATATAATATTATTTCATGTAGTTATCCTGGATAAACAATTTAATAAAGTTCGCAAGTATTTCACAGCGAAGGTACATGTGATTTATTTGATATTAAGGAACAACGTTTCGAGCGTATTGCCCATCTTCAGGTTATTTTGTCAGTATACTTATTAAGAAGTCATAAAATCTGTTAAAACTAGAAAAAGTTGAAATATTTTATAGGAAAAGGGCGTAAAAAAATTTAAAGGCTAAAGTAATGGAATTTCATTAAACTACAAAAATTAAGACAGTAAAATAAATTAGGTGAGTAACAATATAACCCCCCCCCCTCCTCCAAATTATGAACAAACTAACAATATAAAAAACATATTAAGATCTTATTAAGATAAAAATATGCTAAAGTAAAAGATTCATATGGTAAAAATTGACGATATAAAATACAAAATGTTAAGAAAAGTAAAAAAAAGGGCTAGTACAAATTTAAACTTGCAATATTAAAAATAATCAAGTTAAGACCATGTAGATAAAAAAAAGAAGATAACTCAGGGATTTAAAAGACAAGAGTATCAAACATACAATTGTTTCAAAGTATCTAGCAAGAATGTACCACTAATGAAACGGAAAATAATCGAAAGAACGAAACAAAAGTAAATTATTAAAGTATAATGTTGCATACCGATGAAGTTCAGGTGAAATTACAAAGTGAAGAAATTATAATGGGACTGGCTTGAAGAAGGATAGGATTTTGATTGGTTGGTTGGTGAATAAGAGAAAGTTGGTTGGTTGTTGACTGAGGTAATTATAATTTTAAAAATGAGAAGGGAGACAGCGGTATTATCAATGTTGAGTGTAGGAGATTTTGTTTTTAACATAACATAACAAAACATAATTTCACGGATGAAAAAAGCCACAAGGGCCTATCAAAGGTCATCCGCCTCTGTCAAAACCCACCAACAAAGTGCATCCATAGGATTATGTCATCATCACCGTCAAGATTCGTCAAAATCCGAATCAATCATAATATACAATAATAAAAAACTGCATCCACAGGAATGAGTCCAGAATACCCCCCCCCCCCCCCATCAACAAAAAAAATCAAGTTTGGACTGTCTAGTGTCTCAGTTGGCAAACTATTCCAGGAATTTATCACTCTATTGGTGAAAAAATAACTTGCTAAAATCCAACTTATCCATCCCAGAACAGATTTTAAATAGCTCAATCATATCTCCCCTCACACATCTTCTTTCAAATGAGAACAAATTTAGTACACTCAGTCTATCTTCATATTGAAGGTGCTTCAGGGAGGGTATTATTTTTGTTGCCCTCTTTTGTACTGACTCTAGCAGGTTGATGCATATCTAAAATGTGGTGACCATGCTTGTATAGAGTACTCTCAATGTGGCCTAACATACGAGTGATAGAGTTTAAGAATAACCTCTTTACTCTTGTAGCTATCATACCTCTTAATGTATCCTAGCACCCTATTTGCTCTATTTTTGCCTCAACACACTACTTTGAAAACCTCAGTAACCTATCTTCTACTACACCTAAGTCCTTCTCATCCTCAACTGAATTCAGCCAATGCCCATCCATTTCATAGCTAAATTCCCTATTATCCCTTCCATTGTTAAGAACTTTGCATTTTTTAAGGTTAAAAGTCATTTGCCACTTTAAAGCTACCCTCAACTTTTTTGACTGCAGCTGACAATTTAGTGTCATCAGCAAAAATTGACACTTTGCTATTTACACCATCCCCAAGATCATTTATATAAACTATGAATATTAAAGGGCCTAGAACGGATCCCTGAGGTACGCTACTGATAACGTCCCTCCACTGTGACCTGACCCCATTCAGCACAACTCTGTTTCCTGTCTTTCAGCCATTCAGATATCCAATTTAAAACTTTACCACATATCCCATGCATTTTTACTTTGTGAACTAGTCCCCTATGTGGAACCTTAGCAAAAGCTTTGCTAAAATCTAAGTATATTACATCAACATTCTCTCCCTTATCTAATTGATTAGTAACATAATCCATAAAATCCAGTAAATTTTTTAAACACGATCTACCTCTTCTAAACCCATGCTAAGCATCATTTATTAACATACCGCACTCTAGATCAGTGGTGCACAACTCCAGGCGCGCGATTTTTTTTTTTTTATTGAACCGCGATTTCGGCAACACTACCAATTTGTTTGTTTAGATTTTTTAGCGGGATTTCATTGTTGATACATTGACGAAGGCGATGCTGTCTTAAGCTGATTTCGGGATTCCTGTTAGAAATTCGAGCCAATTACTGTTATTTCAATCATTGAATCTTTGGTCTAACCTTTGGAGGCATAGAGGTATGATGTATTATTACCACCGCCAAGGAGGTTATGTTTTCGGTAGCGTTTGTTTGACTGTCTGTTAGCAAAATAACTCAAAAGTTATGGACAAATTATGTTGAAATTTTCAGGAAACGTCCGAAATGGGACTAGGAATAATTGATTAGATTATGGGAATGATCCAGATTAAATCATGGATTATAAATCGAATTTTTAATTAGTTATTGTTTTCTTTTAATTTAGTTATTCTTAACATTTCAATTTTCTGTAATTGCGCTTTCCGAGTGCTTCTAGTTTTTTTTAAGCAATTACTACAGAAGAAATTTGAATAGGTTCTTTTTAGCAAGTGAGAGATAGTTGAAGCAATAGTCAGCTCATATTCCTTCTCATTGATGTTTGTTAGAAAATTAATTCTAATACTATTTAACCGGTTCAGTGTCAGCTTGTATGATTTCACTTTCATATTGTTATCACTTTACTATAAATTTATTTTTGCATATCATTTACTGGCGGTTTATTTCTTGTTTTGTTTTTTGCAGAATTTGATGTATTCCAAGAAAAATATTAAGAGACAGCATGATGATGATTGGCTGTTCCAAGACGAGTGGACCCTAAAATATTTATTTGTTGAGTTCAAGGGGAAGCCATTGTATCTCGTGTGCAAAGAGTCTCTTGCTGTATAAAAAGCTTACAACGTGAAAAGGCATTACGATACGATGCACAGTGATAAGTATTCCAATACTACAGGAAAACTAAGAAAATATTTGGTCAGCAAACTTCAGAAATCGTTATCTGCTACGCAAAACTTCTTACTGCAAGCTACATTGTTGCGCAGAAGATTGCTCGATCCTCGAGATAATTTACAGATGGAGAATTCATCAGAGATTGCATGAAAGACGTAGCGAAGTTCATCGTTCACGAAAAAGCACACCTGTTTGACCAAATAAGTCTATCAAGAATGACCATTGTGTGAAGAATCGAAGAAATAGGAAAGAACATCACCAAACAATTGTCCTCAAAATTTAATAAGTTCATTTTCTTTTCCCTTGCTTTTGGTGAGAGAAATGATATGATCGACACTGCCCAACTATCCGTGTTCATTCATGGTATTTCAGAGGATTTTAATATTCATGAAGATTTTCTTGGTTTTATTGGGCTTCACGATCGTACATGCGGTATTGACATATGGGCGGCCATACTGAAGTTTGTTCAGCTGAATGTTCACTGACTACAGTGGTCCAAGTTAGCAGGGCTCACGACAGATGGTGCTCCGTCTATGGCCGGGAGTGAGAGCGGGGTTGTAGTTCTGGAGAACCACGTTCGCAACGAAAATTCCGAACAAGATGTTCTCACTATTCACTGCATCATACACCAGGAAGTCCTTTGTGGAAAGGCCTTGAAATTTGATCATGTGATGCACGTCGTGACAAAATACGTCAATGAGATTCGGAAGACAGGATTAACGCATTGCCACTTCTGATCCTTTTTGAAAGAAGTTGAGGCACAGTACATGGATCTATTTTTTCATTGTGATGTCCGATGGCTTAGTAGAGGATAGTGTTCTTGCAAGAGAAGAAACCGTCATTGAAGATTAAAAATGGAGTAATGGTGGTAGATGTTCTTTCCGATTCTACTTAGGTATTTGATCTTGCATTTTTGGTCGATATTACCCAGCATCTCAATAATTTGAATCTCAAAGTGCAAGTTCGCAATCAGCTCATTACAGATTTACTTCGTGATGTCCAAGCTTTCCGAAGCAAACTTGTTCTTTTCCAGAAACAGTTGTCTAAAGGCAAGTATTACAATTTAAGACCATGAGTTCTATCCTTGATAATATGGATTTTGTTCCAGATTTCAAGAAATACACCAAACATTGTAAAGTTCTTGAAAATAATTTCGTGAAACGATTCCAAGAAACATCTGGGAGGGAAAAAGAGCTGGCACTCTTTCAGCACCCATTCAGAGTGGATGCCGAAGAGCTCGTGGATCCAACGACTCAACTTGAACTCCTGGATCTGTAAGCTGATTCAAATTTGAAGACCTGCTTTGAAGATTAATCTCTCATCGAGTTCTATCGACGTCTCAATACAAAATTATATCCAAAGCTGCTTACAAATGCTAAGTTTGGGCTGTGCAGTTTAGGTCCACATATACTTGTGAGCCGTCGTTTTCGATCATGAATGCCAATAAATCGAAGCATCGATCCAAAATAACAGATGAACATCTTGACGCGGTGTTGAGAATTGCAATATCTCCATTGGAAGCAAACGTGGGAAAATTGGTGGCACAACAACGGCTTCAAAAGAGTGGATTTGCGGCAAAGTAAAAATACGTTTTAAAATGCAATTCGAACAATGAGTTTATAAATATAAAGTAATGTGAGAATTGCTCGTTTTTATTTTCCTATTCAGTCCGCTGATAAATCATGGAAAAGAAATTTGTCCTGCCACCCATTTTAAGTTGTGCACCAGTGCTCTAGATGGTTTGAAATCCCCTTCTTAACTATCTTCCCAAGAATTTACAAATGATAGAAGTTAAGCTTACCGGCCTAAAGTTATTCGGGTTCTCTTTACTTCTCTTTTTAAAAATTGGCACTACCTTTGCTAAATTCCAATCATTAGGTATTTCTCCAAACTCTAGTGATCTAGTATATATCTTTTCAAGAGCTACTGCAATTCTATCTACACCTTCTTTGAGTAACCTAGAATGAATGTTGTCTGGGCCTAGAGTGAACCATGCTGGTTTACTGGGAGTCAGCTGAAAGCGGGCTCGCCATGAGGCTGCATCATTGAGGCAGATCCTGTGGTTGGCTAGGGGGTCCTGATTTGCTCCAAGGTTCCTCAAGTTGAGGGGGAAGCAGTGAGGATTGAGGTTACCAGGCACCAGTCATTAGAGTTTGGAAAAGGCTTTTTTACGTTCACGCTTCCGTTCGTCTTCCATGCTGCAACTTAAGTGAATAAGACTGTTTATCCCATGTATTAGTAATTTGTATGATCTGACTACAAGCTATCTAGGCCTCAACCATGAAAGGGAAGTTCAGTAGGGATTCCAAAATTCTTAGACTATATTCATTGTTATTGCAACCAATTATTTTAAAATTCTCGATAGAACATTCTGCCTTGCATTGTATAATATGATTTCTAATTACAGAAGTCTCCTTCGTGGACAAATATCTTCCAGTGCGATGGCTTATTCCCATGTGAGAACAGAATTTTTATTTCAATGAACGAACCATACTACAAATATAGGTTCCTTGCAAACAACAAGGAATCAATTTTTTCAGCCATTGTGACTTGTCCTATAAACTCAGTGCAATAAAATCTCAAATATATAGAGGTTACCATCTCTACTCTAATTATTCCCTAATGAACAATGAATTCCAGACTCTAACGTCTTATTTTAAAAAATAATTGTTACCCCCTTTACTTTAGATGACAAATTAATTAATAATTTTCTAACCAAAATTTACTCGCCATCTCTTCTCTCATATGATGTTTCCCCAAACTAAAAAAAAATTCGTAGTACCTGAAATGGGGTCTTACAATAAATTATTCACCAGAAAATGCAACAAATTACTCAAAAAATACTTTCATACTAACTTCAAAATCACTTTTGTCAACCAACTTTCCATAGGAAGTTTCTTCTCATCAAAAGACAAACTTCCTCTTGGAATGAGAAGCAGTATTGTTTACGCTTTTACTTGTCCTTCTTGTTGTAGGGAGGGGGATAGCTAGAGAAATGGGCCTAACAAATGTCGTTTTAGTGTTATCTTGCTCGGAGCAAGGTGAGTGTAGTTGATGTGAAGAGAGTTGCGCGTCCTCTGTGCCAATCGGTGCTCTCGATAGAGAGTCACTCGGCTTGTGGGTAGGCGAGATATGGCTAATGCCATTTGTAAATTGGCCAATGAATTCAGGGGCGTCTACCTCTCTTGGCAAATGGTTCGTCCTTGGCAGCAATATGCATCTAAGATGCCGTTGTAATCCGTGTGTATATGAAATGAGTTAATTTTAACTTATCTTTAGTGTTTGATGCATAGGAAAAGACTCAATAATTCTTGATTAAATTCAGCACTCTTGAAAGGTAAGCTTCCTATTCCCTGTCAGAGTTCTAAAATCGCTAAGCCTCCTTTAATTTGTTGGGGGGCGTTTTCTGCCGAATCGACGAATTTAAGGAAGAGTGAGGTCTTTTTTTATCCATCCCCTTTAACACTCTAGTTAGGGAAATAATATTACTCCTCTCCACCCGTCTTTTGTACAAAATGTCGGTTGAAATTAATGCCCCCCCCCCCTCCCCTAAATATTTCAACTGTTTTAGGTCTGAGGGCGTGGAAATATTTCAAAATTAAATATTCCAAAAACTTAGGGTAAACATAAACTTTAATCATTTTTCGGAAATATGACTTGAAAATTCTTCGTAACTTGGAGAAAAACAATGAAACATATAATTACAAAACCAGTAAAAGATATAGATTAGTGCTATTAAACCGTTATGATTACATAAGGAAAACACCACTTTGGCAGACTTATAATTTCCAAAGTATACAAAAACAAGTGGAACAGATTATATCACAATTGCAGGACAAAGTCAATCAGTTTATTAACAATTGTAAATCACTTTGAATTATCAGCTTTGAATTTTATTCTAAATTATATATCACATCTACTAAGGTAGCAAAAACTGTAATCTCTACCCAAAATGAATAAACCTGCTATCACCTTGCACCTCATATTTTACCAGCTTATAAACTAGCTAAATATGCTGTAGATTTGCTATCTTCACTAGCAAAGAATGAATACAGCATCACCAATCCATAGAAATTCCCCAAAGAACTGATTGGGTACAATGTAGGCTCTGATCAATTTTTCGTTAGTTACGTATTCAGTCGTTTTTTTACCAAGATCCCTGTAAATGAAAAAAAGACCATTATATTGCGATATACTTAAAGGATTTCCACTAAGTTCAATGGTTTATATAGACTTCATTTTAGGTCTTTGTTAGACATTTTTGGTGGATCGATGTTTACCAACAAATTAATGGAGTTCAAGTGTTGGTATGGGGTCCTTAGTCAGCCGTTAGCAGCTGATATCTTAATGACACATCTTGAAGAGATTTTTTTTCTAAACTTCCTTCTAGATGCAGACCAATTTTTTTCTTGGTGCTTTGTCGATGACGTTATCTATCTTTGAACAATGTGATCAAGCTGTAGATTTTTTCAATTTTTTAAACACCATTCACCCAAATAGCAAATATACAATGGTAACAGAAAATGAAAACACCCTCCCATTTTTAGATATTTTGATACGAAAATTGACAATGGTCTTGAAACATCAATACACCTGAAACAAATACGCGATTAGA
This sequence comes from Ceratothoa steindachneri, assembly GCA_963969495.1. Lineage (NCBI taxonomy): Eukaryota > Metazoa > Arthropoda > Malacostraca > Isopoda > Cymothoidae > Ceratothoa > Ceratothoa steindachneri. The sequence goes on from OZ018320.1 coordinate 109,186,490, forward strand.
ATTGAACTTTTTTTTTATCTGTACTGACTTAAAATACAAAATTTCCTCCATCTAAATACTTCACCACAGCACGTGTAACTTATTGCATCCCACGACTTTATAAACAAATAATTTTAGTACCTCAAATCTTTCATTTCGACAATTGTTTCCCATTATATATATAATGTAAAAAAGTTAATCCGGGCATTTTTAAACAGAATGTATCGGCCAAGCTACCCCGAAAATGCAGTAACAAAAGATATATTATTTATTAAGGCCAGAGCTAGGTGTATATAATAAAGTCCTTAGCCGAAAACTACAACTACTGTTAAATAAATATTTTTGCCAAATTAAACATTGCTCTCCTTGTTAAAATTATGATATATCGAAGGGTCCCCTTGTTAAAATTATGATATATCGAAGGGTCCCCTTTTGTTCCTTTAGGAATTCGTTCAGGTAGCAATTTAAAAACACAGTTGGAGCCCATTTGTTAATTCCAATTTCCGACTTTAATTTGGTCTTTACATATTATATGTATTTGTTCCGTTCTCTACAAGCATTGTATGGAATCGTGCAAATTTAGATGCAACAACTTTTAATTCTTTAGCAGGTCTTATAAATAAGATTTTATGTTAATTTTAACAGTCAAAAGTATTTAGGGAGAGTTTTTGTGGACAGTAGGTGTTAAGGTAAAGTGGTTAAGGAGAATAAGTAAGTGTTAGTGTTATTTGCTGGGTGACCAGCCATTTCTTAGATTCTTCTTCTTCTCGTTATTATTTTAGTTGCTATTTTTTCAGTCGTTTTTGTCACTAAATTTAACTATTTGAAATCTCTTAAGTTGTTTTTTTTTTCTGTAATTGAAGTGTTAGTCTTTAACGGGTTGATTTTACTTTTGGCTTCATATTCAAGTCCCACACCACTTAGTGAATTTTAATATCTTTTCGCTTGAGGATGATGTGATTTCTGACAATGCATAGTCGTTTCTTCGTTATTCTTTTTATAGTCCTAAGAAGATGACCAGATTGTGGTCGAAACGTTGCCACTATAGCAAAAATGAGGGTTACACCCACCTATTTTACTCGACTTCTGGTTTCTACTCGATATTAAATTAAAGTTTTCTAGAATCAGTCTTCATTGGTGGAGATCATGGTCATGGATAATCGCCGAATCTCAGGGCGATACATTTTGCTTCTCAACCGAGGATAAGTAATGGATCCATTGTTACCATCTTGGATAATCCCCTCAACCTTTCCAAGGTGTTTTTTACCCGTTGAGTCCCATTAATATTGACCCACATGAGAGTCGATCTGGAGGGATTCATGGGCTAAATCCTAACCCAGAATGAAACCTGTGTTCTTCACTTCGATCCGAAAACCAAAGTCGAATCTAAGCAATGGAAGCATCCCTCATCTCCAACGCCACGAAAATTCAAGGTCATGAAGTCTTCCCGGAAGGTCATGGTGACAGTGTTCTGGGACCCTGAAGAGATCCGTCTCGTGAACTTCTTAAATCATGGCCGCACCATTAACGAACCATACTATTCAGATCTACTGGGGAAACTTCGGGAGGCCCTCCAGAAACGCCGAGGGAAAGTGACCCGGGTGTTATTCTCTTGCAGGACAATGCACCTGCACACAAGAGCATGGTAGCTATGAACAAATTGGAGTCCTGCGGCTTAGAATTGTTGCTCCATGCCCTTTATTCTCCCGATCTGGCACCCTCAGACTTTCACCTTTTCTCACACATGAAGAAGCAGCTGTGGGTATCTCCTTTGCTGATGACGAAGAGACCAAGGAAAAGGTCATGGAGGTTTTGGAGGGATTTTACCCATTATTCTTCAGGGACGGATATTCGCAATTAAAGGACAGACTAGAGAAGTGCATTAATGTCAAAGGCGTTTCGTTCCACACATCGAAACATCTTCAGTGATTCTATTAAAGTCAAAGAAACTACTCAATTTAGGGACGTACATTAACAAAAATACAATTCCAAAAAAGCAAACAAACATGAATAATAAAAACACTAAAAACAAACAAGTTTAGGGCACATCAAGTAAAGACAAAGAAGCAAGACGAAAGTTAAAATATGATGAAGTATAAAAACTAAGAAAAGAAGCGAATACGTAAATGATGCAGAAGAATTTTCACTTTACCTTATGCAGATAGTTGTTCCTTGCCAAGAATGAAAAGGTGAACGAAGGAGCATGAAATTAACTTGGTAGGTTGTAGAGTTATGAGATACTTACGAGAAAGAATGAATCAGTCGCGTTGAGTGTTGGTTTGTTTATTTTTTAATAAAGAGCGACTCTAATATTTTTAATAAATGGAGTGAAGGAGCCCTAGAGAGAAAGAAAAATTGTTCCGAAGAAATAAGGTGGCCAGTATTTTCTGCATGATTTCGTATCCTGCAGAATTCGGGTGTAGTTAAGGGTTTTCGAGCTTTATTGGATAATCCAAGATGTTTATTGATACTCTGTTTAAGATGTAGGCTAGTCTGGCCTACGTAGCAGGCATTGCAGCCAGTGCACTTGAATTGATAGACAACAGAGGATCTCAACATCAGATCAATACGATATTATAGTTGAAGAAAGAACCCAAAGAATTATGATTAATATATATCAAGTTAAATTGGCATTGCGGTAGAAGGCTTCGCAAGATTTTCTTAGGGGATACCGTCCAAAGAAGAAGTGGAGGAACCAAAAAATGGGAGCTTAATAGAAATACGGCGTTTTGAACATATATAATTTATTTAATAAAGTTTTTGTATACGTGCCAAGTAGGTGTATAGGAAACATGTTAAATGAAAAATATGTTCTCAGAAAACTTATTTCTTTGTGAAAATCCGTCCAACCTGAGCAAATTCTGAAGGCTCTAAATATCTTTGCCTCTATACTTCCTATTTTAAATACATGTTGAGTGGAACTGAAATAATTAGTCCCTAGAAGTGTGGTCGTGAGTTTTCTATAGGCGGAAGTTTTTAATTTTCTTTCTTCCCTGTTTACAATTACATCTAAAAAAATCATTTTGTTGTCTGTCTCAACCTACTTTGAAAACCTTATATTTGGGTGTTGCTCATTAAGGTAGTGTAGAAATAGGTTGGTGTGAGATTTATTACGGAAGAGAAAAAAAACAATCATCCACAAATCGTTTATAAACAAATGGTTTGTAGGACAATGGCAATTATCAAGCCAAATTGATTCGTGATGGCACATAAATGAGTTGGCAAAGGTAGGAGGTCCTAATGGAGATCCCATCGCCTTTCCTTCGATTTGTTTATACAGTCTATTGTTAAATACAAATGTCTTATCTTCTGCTGCTAGTTTAAAAAATGAAAAAACAATGACTTATTTGAACGATAAATTAGCGAGTTGCTGCTAAAGAGTTTATCACAAATTATTTGGCATGTTTCTAAAACAGATACATTAGTATCTCATAACTCTACAACCTACCAAGTTAATTTCATACTCCTTTGTCGTTCACCTTTTCATTCTTGTCCTGGACGACTATCTGCATATGGTAATGTGTATCATTCACGTATTCGGTTCTTTTTAATTTTATACTTTATCATATTTTAACTTTAGTCTCGCTTCTTCGGCTTTATTTGATACGCCCTAAGCTTGTTTGTTTTTAGTGTTTTTACTATTCATGTTTGTTTTGTTTTATGATAATATACATCGCTTAATCGAGTAGCTTCTTTGACTTTAATAGAATCACTGAAGATGTTCCGATGTGTGGAACGAAACGTCTAACAGAAATAAATGTCGTTTTTTATCTAGTCGTGGGTCATAATTTTTTTCCTGCTGAGATTAAGGTTTCCGCGAACCAAACTAATTTCTACAATATATATATATATATATATATATATATATATATATATTTTTATATATATATATATATATATATATATATATATATCGGGGTTTAATACGAAAAAGCGAACCGAGCTTTAAGTTATTATAATTGAAAAATTATTTCCGTAATTTTTGGCAATGAAATTCCGCTCGTCTGAAAGATTCCTGTTTTTCTCTCAAAAATAATAGGAAGTTGAGCACAACGGCTCAAAAGATAGATAACCCGAAGATTGTAAATTTAATACAAAAAACAATGAAAGAGTATTTATTATTTTCTAATTAGGTAAACGCAATTTTCTTTGTTGGTATGAAGCTGCAACAGCCTCAGACAAGGAGCAGAAAAAGGCTATGGCAGTCAAGATACTGGAGAAGATTCAGGAGACCCCAACTTTCCTTAACCTCCTTTGGACCTCAGATGAATCTCACTTCCATCTTGAAGGAGAGGGAAACTCGAAGACAAATGTCTTCTGGGGGACCCACAGACCAGATGAGGTAGCCACCAAGCCCCTACACTCTCTTAAGCGCACGGTATGGACTGCAATCTCAGCCGGAGGCATCATCGGAGCATTCTTCTTCGAGGAATCTGGCACAACAGTGACAGTCACCAAGGAGCGGTATGTTGAGGTCCTCAAAACCTTCAAGATGGAGATCCAGACCCTGTTCCCGTCCCTTATGTGTAAGTTCTGGTTCTAGCAAGATGAAGCAAGCTCTCACACCTCAAACCTGTCCCGAGATTGGCTGAAAGAGAACTTTGGTGGCCGTGTGATCTGTCTCAAGACTGATTTTGAGTGGGCACCTCACAGACCAGACCTTAGCCCCCCAGATTTCTCTCTATGGGGTTACCTTAAATACAAAGTGTACATATGGAAGCCCAAGACCTTCACGGAACTCAAGGAAGCCATTAGGGAGGAGATCAGAGCCATTAATTAGTTGGTCGGTTTGTAAGGACGTCATGGACAACTTTGTGCTGCGCCTCAAGAAATGCACAGAGCTAAATGGAGGTAATCTCGAACACGTGTTCTAGAATAAAGAAGAAAAGTCCAAAGACTCTCATGTTTTGATATGATTTTTTTAAACACAATAAACTAGTTATCGCCAAAGTTTCATTCAATCCTTGCAGAAAATTAAGAAATGAGGCCTATCGAAAGTTGGGGCCCATTTTTAGGGGGGTCACCCTGTATTAAACACCTTCCCTAAAGAACTAAAAATACTCATATTTATGAGCCACTCCAGCAGGCTAATTAATAATTCAGATATATTTAATTGACAAATATACTTCAAAATTCCAACCTATTTGAAGAGTAAAAAGCCTTTTTTTTTTTGCCATATATTAATTCAATTCTACCCTTAAAAAAAATCAGCGTGATGCATCACTGGTGATTGAATAGCTACACAGTGAATGGAAAAATTCGATGGTGTCAGCGCGCACTAATCTAGATGTTTTTTTTCTATTTTTTTTTCATACGAAACAGGGCGTAGACCAATTCATAGTGACGTCAGCGCGTCGACAGGTGCTCCCATGCTATCCTATTCATTCTCTGGAACGTCTAACAATGAAGTAGACCTTATCTTAAAAAAAATGATGAAGCTGTATAATAATTATCAAATTATACTTCATCTTAAATATTGTATTAATTCATTCTTTCAAAAAATTATTTGACTGTGTTTTTGGAATTTTTAAGACCATTTTCTTATGGCGTTGTTATAATTCAAGGACCTATTTTATTGTATAGCCTATAGAAGTTTAAAAATGAACACATTTTTCAATCACCATTGGACAGTATAAGTCTATAGGATCCATAGGTCTAATAAAATCATGCCGGGAATTTTGGACGACAAATTTTATTTTAAGAAATCTAAAAAAAAATTACGAATGGTTTTAGATTTCAAAATTTTCCTCCTTAATTCACCTAATTAATTTAAGGGGATTAGAAGTATCTCTCGCCTGCCAAAGGGAAGGAAAGTAAAGACAATAAAAATTTGAGTTGAAACAAGGTAATAAATGCTGAAGTCATTAAAAAATGTGCTAAATCATTTTCATTGATTCATTGCTTGAGAACTTGTTGAGCAAGAAGTATAAATACACAAAAAAGAACCAACGGGGAAAGGGATCATATCCGTGCGGCAGCAATTCTTTTCATTTCCCATCTTTTGGTCATTTTTCTTTGTTTTTTATTATTCATATATTTGTTATTTTCCTTATTATTTTCCCCAATGAATAAACTTTTACCCTCTCTCTCTCTTTCTCTCTTCATTTTCTATTCTAACTAATTCTCTCTCATACACACACACTCTCTCAAACTATCTCTCTTACATCCTCTCTCTATTTTGCCTTTTCTCGCTGTCTCTCGAGACCACACCTCTCTTCCTTCTCTCTTCCCTCCATGTCCTTTATTTAGTCTCTCACCCTATTTATTTCCTTCTCACTTTCTCTATTACCATCTCTCATACTCTCTCGTTCTACCCTTTTCATCACTCTATCATCCACAATCTCGCTCTAACTCTCTTTTCACCTCTCCGTCTGTCTATCTCTCTCTCTCTCTGCCTTTCTCATCCCTTTACCCCTCTCTCATTTTATCTCTATCTCTTCAAGCTCTCATCTCTATCACTCTCATATTCCCTCACACGTTATCCACTTCTCTATGTCATTCTCTCGCTATTCCATTTTCTCACTCTCTCTCTCACCCTTCTCTCTCTCTTAAACACACTCTCTCCCTATCTATTTTTCACTCACGTCATTCTGTCGGTCATTCCTCCCCTCTCGCTCTCTTAGCTTCTCTCTCTAACTCTTTCTCCTTTTTTCCCTTATATATTTCTCTCATCATCATCCCTCTCCCTGTATCCCCCCTCTCCCTCTCGTTATTTTTATCTCTCCATCTAATCTCTGTATCCTTCTCTCTCTCTCTCTTCTGTTTCCCTCTGCCCAAATATCCCCATATCTACCCTTTTCCCCCTTTCTCTCTGGCCCATATTCTCTCTCTCTCTCTCTAAATGCCCTTCCTATTTCCATTTCTCACTCATTATCATGCTCTCTCTCCTCTCTATCTCGCATCTCACCGTTTCTCTCTCTATTTCCCTCTCACCATCTCTCATCCGCTCTCTCTTTCCCCCTCTTTTACTATCTTTCATCCTCTGTCCTCTCCCTTTCTCCCTCTCTCAACTTTCTCTCTCTCAACCTATCTCCATCCCTCCTTTTTCCTTTCTCTCTCCCTTTCTTCCCCTACTCTCTTTCTCACTATTTCTATCTATCTGCCGTTATCTATATTTCAACCCTTTTTATCTTCACTCTCTCTCTCTTCTTCTCATTCTCTCTGTCTCTCACTCTTTTCTATTTTCTCTAGTTCTCTCTCACGCTCTCTCCCTCACTTGGTGTACCCCCCTCCTCCCTCTTCGTCTCTACTCCTATTTTTTCTCTCTAACTATCTCTCTCCCACTATCACCACTCTCTCGCTCACTTTCTCTCCAATTTATGAGAAAATTCCTAATTCTAAAAAGGTAAATTTTCGCAAACTTAGAACAATATTTAGCGAAACATTACTAACATAAACACTTCGTGGGAACTATTTACCTAAGTACGGTGCAAACGTGTATACCATTGACAAATAGAGTTTCAGTAAACAATGATAAATCCAAATTATGAAATGATATCCCCCATAACGTCATTGACTGCGCTTCAGTTGATTCATTTCAATTCAAAGTAAAACAAACCCTAAAGAATCCTATAGCTAATATCAGAAAGAAAAAGAGTAGAAACATTAATTATACATTGGACCCTTAGTGCATGTGAAAGGGGATCAGTGTTTACAACAGAAAACCTAAGTATTATTTATCCCTTCGCTACGCCAAAAAAAATGATTCATGCTCTGCGCAACATATCACCGTAAGGGAAAACGATGCGCTAAAAATTTTGTGAGAGCTTAAATCAAACATATCAGTAGGGCTCGACACTCTCTCACCAAAAGTTTTTAAAGAAACTAAATGAGCTTTCCAAACCACTTACACTGCTTTTAAATAGATCCTTGCAGAAAGGCACTATGTCAGGCAAGTGGAAGATCGCTAATGTAACACCAGTACTTAAAAAGGGTAGCAAATCTATACCTGGCAACGATCGACCAATTAGCTTAAGCTCAGTTGTGTGCCTAATTCTTGAAAAGCTCATACTGAACAAAATCGTGAACTAATTGCAGGCAAACAACATTCTTAAAGATACTCAACATGGCTTCCAGAACAAATGTTCTTGCCTCTCGAACCTTTTAGGCTTCTTCAACGATATTCTTAATATATACGATGAGAGTAAAGCCGTTTATATAATATATCTTGATTTCCAGAAGGCCTTCGACAAAGTTTCTCACAAACGTCTAATGATACAATTACAATGGCACGTAATACAGGACGACATATCAAGATGGATTGGGAATTGGCTCAGCAAAAGAAGACAGAGAGTCGTTATAAAAGGTAAGGCCTCTAAACGGCTCAATGTAACTAGCGGGGTTCCTCAGGTCTCATCACTTTTAGGGCCTGTCCTTTTTCTGATCTACATTAACGATATTGATGAAGGTTTGACCTATACAATCTCAATCCACGCGGATGACACAAAATCGCCAATGCTGTAAAGTTACTCGGCAAATTTGCTTCAACGTGGATAAATGCAAAGTGCTGTACATGGAAAATCAAAATGAAAAAGCATCTTATTCATTGAATTGAACAAGATTGAAAAGTCTAGAGATGGAAACTGATTGAGGAGTAACAGTATCGAGTAACCTAAAACCCAGTCAATAAAGCATATAAGGTTTCAAGAAGGCGAACAAAATAATTATCTTTATACGAAGGTCATTTGAGAATAAATCATAAGCTGTAAAACTAACATTTCTATTGAGAATTTTAAAGTATTAGCCTTTAACAACAACCAACATTGCCTAAGAACCCTCGAATCTTTATATATCAAACACTACAAACCTATACTCAATGAAGATTTAAGTGCAATATGATTATTAATTAACTAATTTTAACTACAGTTTGTTAGTTGGTTGTTTTATAACAAACCAAGCATCACTGTAACCTATAAATACTAGCCCCTTGTTAAACCCACCATTCACTATCTAGGATGGATCCACTTTAGTAAGTACCCAAATTTACCGTTTATATATTAAATGTTTTTTAACTCTTACAGTCTTTAAAAAATTAAAAACAAAGTTTAAATTTACTTTAAATAATGCCAGGCTAATTTCTCTTATAGTTTTTAATTAATTTCTGCAATAAACTTTAAATTTATTAACTAATTTTTTGAGTCAGTTTTAAAGCAAATTTAACTGTTGCTAAGTCATATTTAATATAAAAAAATTTAACTTATACTACATTTTACTAATATTTTATAATTGGTCACCTTTTAAAATAATGTCTTGTTGGCCTTTTCAAGTTTTCTTCTTATGTATTAGCAATTTTTTTAGTCAGTTTTAAAGCAAATCTAACTGTTGCCAAGTCATATTTCAAAAAATTTAACTCATAGTACATTTTACTGATATTTTATAATTGGTTACCCTTTAAAATAATATCTTGTTGGCCTTTTCAAGTTTTCTTCATATGTATTAACTTTGTAAACTTATTCTAGCCTGAAGATGAAAACTTGTAGTTTTCGAAACGTAGTGAAAAATTAAAAGATGCTGCATCCGTTTATCGTGGCTCTGGGATTTATCCTTAATATTAAATACAGGCTTCACGGCCGAGCTCCATATATATATATATATATATATATATATATATATATATATATATATATATATATATCCAAATGGTACAGTAACGTGCATGTAAACAGGGTTGAGTTTAAATAAGCCAGGGGAAATATTTATATTAGGTAAGATGCCAATTAATCACTCGACAATATTTCTTTTTGTGAAATCAGCGGAATGATAAAGGAATTTTACAGAGTTCCAGTCAATGGAGTGGTTATTTTCGGATAAATGTAAAAATAAAGCGCTGTTTATTTCACATCTTCTAATATTATACTTATGTTGGTAAATTCTAGTAGATAAAGATTTACCAGTTTGCCTGAAGTAAGGTAAATTGCAGATAGAACATTCTATAGAATATACTCCACCTTTTTTCTTTGTATTATTTTGGACTAACATTTTATATAAAGTAGATTCATATCTAAAATTTACAGATATATTAATTAAGTTGCTTAAAAATACGGGTGAGCAAAAAAATGGTTCAAATTATGGCAAGATAAGACAATTTTGGTAATTGAAAACCGGTGGGTTATCAATTATATAAAAAGTTCTCTTAGTAAAGTTTAATGAAGTATGTATGCAAAAATTGACGAGGGTAACAAAGTATTTTACCTATTTCAAAGATATTGGACAATTCCTTATCCAAACCGTTTAATTTTAACACTGTGATAAGAATAAAAGTGAATTTATGAACTGGAGTTGGACGGTTTGCGATAAACCGAGAATTTAAAACCTGACGATGTCCTATGTGTTAAAAGGTCAGGAAAAGGAAGAGTCCTACTTTCCTCCATTTCAAGGGTAAATTTAATAGAAGGGACTAGAGAATTAAGATTAAATAGATAATTGTGAATATCTCTTGAGGAAGGCCAAAGGCATATTATATGCCTTTGGCCTTCCATTCATATACACGGCGTTATTGTGTGTATATCGTTTTAGCGATGCATATGTCTGTTATTAGTTGCCTATTGTTCTTTTTATTATTATTTTTCTGTCTTGGTTTTTGTGTGTATTTTTCCATTGGTTTCTACTATGTGACGGGCGTTGCCTGCGTATCTTTGTACCCTAAATATAAGGTTGTCTTCTCCATTTTCATGCTATTCCTTGAAAATGAACTTGCATATATAGTTCGAAAGTCCTTGTATTCATCTTTTCATTTTCCTGTGGGTTAATATTCATATTATTGCTTTCCTCACGTGCCACTTTGTGAGTTTTTTTCATTATATATATATATATATATATATATATATATATATATATATATATATATATATATGACATTATCTCCCCCTTTTCTCCTTCCCTCATTCTCTCTTTCTCTCTCACTCTGTCTCTCATTATCTCCTTCTCAGTATCTCTCCCTTTCGCCCTCTCTTCCTCTATTTTTTCTATCCTATATCTTCTATCTCTCTTTCACTTGAGGGGGATGGTTCACCCATACCGCGTGTTTTATTTTAACATTTCTGCCTTCTTCCCGCCCCTTTCTACTCCTCCTCTCCTTTCCTTTCTTGATCTATCCTTTGACGTTCCCGCAGGTGGATGTGAAGTCCCAACCCCCTTTCTTTTCCATTCCCGGCCAACTCCTGATGGAGGATTTGCGGCTATAGATCTTCCACACATTTTCACTTTCTCTATTGCTTTACCACTTTATTTGCAGTTCCTTCCGGAACTCCTTACACAGTGATGCAGACTCTGTAGTGAGATTTCAATTGGAACCCGGGGGAGATATTTTTTCCTCCCTCCTATTCTTCCCACGTCGAATTAGCTCCTCCTGGATTGCAACAGTTACCCGTTGCGTCTTTTAGTAATTAAATAAATTTTTGAAAAATAAAAATCATTAAAAAAACAAGAAATCAGAACAATTGAAGAATAAATCAATCGTTGAAGAATAATCGTCCCTAAATATGCATATATTAGAGACCATTTTTGCTTGTCGACAAAATAAGCCGTTGTTTTTGCAATCTGTTATTTAACTGTCCAGAAGCTTAAGATTCCTTCGAGTGTTGCATCATTTTGTTAAAATGTTTCAATGCGGATTGAATACTGGCTGCTGTGTTGCGCTATTTCGCGACTTAATGCCCCAAAAAAGAAGAAAAAAAGAGTGGATTTGCCTCGGAATTGTATTAGTTGCAGTGAGGGACAGGGGTTGTTAGGTTTTAAGGTCAGTCTGAACGAAAGATCCCTTGCTGGGAATCGGGCATAATAAATAGCGAATTTGGATTCACAATAATTAAATTTATGATGAAAATCGCGAAGCGGAAACTGAAACTGAAACTCTGCTTTTCTCGCTTAAGTGGTATTCATAACCCGTAATTCCGCCTTATGTAATCTCTACCTTTCCTCATTCGACATAAGTGGTTAATGGTTTACCCTTTTTTTTTCATATTACTGTAGTTTACCATTTTTTTCATATTACTGCACTGCATTACGTATGCAATGTGCTATTGCATAACAATAATATAATGTATGGACATTGCACCATAATCGTTATTTACAAAATCCCGCTCTCAGTAAAAAAAAACTTGCATTTAAGTTGTAGCTGGTAAGAGCTTTTCGGATATTATCTTTACAATTTGTGTTTATTTTTTTATTGTTTAATTTGTAGTTCATAGGAGTTCTGCGTTTACTGTTCCCCTCTTTTATGTGTTATTTGTAGTTGTTTGTCTATATAAAGATGCCTTGGAGTTCGTTCTCTCCTCAAATGTACCTAGATCGCTGATCTTACTTATGAGCACTTGATTATTTTCATGATTAAAAGATGAGTCTGTTGTATTTTACTTAAAACTAAGTTGTGAAAACCACGGATAGCATCTCTACCAGAATTTCCGTAGTTAGGTAAAACAAAAGTGAAGTCAGAAGCGAAAATAGGTGAGAGGTACCGAGTCAAGGTAGTTTAAAGATGAAATTAACTAATCGTGGCGCTTATGAAGGGATGGTACGCAACTCTCCAGAATATTCGCTTGGGCCCACCCAAGGCGCGCAATTATACAAATACCAGCTGCAACGAAAAACGTATATAATTTTAGATTGCATACTGGTGGGATTTTTCACTCTCCATTACTTGCGTCGTGAGGGATACACAATCAGATAATGGTGTATGGAGAAAGTAGCGCTTATGGACGAGGGCACAAGTTTTAGTTCGGTCAGAATTGTTGCCGAGAAAAGCCATCCCAAAACTAATTAACACAAAACCCAGGTAAGAATAAAGATGAAGAATGATGATTGCAAATGTCAAGCACTCGAGAGAGGGAGAATCTTTTACAAAACTTCTAAGAACAAATAAATAACCTACAAAAGAACTCAAATCTTAGAACTTCGAGGAGGAATAACCTAGGATTTCCTAGGCCTTCCGGTCTCTTCAACCTTGAACGAATTTGAAGCGAGACGAACTAATATGAAAAAGCTGCGTTGCACAATCCCCAAAGAAAAATAATAGAGCGAAAAAGAAAAACAAGTTTGAGAACCGGGTGAAAATTAACCATGAGAATCATTTTTTTTCACGGCTTGTGAAATTCGTGACACGTGAGATGTCTCTACTACGGAGATTCACTCAAAAGCTATCATTCACGTGATAACCGTTGAGTCGCGTGGCCATATTCTTGCGCTCAAGAGACGTTCAGAAATTGCTCGTTTTATTTGTTTCTAATCGCCTTTGATTTATTTCCAAGCTCATTTGGTTAAGTCTTATTTTAACGAATTTACCTGACGTTGATATATTTTCCCACCGAGATTTGTGAAAACAACTTTAGTTGTTTTGATAATTTGGGGGTACGTGTGAACGTTGTATTGTAGTCTCGTTTGAGGCGACCCTTTTTTGGAACGATGGAGCGAGAAGAAAGCAGTTCGGGGGCCGCTCCGCCGGAGAATGAGTCCGAGATGCGACTCTACTTGGACAAGTTGAAGGAGATCGTCCCCAAATGTCCAAAGCACAAGAAAGTGACGCGATTGGAGCTCATCCAGCACGTTATTGACTACATTTGCGACCTTCAGCAAGCCCTCGAAGACCGGGCTAATCTAAGGGCCACCGATCTGAACTTCTTGACACAGCACGAGGCGGAAGCAGTTGGCACTCTGTGGAAGAACGGATTTGGACCTCGACAACCTCTCGGGGTCCTTCCTCAAGCGCAGAACATCCCAGATTCAAGGGTAAGGCAGAACCCATTTTATTCAGATCCTTAGCCCATCATCAGAGACGGTTAGTTTCTTAGTATCAATTTATTCATTTTCCTCCAGCCATTGGAGGATTGAGTGCTCTTCCGGCCCCCAACACCTGCAGTTTTCCTTCCCTCTCCATTGCATGCAGGAGGATTTTTGACTACATATCTTCCAAACATTTACCCCCTCTAACTTTACCACTCTCTACAGATTTCTCCTTAGAAACTTTCTGGGTGCTCCTCTTCGTTTGTCTTGCGCCTATTCGAGGGAAAACCTCAGGCTCCAGCCCCAAAGTGTCTTCTAAATACATTTGAGAACATATTCTTGTTATTTTTATTCCATTTATTTACATCTACACTATATTCACATGTTTTCTGAGTGTCCTCTATTTCTCCATATTTTAGTCCCGCTAAATTGGTGGGAAGCATTATTTCTCTTCCTCTTATGCCTTTTATATTGACCGGGTTTACCACTGGAGACCTTAAATCAATACCTTGATATTGCGAAATAGATGAGAAATTCGACCCATAATTAAGTTTCGATCTGTGGATCCCGTTACTCAAGTTCTCGAAGAGGCCCTCCAGTTAATTACTCTTCGCATAGAGTTAGTTGTCGATGCATCCGTCGTCATTCAGGGTTCGTACGACTCTTCCAATATGTTAATTTGAAGAAGACAATGGCAAATGGGAACTAACCTGTAAGCAGTGTCGGATCCAGGAGTCTGACAAATGATCATTAAATATTAATAATGGTTATCTTACACAGTATTGATAATAAATAGCATTATATTACGGGAGTGAACATTAACTCTATCAGATCCGAATTTTTTTTCCACACATCAAAAAATTATGAATTGTATTTTTTGGACGTCAGGTAAGGTATAATACTGAATTTAATTAATTTTGACCTGCATTTTAGACACGTATCATATGAGATACATTCGATCGCAACGGTTTAAATTTTTTTTTTATAGAAATTTCATATTATTACATAGCTCTTTCTGAATAGCAGAATACAATTATGGCTTATAAAAGAAATATAGAGATAAGCGCGTTGAAATTTGGGGCCTTCCACCCCCCTGGATCCGCGCCTGCCTGTAAGGTAGACCTTAGTTAGAAACGCCGAGATCCCCGCGTTTGATGGTGGTCATGAGTAGAATTACTTTTTCTGCTACAACCGATTTTCATAACATTCATCATTTTTACTTACATTTTGATTCGCTGTCAGGAAAAGAACATTTTCAGGATATGTTAAAGAATACAGGAAGAGACCATTTACATTTAAAATTTATTTTTGATTTGTATTCATCGTTGTTACTCGTATGATAATTGTTGAATACAGTGAATCATCCGTATCGTTTTTTTAGGCTTCGCGCTATTTACTACCTGTATTCAATCTATAATAGAGACATCTACAATGACTTTGATGTGATGTTACACTTAAATGCATTTTCTAAATCATTTGCGTCCTCTCGGATCTTTAAGAAGACTTTTCTAAAGATAAAATCGAAACCTTGGTTAAATAAGATTTGGCATGTGGCTCAAATCACCAGAAGCGTGAACTCAGATCCAGGCACAAACGACTCCGTATCTTCCTGAGTCACGAACTCTTCTATTAGATACATATTTCCCTACGCTAAGCTTCTTACCATCTTGATTTCGCATTCCATCTCTTTGGTATTTCACTCATCAATTTCCTTGTTTTCTTGCTCGTTCTTTCTTCAAGAGCTACGCTTTTACTTCACTAATTTTATCTCATGAATGTGTGTTAGATTCACGTCAACATTGAATCAATTTCATCACCGAACCTGTAACAATCAGCTACAATAAACGAGCACAACTGATATTCCAGGAATTATACCACAACCATTGTTCCGTTTGTTGTAATCATGATCAACATTACTGGAGACCATTAGGTTAAAAGTATTTGAGTGGAAATTATTTCCCTTCTTATCGATGTTTTGAATATGGAAGAAGGCGAATTTATTTTTTAAGGTGTGCCCAGCAAACTTTGTAATTCTGAATATATAATATTCACTAATATGGGACCTCCAAAGAAAATGAAATAACTGTATAGTTTTGACTGCACAAAGAAATACATATATTAGAAAAAGGAGTATGTTTATTTTATATGGCTTATGTTTATTTATGCTACAACATGAATATGTGAACCTTACCGAAGATGAATAGCGAGCCCCATTCAAAACGGGATTGGATCTGACGGCATCTCTGATGCCATGCGATGGATCATAAGAGTACATGATTGCTCTAGCCCCAATGGGATTCACTTTCAAAGAAGAGATTTGTAGAAATTAAGATACACTATTAAATCGAAAGTTTGGTTATTTCGAATGGTATATGTATTTTTTTTCTGTCGGATTAAGTCTTTGCAAATTATTAATTTTGGGGGGGTGTCAAATTCACTGGACACCTTGGAGTATGAACAAAACAAATAACTTTAATGCAATTCATTCTTGTCGGCTCTGGTAGAGGAGATGCAATGTTAAAATCAACCAAGAATAATAAAAAGGCTGAAAGTTATTAATCGAGATGTGATGCCAGATAGGTACTGAAAAAAAGATCCGGAATTAAAAAGGACTCCATTAGAAGACCTCAATGCTGGGGCCAGGAGGGTATGTTTAAGGCCTCTTGGAACGAATTCGTACAAAGGCTTAAAATCTAAATTGTGTACACATTTCATGAACTCGAATGGCTTTAGCATTGCTGAAGGGACCCCAGCAAGGCCTCGAATCGTACTTTAAAGTACTTCTGCCTTAAGTCCGAACTTGTTCTAGTGGGTTTGGAGTTTGTGGGTACTCCACTCCTAGGGTAGCTCACATCACATCATTTCCACTCATTTTGCTCATTTTCTTTCAACTACAAAAGGCCACAGGATCTTAAATCTACGAACTTATAATAGACCTTTACCAGGTTAATCACATCAGAGCTCAATCAAACAGTGGTTATCCCTGGTCATTGGTCTCGACGATAATAAATATATGTCCTAAGTTGCGGAATCCTAGCTGCCACCAGTATTTGGACATCCGATGCTGCGGATCTCACGAGTGAACCAAGGGGTTTAAATTGGCTCTTGAAGGATTCTTCTATATGACCCTAACCCAGTCGACATTCTTTTTTACATTTTTTTTCCTCTTTTCCCCTTTGCTTCACATTTTGATTAACCTCACGCTTATATAAACTGGTTAAAAAGGCCGTTCTTCTTTATAAAAACCACCACTTAAATTTGGTACGGGCAGGTCGATGAGCGGTTTCCGTGTTGGGGTGGGGGTAGGGGGGCAGCGGAGAGAAATAGAAGCACAGATAGTGAGAGAGGTGGGGCTTTGTCTAAAATTCAGTTCGCAATTGTAAAACAGGATGTGAATTATATCATCGGTATCACTAATTTTCCTTTAATCCCACCGTTTTCCTTCCTCAGACTCGCAGGACCCAGAACCGAGCGTCTTCTGGCCATCCCAGGAGTCTTCCGTTCTCTTCTTCATTCTCCGGAGCTGAAAATGGCTGATAATTACCGTTGCCTAGCAACGTCTGCTACTGCGCGCGCACCGAGTTTAGTCATCAATTTTCTTCTGCAAAGTTTTTTTATCGTTTATTTATGAATCTTACGCACTTTGCTAACCATTATTAATGTCGTAAAATACACACGAACTGAAATAATAGATTTATTGTTCAGTCGTCTAAAGAGTGCAAGAGTTTAATTACTTATATTTTGAAATTGTGCAGAAGCGATAGTTTTGACCTAACTTCATTTTCTCGTCGTGTTTAGAGATGGTACTGCATAGAGAGTTTTCTAATTGTGTGGTGAAATGTACCTTTGCTGTTATTCTCATATTCCTTGGGTAGTAAAAAAATTGCCTATTTTCTCCAATTACTGAAGAAAAGGTAGACAGGATGAAAAGGGGTTATGAGCAGAGAGAAAGGGTGGAGAATTTGAAAAGAAATAAGAATGGCGGAGATAAAGCCTATATCATATTACAATAGCTGATCTCTTCAATATCCAATGCTAGGGGCCGGAAGGTGCATACAAAAACTTTATAATGACCAAATTTTTAAAGACGCAAGCAAAATATTGTTTAAGCGGAGAAAGTACCCAACAAATATAAACAAATGGAAAAAAATCAGGGATGTAAAAGCTTTAAAATATAAGTAATTTAAATGTCGGATCTATTAATTAAAACTATGTAGATTAGTTTATTTTACATATCGATCATGAAACAATTTTGTTGTGGCAGTTATATTGTGGTTTGTGTATGTCATTGGGATTAAGCATGTATGTAATATAAAAATAAGCAAAATTTTCGATAGGCTTATCCCCCACCCCCGCCTCTCCCTCCAATTATATTACAAGTCCTTTCGTTTTGTTTTTACCGTTGAAACTCTCTTACCTGGTGCCTAATACTTTTGACTTTGCACACGAGGTTTCCATAGCATCAGCAAAACATCTGTAAACAAGGTAGCATTTGTTAAGCAGTGTAGAATAGTGTAGAAGTATAAACATTTACTTAAAATAGAGAAGCCAAAGCGAGAGAGAGAGAGAGCATCTCCGCGGAGAGTTCGTAAAAAAAGTGAAGATGTAGAAAGTGAAAATGTCTGAAAGCTTCATAGCAGAAATATTAATCTTGTTTGTATGGGAAAAAAATATTAGTATAAGATATAAAACACCAAAGACTAAATTAATTAGCGGTTAAGTTTATATGTGTTGGTAAGGCTTTTTGAGAGCTCTTTTGGACGTAGGCTGACATATAAATGCCGAATTCTCAATAGGATTTGATTCACAAACCATTGAACAATCACGAGAGAAAAATGTACTCCATATATCAGAATATTCAAGGTGATGTTTCCTTGTGTGATGTAGCAACATCGTAAATGTCAGTTGTGTTTGAAATGTTGCTATTGCGTTCAACTTTGAACACTTTTTATACAAAGGAAAACTCTTGAAAGAGACATTCACACTTCTAGAGTCTGTTTAATATCGAATTTTAGAATGTATTCTTGTGAAAAATCCCATTGTATGATAAATGTGCAATTTGATTTTAAATGTATTGAAAGTAAAATGTTCTTTAACATCTTCCTAATACCAGTTACGCTATTAATACCGATGGTTGTAATATGCAAATGTTAGTTTGCGATCTTGTGAATCTGTTTGGTTTAATACCAGTTACGCTATTAATACCGATGGTTGTAATATGCAAATGTTAGTTTGCGATCTTGTGAATCTGTTTGGTAAGTTAATAAGGATAATGCAAACTAACCTAAAGAGAAGTGCCCGTATATGAAATAATTAAAATTCATTAACCGAAAATGGGGCGTAAAGGAATGAAAAGTATTAGAAAAAGTCGTCAAAGAAATATTTGCTAGGTATAAGTGAGGTTAAATGGAAATGTACTTTCTTTTGTGTGCAAATAATAACAATCACTATTTTCACACGCATTCTGCCACGTTAGAACGTGTGAAAAATCATGGCCTAGCAGGGTTCAAGTCTTCACGTCATTACGATTATATAGAAGTCAATAGAAAAATATAAATCACACTTTACTGATGTTTAATGAATAAAGATTTTATTTGAATTCTTTATCAATGTCCTTTCAGATGCTGTTTTATTTGATACGGATGTATAATATCATAGTATAGACCTAGTTTAACGTGGGATCCGAATAACAAGGGAGAAGATAAATGGCAACTGCCGCGAAGTCGAATTGAATCAAAACTCCCATATGTCGTTTTAGATAAACAAACTATTTTCTCTGGGCGATTAGATGGGACTTTATCTTGCTCAACGGCCTAATTCAGTAATGATGGACTGAAATCCTCACCCACAGATGGCAGTGTCCCCCCCAAAAGGCAAACCAACCGATTGTTATGCAGAAATTTCATTTTAGTTAACCTTTATCAAAGTAATGAAGCTCAACCTTTTTTATTAGCTAGTTTTAAAAATCGATAGAGTATATAAAATTATGTTTGACGAGTAAAATTCCGTTTACAATACAAAAAAATTCTAAATGCTAATATTTACAGTCATTTGAATTTGAGTTGCCTTTTCTGTGGGACACTGAATTTATTTATATGGTAATAATGATGTCAAGTGAAGAAGCGTGTAATGGCGATTTATCAGTTATAAAGTGACAGTTTTGTAACAATGGTGTGCCCATGTCGGCTTCCTCTTTATGGAACCATGTGTATGGTCCTGAAAAATGAGGCTCTTATTAGAATCTTTTTTTTTGGAGGGGGGGGGATATGTAGATTGGCGGCTCGAACGATGGGACGTAAACTATTTCGTCCGTGTTCCAATATGTTTCACGTTTTTGGAGTAAATTTAAGGGGACGGCTCGTGTGGGGATAAACACATTTGGGGGACCACCCTACGATGATCAATTGTGGGGGGTCTGGGGGCACAGTCCCCCAGTATATAATCCTAATTGTTTATAGAATAATGTTCTAACCTTTACAGAATTGAATGATTTAACCAAATCATTTCGGCGCCTTTAATCGTTTTGCGAATTATAATGGTCGGTGTGGGGTCTGACGTCAGAAATGACTGAATTGAATTTGTATTTTGTTTTTCACTTAATATCTTTATTATCCTCATTTGGAGTAATTTTTATTTGTCAATATATTTGTCCCCATTTACTATTTTTATTACATTTTTATACATTTAAATATACTTAGCTAGATCGTTTAAAGGAACTACTTTTTGTTGAGGCAGGGTTGAACGAAATATAAACAAACAAAAATCCACTTTTTCCGCTGAGCCGCCAATCTACATGTTTACCTTTTTTTTTCATTACAAATTAGCATTTCTAAAAGAACGTAAACACGATAAAAATTACAATGACGACATAGTAGTGCAAATAGTATTAGAAACTAGCTGATAGGCTCAGCTGAACAATTCTTCATGGAGAAAGTCGAACGAAGTGTGCGTTAAACAGATCTGTTTTCGTGTCGCTTATGGAAACCAGAAAAGCGTGAAAAAATGAGAAAGCTTTTAGTCAAGCTTAGTAATGGGACTCGTGAGTGGAATGAGACTGGTGTATGTAAAAGTTATGAAACAATAGGTTTACAAACCATGAAATTCGTGCGTTTTTATTGACGCAAGGCTCCAGGAAAACAGGTTGAGATTAAGTGAATTTTCATATCTAAGTGATTTCCATATGCTTTTTTTTTGTCTTTTCTGATATCTACGATCTTTTGACCATGAGTAATTTGTAGCAGTTGTAAAACATGCTTAGTTTGTTATAAGTAGATTTGTCCAGAAATAAAAAAAATTGCAAAATCATTGGGCCACGGTCTGAAACGTTTTGGAATGGCCATGTTGCAATGGGGAAAGAAATGCCATTTCCTGTTTAACTCTCCCGAAGTTTCCCAATGCCACAATCTGGTGATCAAGTACCTGTCCAGGGGAAAAGAAGGTTAGGAGATTTTCTCTCATCTGAGACGGTCGAATGGTACTAATCATCGGGTGTGGTCAGGCGTCCGATAGAGTCCCGATTCTCATTGACTTTCTGGTGGATACCACTCGCTGTAGCGACCAAAGGATCGGATCCCATCAAGAGAGTTATAAAAACCCGCAGCAAAATGAAAGCCAAAATTTTCTTTCGTTCTCATTACCAGGAATGAGTGAAAAACATTCAACTGAAAAAAAGGAAAGTGCGATGAAAGAATGATTTAGTTAATATATACATCAATATCATAACATGAAAATGAAAAAGGAAAAGAGATTAAAAAAAGTAAGCTCGCAATAGCATATATGGAGCTAGCTAGAATTGGTCGGATGAATTTTCGACCCGATCCGATGTCAAGCACTCATGAGATTATTATATTAATGACCATAACCAACCCGGCCTCTGCATGCATTCTCTGGATGGGCGAGGTCCCGATATATAATCAGCGCCAAAATCAAAAATCGATGTAGAAAATTCTGGCGTTGTTGACTTTGTTAGATTTGTTCAACAGGATCCGGACTCAGGGTATCACCCAGACTCCCGCCAAATGGCTACTGTGCTGGCCTTTCCCAACCCGGGAAGAGATCACCCTACACCAGCCGGTTTCCACACAATTTCTCTAACCTCCTGTATGTGCAGGTTGATGGAGAAATGGGAAAATATTAAATAAGTTTACTCCCTTGACAGAAGAGGCCACCTGTCTTCTGCAAGTTCCACTCCACGTCGGATTCTCAGCTCCGACTGGAAAGTGTTGCCTATGATGCCTTTCTTCGTAGACAATACTTCGCCACGGTGTTGAGGAGGCCTATGATAGCGATACGGTATCGTGGAAACTCCGCACACTGTTGGGGCGAGGGGGCCCCTCCTAATCTTCATATCAGAGTTTCTGCGAGATTGTCGATTCCGCGTAGGAGTGGAATGGAGCTCTCTCCGTCCTAATAGGACAAGAGGAGAACGCGTCATCAAAGGCATCGTCTCGGTGCTATACGTAGACTACCTTTGCATCTCTTTTGGTGAGGCTCAGATACCAACTCTAAAGCGTCGACTCAAACAGGCATTGGGTCGAATCTCTCGCTACGCCGAAGCGTTTCGGAT
Source organism: Ceratothoa steindachneri (assembly GCA_963969495.1). Classification (NCBI taxonomy): domain Eukaryota; kingdom Metazoa; phylum Arthropoda; class Malacostraca; order Isopoda; family Cymothoidae; genus Ceratothoa; species Ceratothoa steindachneri. Next base: position 109,208,751 of record OZ018320.1, read on the forward strand.
TTCCTTGGGCAAGAATTAGGTGGTGTACCTCTGTCGCCATCTATGGATCCATCGTGACCGGACTTATTTCTAGACGGGGCTCACCTGGAAGTGGTGGATTCACATCGTCTTGTTTTCGACCCACCCCTCACCTAGGAGACCCATATAAATTTCGAAAGTACTTTGATTCCACCTTTCATCTTTCCTGTGTTATTTTTTGCATATATATATATATATATATATATATATATATATATATATATATATATATATATATATATATATATGGGTGATAAAGAATTATCCATGCTCAGACCATATTTTTGACGGAAAAAACCCATATCCCTGATAAATACATTGTCAGTATCACAAAGTTTAACAAGATTTATAATTTTATTTTTTTCTAGAAAAATTAGAAGAAAAAGTAAGCTGTTTGTATCTGCTCCACAAGGAAAAACTAAGAATATTGTGGACCAAGAAGTTCTGTAGCGTTGCTGCTTAAGATTATAAATTTAGTTCATAGAAGGAGAATATTGTTTGTGCTAGTATGTAATAAAAATGAAGTTTGTCTGTGTGTGTGTGTGTGTCTCTCTCTCTCTGTCCATTTATAGGAATAAAAAAATGCCGTTCTAACCCTCTCCTCCATTTCCATCTTTCCTCCTCCTTCACTAAGACACACTTTTCCCCTCTCACCTCCATTCTCTCCTTCCTCTTCCCTATTATCTCCCCCCGCTCTCGCCCCCTCTTTCATTCCCCCACCCTCTCTCCCTCTTCCAATCCCATCCCCTCTCCGCTCACTCTCCCTCTCTCTCCCAATCCCCATCCTACCTCTGCACCTCCCCCTCCCTCCTCTTGCCATCCCTCTCCCCTTTCTCCACATCCCCCTCCCCACTCTCCTCTCCCTCTTTTCCACTCCCCCTGCCCCCTCTCCCAATCCCTATTTCCCCTTACCCTCTCCTCATCCCGCTCTCCCAACCCACTATCATCATTCCCCCTCACCTCTACCCTTCTCTCCCCCACTCTTCCCCTCTCACCCCTATGGTTCATAGAAAAATGTCATTATAAAACCAGAACCAACTTTTACTCACTAGCTAATCCTAAAGAAAAAGTATGTAATAATTATTATATGTATTAAATTCCCATACTCGCCCTAATTAATTAATTTTAAAAAGTTGGGTGCCAACAACATCAATGTTGACTTTTAATACGAAAAGAAACGATCCGCAATAGTCTGTCTAAAAATAGATCCACCGATAAAGAACAGGGGGCTTATTATTAGGTTGAGGAATAAGTTCTTGCTTTTTTTTTAATGTTGTGTTGATTTAAGTTTTGTTGACGTGATTTGTGCACATATTAAGAAACAATAATAAATAATGATAGCAAAATTTGCAAAGGTTAGGCTACGCCCCTTAACAGCGTAGACTATTAGGCTTTTGCTTAGGCTAAGTCTTGAAGTTGAGTAATAAGTCATTGCGGTTTATTTAAAAGTTGTGTTAATTTAATTTTTGTTCTGTACCCTCAAAATGGAATGTCAAGTTGAAAGAAAGGCGCATTTTCGACACTTGTTGTTATTCATTTTCAATCAAGACGGGAACAATGAAAAGGCAGCCAAAGCTCGTCGCGATATTTGTGCTGTGTACGGAGAAAATGTTTTATCAGAAAGGACAGCTCAATGGTGGTTTTCACGTTTCAAAAACGGTCATTTCAATCTTAATGACGAAGAACATTCTGGTCGCTTCATTAAGTTGGATGAAGATCGATTGAACGACTTTCTTCATGAAAATCATCGTCAATCGACTAGAGAATTAGCTGTACAATTGGCCTGTGGTCAGAAAACTGTAGTGAATCACCTTCATTCGATGGGGAAAGTTAAAAAACTCGGTGCATGGTTTCCGCACCTTTGAGCGAAAGCAACAAACTTCAACGCTCCACTATTGCCGCAGGTTTGCTTGCTCGTCACTAGGCTACTCGTGGATATTAGGACAGATTTCTTCACCGCATCATCACTGGCGACGAAAAGTGGTGTGTTTATGTCAACATGAACCATCATCGAAAACAATGGCTTAGCCCCAATAAAAAAAACCACTTCCGCGATTAAAGCGAGGACTTCATCCACAAAAGACGATGTTATGTGTGTAGTGGGATTGTGAAGGCATCATTCTTTATGAGCTCCTTGCGAACAACGAGATTGTCAATGCAGAACTCTACGTTCAACAAATGTATCGACTCGCTGATACACGACAATGCTCGTCATCACATTGCCAATGTGACAAAAGACGCCATCCAAACGCTTAATTGGCAAATCCTGCAGCATCCTCCATATTCGCCAGATTTGGCTCCATCGAATTTCCATCTGTTCCGATCGCTCTTCAACAATTTGCGCGGCGTTTAGTTCAATACTGATGTGGAATTAAGAAACTGGTTAGATGAATTCTTCGAGTCAAAATCCAAAGATTTTTATTGCAGAGGCATCGAAAAACAAGTTTATCGTTGGGAAGAAGTCCTAAATAACAACGAAGAATACATTATTGATTAAATTGCATATTGTTATCAATTAAAAATGAAGTTTTTCTAAAATTGTTAATGGTAATGAATAAATTTGATAAAACCGCAAGAACTTATTCCTCAACCCAATATATTCCATGCAAAACTTGCATCAAGTATACATTGGCGTAAGCAGCAGATTCTCCAAAAGAATCAAGGAACATAAATGCGATATGCACTGTGGTAGTCTGTCTTCTAGTTTGTTTCTCCACATGTCAAATGAAAACCAGTCAATTGACATTTACAATGCAAAATTAATTTATAATTTTCACGATTATATACATAGGCATCTAATATAATTGGCTCTTATAAAGGAAATTCCAAACTTTAATACTTCCGATGGGCAATTCAACACTAATCCTTTGATAAGAAGGAGATTTATGCTTCCTCTACTAAAAAATGGCGCTGCCTCCCCGTACCCTCCCCCCCCCAATTACATTGCGACTTGTGAATTTGTGTGCTCCTAAGTTAAGCATCTTTTTGTATTCATTAGTTCAGCAAAGATTGAAGATGACGGGGGTCTCCGTTGAAACTTGGTTTCGCAAATAAATTGATCCTAACACTGGTTTCTTTCCTGCATATATATATATATATATATATATATATATATATATATATATATATATATATATATATATATATATATATATATATATATATATATATATATATATATATATATATATATATATATATATTATATTATATATATATATATATATATATATATATATATATATATATATATATATATATATATATATATATATATATATATATATTATAACGTCTTAGACAACAAATAGAGAGGGAGGGTAAGAGAAACCACAAGTGGTACAAGGTTCTTTATTTTCTGATGTTTGGCTCTCTGGAGCTTTCGCAAAATAACAAAAAAAAAGACTAAATAAAATGAAAGGAAGAATGGGAATTGAGAGATAGTGAAAGATTTGCCAAGCATCCCCCTACACTTTTTCTTTTATTCTTTACACCTCACATGGCTAAACACTTTATAGGTGCGACATGAGCACAACAGAAAAATGAAGAAATTTATCAGTTTCTTGATAAGTCCAGACCAGTGTATAAGGCAGTCCATAGCCCCGTTGTTTCCTTGCATCATTTCACGGTAAATTGGGCAAAAGAAAGGGCAAGGCTACTTGTTCGGCCACGTTCTCAGCTTTTTCAACATAGGTCGGAACGTGGCCCAGCAAATGGTCTTTCCCTTTCCTTTGTTCCCATTTACCGTGAAATGATGCAAGGAAACAACGGGGGTATGGACTGCCTTATACACTGGTCTGGACCTATCAAGAAACTGACTCATCAGCGATGAGCTCAGACGTTAGTCAGAGTATTGTTTAGGCCTTAATGAATATAAGCTGGAGGTCCCGTTCATTTCGTGTCGAATCATTGCACAGCTTGAAGGACTCAGTTTGTTTACTCAGCATCTTTTCAAAGAAACTATAGTCGACCCAGGGAGAAATGGATGTTTGGGTGTGGCCGAATCGTGAACACGTGTCCCCACACTGCTTTCAAATCTCCACAGTTCAGCTGCTCTTCCTTTCCATACTGTTTCTCCACCTCATTCTCTGTCTCTCGTTCTCTCTCTCTATTTCTATCAAAATTGGTGAATTTCCGAAATTATTTTAACTTCTGTTCCACACCACAACTGAAGTAAAAATCTAGGCGCGTTTTTTGTATAAAGGTTTCCCCATTAAACGTGATTGTAGCACTTGTGCGGGCAGATCAACGGAAGCGACCTGGAAAGGTCAATGATGACGGCAACATCGCACTGCCTCGCTGCACTGATATGCCATGTTTAATGGGGAACCTGCCACTGGCAGTAATTATTGAAAAAAACCCATCAAAACCAAGGTCAAGAATACAAAATCGATATCCTTCTGTTAAATGTTGAAAAAGTATTCAACAAAGTCTGGACCGAAGGGTTAATTTATAAATTACTTTGGCTATACATGAGGGCTGGAGTGCCACAGGGTGAGTGTCCTAGTGCGACACTCATTGTACACTGCAGATATCCCTAGGCCCGTAACACCAGAAAGCTTGAACGTGCATGAACAAGCATGAACATGATTGTTATTACTCCTTACTAGAACCCTAGGAAGCAGGCAAAAGTCACGAACGAGGAAATATAAAATATAAACAACTATGAGAAATCATAGAAAATCAAAACAAACTCACAAATTTAAAATAATCCCAATAGGAAGAAAAATCATGATAGACTGAAACGACAACAGATATGCACACAAATGAACAGTGGTAGCACTTACTGTAAACTCAAGAGTATATTCAACCCAAGATAAGAAAAAGAAATGTATAACTATAAACGGAATATCACTTCTAGCAAAAAATGAGAGGACTAGGAAAGAAAAATAAGAAAAACTTTATGTTATCCATCTATTCGAGCTTATACACCCACAAAGTCAAGACTACTAAAACTTCAGATAATACAAAATAAAGCGATCTACTGGATAACGCACACGAGACGGAGAGAAGGCAGAAGCTTTTTGTACGTAAGGAAAATGGCACAAAAAATTTGGACCAAAATAGAAGAAAAACACCAAGACATACAACGAAACACACATTGAGGACGATATAGGATAAATCTTAGATTCCCAAACAATAGGAAGAAAGTGCTAACAGAAGACACACAAATTTACACTTAGCAGAACACGGAAAAGATAATGAGATTAAAGAAGAAATTAAAAATAAAAAGAAAGCAGATTATGACTCTGATGGGACGCAAGCTTTCCCCAGCTGAGGTAAGCATTAAGAAGACAAGACATATACAGAAACATATGCGGAATGGCTCGCATACCTAGCTTCTAAGGTCATCAGCCCAAAGACCGGCGAACATCAAAGAAAGAACGGACAGGTGAATAGTAAATATAGAATAAGGACAAATCATTGTAGATCATGCAGAAAAATCTATCAATACCCGATCCCACTCTTCCTGGCCGTTTTTTGGGCAGACCCACTAGGGTCAGCTGTTAACCTCAAGCCCATTTCATAAATTTCACATTTCACCATTTACTTGTCTAACCTCCTCTTAAACCTGTCTCGTCTCTCGCTGCACCCTATTCATAATCAGCCAATATATATATCCGATGTGAGCGGGTGAGGGAGATCCTGTTGAGAGGTGAGCCTGAGTTGGCCCCTTCTTACCTCTTCAAGCCCGGATGGGAGGGAGAGGTGGGGAGGGGAGTCACACTACCTTGCCATACTATGCCTTTTCTAGCCCACCCCATCCCCCCCAAAAATCTTGTCTTGATTTACCAGTTCGCTCACTGCGAACTGGTAAAGGCGGAAAATAACGGCTCACCCAAGAAAATTTCAAAGAAGAAATATATGCACTCTTGGGGCTGATTGGAGATTCCTCCTGTTATTTTTATTCTTCTCTCTTTCTTCACAACTTTTTACCTGCAACGTATTTCTCACTAGCATTACATAACTTGTTCACTAGCAAAGTCTGAATGGAAGTTGGTAGTAAGGTATAGTGAACACTTGCAGGAGACCCCGTTATGAGGCCAGAAAAGGGGTACTGATTGTCTGTCACGAACCAGAACCCGACCCTGGACCGCTGTTAGGATTTGGCCCAGATAAGTAGGGTGACAAAGGAGAGTGCGCAATTCGGAAGGTAGGTGAAATAGAGTTAGAAGGGATAGTAGGGCTTCTCCCACTAGTGGAGACTGAGAAATTTCTTCACAGCTGGTGAACATCAGAAGAAACCTTCTTTTCGGAGAGGAGAACGCCACCAGGAAACATGAACCCTCTGGACTTTAAATAGTTGCCCCTTGAACTTACACCGAACGGAAAGAAGAGATCTCCGCAGGAATTAGTACAAATGATATTTTCAGACCTTGAAATTACACTCATCAAATGCATTGAAACTCCAACTGGTTTTACATATGCTTTCATCAGGTGCATGTATCACACTAAAAAAAATTGATTTAGAAGCCAAAATACCCACACAAATCTCGGCTAACAGAAGCGTCATCTGCCGAAAGATAGAGTCCTGAGTAGGCGAGCGTTCATGCCAGGTACTAAAAGAGGAACTGCACAAGAATCAGAAATGGTTCAAAATATCTGAGCTGGTAAAATTTAAAGATCACACTCACCATTTAAAGTAATTTATGAATATACTGAACTAGCTTCAAATATCAATAAAAGAGGACATTGGATTGAATTCGAACCTCAAATCGTGGACTATTTGAATATATAAATCGTGAGAACATACCTCTTCCACTTTGTCGAGGAAAGAAGAAACATCAACGATGGAACAGATGCGGTCATTACATCAGAAGAAATAAAGCATACGATAAAGAGTTTCCGACAAAGATTCGCAAGCAGTTCGGGACTCAGCAGGTTAAATTACCTTGAAGCTTCCCCGAACATACTGGAGGGAGTCAGAAATATCTTCAATGCAAGCTTGAACACGGAATACTTTCCCGATGAACTGAAAGTAGCAAGGATGATATTCATCGCCAAGGCGAGAAAACCCTCAGATCAAGGGGTTATCGGTAAATTATTTGAAAAAATAACCCACAGCGGACTTTCAAAATACCTTAATGATAAGGGACTAAGGAACAACTGTCAATTTAGCCTCGGAAAAACAGAAAGACGGAGATGGTCCGAGGAGTCATCCTAGAGAAGTTTTCGAAAGCAAAAAGGGAGAAAATGAGTGTTGACGTAGTCTACCGAGACGTGTCTAGTTGCCTAATTACGGATTTGGGGGACTGGGGGCATTATCTCATTTGGGGGACCCCAACATACGTATGTTTGATATCATGAATAACATGAAAACAACTACTCCTGCAATATTTTGGTGCATTCTGGTATGTCTGATAGTGTGTCAAATAAAACAATAAAAATAGGTAAAATTCATATTGATACATTCTATCAGTCTGATACAACAACAAAAAAAGTAATTATTTTTACGCTTTTATTAAGAATACTTATGTATGATGATGAGAAATAAACTACAAAATGTAAAACCAAGATACTACATTTATCAAATATACCAGTCAAAATTTATATTGATACCTTTTATCAGTCTGACACAGCAAAAAGTAGGGATTAACGCAGAATAATTCAGAATTTAGGCGTTTTATTAACTGTTTTTAGTTATTCAAAAAAGGGATCAGACACTCATTTGGGGCCACCTTCAAATGGGAGCCAGGCGTAACTTTTAAATTTATGCCCCTCGCCCCCCCCCCTTTATCTACGTCACTGGACGTGTCCAAGGCATTCGACAAAGTTTTACAGAGGGGTATGCGATTCTAGATACTCAAAATGGGAATGAACAACAAAATCGAAACGATATATGAGATTATGTAATGGAGATACGTTTATGTGTAAATAGGACGACATCAAGGAGACGATTTCGAGCTCGCTGGCGGTTTGCAGCAGATATACCACCACCCAGAAATAAAGGCTGCCTGAACATTCAATTCGCTGATGACATCAGCCAACTGATAGCTTTCCCATAAACAAACAGACCCATGTAGGATACTTATTCTCGTCAAGGCCGATAGGCAACGCATTACCGGCAAATAATGTATCGGAGGACGTCGCCAGTTATGGGGACGCCAGTGTTGGGGAGTTATTTAGATGATATTATAGACGACAAGGCTACCAATTATATATCTCTTGACAACGGTGAAAGAAAGATGTTTCCGTAAACAACAACCTTATGAGGGAGCGACTAGTTCCAGTTTATAGGTGAAGGATGGCGTTACGGCGAATTATTTATCTGACTCCAAGGATAAACGATTTTGCGGTGTTCTTCTACTGGGCTGAGCTTATCGAAGGTTCAAGGCAAATATTGACATACGAAAATAAACTCTTTATTCTAATAACGGAATATTATGAAGCAAGCGTCGTGACACGGAGCTCATTAGACGGGAGACTAGTAGTGTATATGTATATTATGGACGCGATTACGAGTTAAGGGCGAGACAAGACTTATTTGATTTAGGCGGGAGCGTGAACGCCAATGAATTCGTTACTCTCCTCTCTCTCTTTCCACTTTATTTTTTTATTTGTAAGTGCACTCTTCATGTAGAAGGCGTGGCATAGAGATGACCGTGGGACGGCCTACCTCTGTTATGGTCATTTCTCCACCCTCTGGTGAGGCTAGAAAGCCTGTGTACAGTTCGGTTCGTAGGTATACATGATAAACTCTGATTTGTATAATTTGATACGTTTTCTCTGCGCCTTCTCTTACGCTCAATAGCTGTGTTTACTCGAGCTCCTCCTTAAATATCTATCTTTGATAATTCTATCTCGAGACACAACTTGTGCAACTTTATCAAACGCAGGTGATCAGCCATTTTCCTTCGCTCCTCTCTGTGTCTCACGCTTGTTTGCTTGCTTACATATATGTAAATTTACCCACCCCATCCTATTTCACATACAATAATGAATCTTCACATTTAATATGGCATGCTTGGATTCAATAGGACCAATTCACGTCCATTTTGTGGAGGTATCTTTTGGGTCTATTGAATCCAGCAATTTTAGGGTAAATATGTAGATTATCGGCCCGCCCCCCCAATTTTTTTTGTGTATATATTATCGTTACCCGTGTCGTAATATTCATGCGCGTTTGAGTCCTTTTCGAAATATAGCTAGCGCCATTTTTTTTCTTAAAAAAATGCCAGAAAGTAAACAAACGGAGAACGCTGTTTACTTAGGCCATTTTTTTTTTACAAAAATGCACGAAAATAACCAAACGAAAAACGCTGTTTACGTACCTTATTGCAGTGGTTATACTTCTGAAATAGCGATGAGAAAAGCCTATTTTGCTTTTTTAAATTAATGACGCTCACTTGAATCACGTTTTGTTTTAGAGCATCTAAATTCAAACTGAGGGGTCACATCTAATGCCCGTCACAAATGTCGCAATCGCTTTTAATTTTAACTAAATTATGAACGTCCAAAAAGGTGAACAATTTATCTTTATCAGAAACTATAGTTAATAATTCGGAAATAGAGGACGGACAGAATTCGCAAACCGATACCATTTTCACACTGCGTAAAAGGCGTCTGTATTACCATTTTCATACTGCGTAAAAGGCGTCTATATTACACCCAAACGGCTAAAAAAAAGTAGTTCCTTTAAATGATCTAGCTAATTCGATTTAAATGTATAAAAGAAGATAATAAAAATAGTAAAATGGGTAAAAATATATTGACAAATAAAAATGACTCCAAATGAGGATAATAAAAAGCTATTATTATTCGCAAAACGATTAAAGGCGCTGACATGATGTAGTTAAAGCATTCACCTCTGTAAACGCCAGAACATTATTCTATAAACAATTAGGATTATATACAGGGGGCTGTGCCCCCCCCCCAATTTAATCAAACTCAGGATCATCGTAGTGTGGTCCCCGCATTGTGTTTACCCCCACACGAGCCGGCTACTTAAATGTACTCCAAAAACGTGAAACATTTTGGAACACGGACGAAATAGTACGTCCTATCGGCCGGGCCTATAATCTACATATTTACCAATTTTAGTGCCAGAGGTCTGCCTATTGTGTAGTTCGATCACAACAAAGGATGCTCAAAAATGAGAGATGAACTTTTAAGAAATAAGAAATTTGAAGACGAACTTATATCTCAGATTCTCAGAAGAACATCAAAAATACCTTCCTTTCCAAAACAACCACAATAAAAGAGGTCAACGTCATTACCAATATTCATATCCTGTCGGTGACTGCACGCACCGCAACTTTAGGTATATTGACGTTACCTTACTCCACATAATAATTATGAACATCAGAAGCATCTACCTCCCCGGAACAACTAAAGTACTACAAGAAGTTAACGTCATTTACCAATATTCATATCCTGTCGGTGACCTTACGCACCCCAAATCTAGGTATATACGTGTTAACTGTTCTACGCTCTCCAAAAGATTGTTGTTTTTCAAATGTGTGTTCGGTAAAAAAAAAGTTATTTTAAGATAAAAAATTTTCATTTTAATTTCAAATTTATTTTTTCTATTTAAGTCTACTTGATTGTTGCTCCTCTAAAAATCTGTATAATATCTACACATATTTTATATTTATATAGATTAATTTAATTTTATTTATCCGTTACTAGACTGATCCGTGTATACTCTTAGAAGGTTATCATCATCATCATCATCACTAACTCTATAATTATACTAGGCAATGGCTTCGCTACTAAGATTAAAATTTAAAATAAAAAAAAAGCAGCCATGGTTAAATTTTTATCAATTTTCTGAACTTCGCCAATTATAATAATTTTGTAAGGGAACACTCAACTAAATTTTTCCCCTTTCAAAATATCACGTTGCTAAAATATAGAATTATAGAATAGAATAGAAGATATATAAAAATAAGTTTTATGAACTTCACTATTTGTAATTCTTTGGGTTTTAAAAAATTCACAAAATTTCGATACTTATATTTATTTCTGAACTTCACCATTTTGTTTTTGATATTATAAAAGAATTATTAGAAATGACTTTGATAAAAAAAAACATGTCATAAATAAACTAAGATGAAATTATTATTCAAATACATACTCAAAAAATCCCCTTCTTAAATTATAGAGTTAGTGATGATGATAATATATATATATATATATATATATATATATATATATATATATATATATATATATATATATATATATATATATATATATATATATATCAGGTTGGAACAAAAGTAATGTCCGATTGTAGTGTATATATTGAAAATGAAAGGAATTATGACTATGGAAATATTTAATCATAAACATAACCTCCATTGCTATCTAGAACCCCATTCTATCTGTCAACAAGCTCATAAATGCCACGCTTTCAAAGTTCTTTAGGTTTTGATGTAAAATATGAATACAACTCGCTTTCAACCTCTTCTCTTCATGTCAACCTAAGACCATCCAAATGGTTCTGTAATCCCCTAACAAGTGATTATCAGATGTAGTAAGGTCAAGAGAATATGGAGGATGAAGCAATATTTCCCAACCGAGCTCCTTCAAAAGATCTTTGGTCATTGGAGCTGTGTGAGGAGAGCATTATCGCAATTGGAAGATGACACCTCTTGTGTTGTTTAAGGAGGGTCAGTCGTCTTTGACCCAAAGTGGCTTTCAAACAACAAAGTTGATTGCAAGAGAGTTTAGCATTAATTATTTGATTGTTGTCTAAGAGTTCGTAATGGACAATTCCTTTTAATATCACACTATACACTCGACATAATATTTTTTTAGCCGCGTGCGACTCTACATCTCAATATGTCGGTCGTCGATGGATAGGTAGGTCGGTCCTCTTTTGGCTTTTTTATTTTTTTTGCAATAACATTGTAACTATTCGGCCGATTCTAACGAAATTTGAAACCATTATGTTGTTTTAGATTCTCTTTTAAATCGTATAATTGCCAAAGTTCTCTCAAGGATAACCCGGGAATTATTCTTTTAGGCAATAGCATCATAACTCTTTGGCTCATTCTAACGAAATTTAAAGCCCTTATGTTGTTTTACATTCTCTTTCAAATGATATAATTGACAAGGTCCTCCCAAGGTTAGCTTGGGATTATTTTGTTTTAGCAATAACATCATAACTATTCTGCCGATTTTAACGAAATTTGAAACCCATATGTTCTTTTACATTCTCTTTTGAATCATATAATTGTCAAAGTCCTCCCAAGTTTAGCCTGAGAATTATAAAATCCAACAGAAGACTTAAAAAAGAAAGTAAATGGACAAATAACTAAAGCTAATGCACTCATCGGTGGATTTCACTTCCAAAAGATCATCGGTGATTACACACTAGAATATCTGTATGGCAATGTAAAAAATCATAAGCCACACAACCCATTGAGGCCTATCATCTCTCAAGTCACGACACCTATGTACTATTTAGCTAAAACCCTAAAGGCATTAATAAAACCGTACATCCCTTCGAAATAAAGCATAAAATTCAAGGAGGAATTCATCGATATACTCCACTCTACAAGACCGACAAGACTAATATGGCCCTTGACGTAGAAAGCCTGTTTACGAACGTGCCTATCACTCAGATCATTGAAATCATTATAAAAAAAACGTGTACCACCATCCTACAATGTCTCCTCCAATCTTGACCCAAACATTTTGAGGAGCAGAGCATGTTACGTTCATACACACCGGACGATAATCTATACACGCAAGTGGATGGAGTAGCTATGGAGTCACCCTTAGGGCCGACTTTCGCCAACTATTATATGGGGGAACTTGAAGAGAGATTATTGGACATCATGGAAAATAAGCCACACGCATATTCTCGATACGTAGATGACATCGACATCAACGTCCAAAACGAAGAACATCTGATAAACATCAAGCAACAATTGGAGGAGAACTCCGTGTTAAAATTCACTTATGAATTGAGCACGGGCAATACATAAACTCCCTTTCTTGGACGTTGAGGTTCAAAGCATCAATGGTAGCTACATCATTAAAGTACATAGAAAAAGTATGGACATGGAAATTTGCCTCACTGCAGAGAGTGAATGCCCAGAAAGGTATAAAATAAGTGAAATCGGCTCATACATGCTCCGAGCATATAAATGCTGCCCTACGTGGGAATTTTTCCATCAAGAAATAACACAAGTAAAACAAACACTCGTGAATAACGGTTTCTTAAACAGCATGATTGACAAACAACTCAAATCTTTGCAAAGATACTGATAAAACTAAAAGTATTCAGGGAGAAGTCAATAACATCAAAGTGTATTACAGAAACCAGATGTCCACGGCCTATAAAATAGATGAAGAAAACATCAAGGAGATTATTAACCGTAACATCAAGGTTAAAAACAAATGGATAAAATTCAACTCATCATTTATTATAAAACAACAAAAGCCAGCAATCGCCTGATGAAAAACTACAGCTGCCTAAACTCCTCGAATCTCAAGTCAACCAACATAGTTTACGAGTTCATCTGCCCCAATAAAGACTGTAAGCTTTATAACAACTCAAAATATATTGGCATGACAATTACTACACTTTCGAAACGTTTAACTATGCATCTACCAAGCGGAGTGCCAAAAAATCATATGGAAAGTGCTCATAACATTAAGCTAACGAGAAGTATGCTAGTTGATAACACCGTTATTAAAAGAAAAGAGGTTAATAAAGCTAGGCTGAAAATCTTAGAAGCCATATTAATAAACGAAGATAAGCCGGCCATCAAGAGTCAAGCGACAAGCTTGAATCGCACATTAAAATTATTTTAAAATTCCACTCACCGGACTGGCCCATTTCCTATAACGTTATGCTCAACCTGAAAAATCATTTTCTTTCATTCTGGAAAAAAAGACGGCTTAGTTGATCTGACAAGCCACAACGATCTACGCACTGCTAAGTTACATCAATCTTTTGACTTGAAATATCTTTGCGAAGAGAGCATTTTCTATATATGTTTCAGTATATACCAAAGATAAGAAAGAAGAAATATATGCGCGAATCGGAGTGATTGGAGAGACCTCCTGTTACTGATTTGCGGGGAATCACCCCAAAGCGGTGATCTCCTTAAATTTTTCCTATCTCATACTATACCTTTTTATATCTGAAACTCTCCTACTTTATTTCTATCTAGCACAGTATTACCTGACCACAAGCAAGGTCTCCGAAGGAGTCGGTGGTAGGGTGTAGTGAACTCCCGAAGGAGACACCGTTAGGGGGCCAGAGAAGAAGCCCGGTTATCGGTGACCAGCCCTAATCTAACTGCAGGACCGCTTATAGGTCTAGACCTAGTTACGTAGGGTGGTCAGGGAGTATGCGCTCCAGAGCAGGCAGGCGAAATAGTATTAGGAACATATAGGGGGCTTCTCCCACTAGTGGGGTGGGGTAAATAATCTACTACCTTATTTTTCCAGATAACCCTCCATGAAAAATTGAACATGGACCCACAGGAGTTCACCAAAAGGCTCCCACTTCGGCTAATTCAGAACGGGATAAAACGGAGACCACAGGATGTAGCACAAAGCATTTTCAAGGATTTACAAATCGCCCTGATCAAATGCATAGGAACAGCTAATGGATTTGTTGTCATCTGTGCGGAAAACACCGATATCGAACTGCTACTTTCATCGGCAGAAACCATCACTTTAAGGAAAATCCACTTAGAGGCTAAAGTACCAACCAGCCCAGATTATTACCAACCGAAGCATCATATGCTGTAAGGTATAATCATAGGTGGGGAAACACTCCTCCGACGAAATAAAACATGAAGTAATGGAACAACAACCCTGGATGAAGATGCACGACATAATTAAATTTAAGGAACACACACATGTGTTCAAAATAGTGTGCGAGTCAACCGAGATTGCAACAAAGGCACTACAGAAGGGAATCTTCGCATACAGTATGAGAATCCCAGCTTGTAACATTCAAAGGGAGCAGTATCACAATATACAAATCTGTTTTAGATGCTACAAAATGGAAGACCACGTCACCGCAAACTGCCCAAGAAAGGAAGGAGAAATATGTTCCGAATGCAGTGGGCTACATTCTTGGAGGAGCTGCACAAACTCCACGAAAAAGTGTGTTAATTGCGGAGGGAGCCACAGAACAATGGCAATGACATCTCCGAAACGAAAATAAATAATAAATATAAAAGAAATTGAAACACAACAAAGAAAAGAAGGGACAATAAACACCTCATATGCGGCGGCAGCAGCAACGAGAAACAATGGAACAACCATTCAAATGACGCTTGACGGCACTCTGAAAGTAAAAATAATGACATGCGTTCTACACTCACACGTCTTAAACATTGCACAACCAGGAACATATGCCACCACGTTGAACTCCATGCTCAAGGAAAATGGGCTAGAGCCAATGAAATTCCAGCAAAATATTGATTTATCGGCTATATTTAACATAAATATTTCAGAAGATACAAAAAAGAAACTTTTGGAAGAAACACAAAGAAAGGAATGCAAATCTGAACAATAGGAAGACACAGAAAGCGAGGAAACAGAATCTGAGAGCAGCACCGACGAGAATAATAAGAAAAACGTAAAAAGAAACACACGGAAAAACAAAAAGCAAAAAAGAAATTCGACTAGGGACACCTCGCCATGCGACCAAAGACCGGAAATACCAACCGCGAAATGTGAAACGGATTAGAGTCAGAACTCAGCAAGGACAGAGATGAACGGCAGAAATATAAGGGAATGATACAAATAAATTTACGTAATATCACCACCCTCCCCAAAAGAAGAACCGCTTAAGAACATACAAATAAGATGGAAAATAGTAAATTAAGAATTTTACAGATAAATACGAATGGCTGGAAGGATAAAGAAAACATATACGGAAATATCTTTAGAGAAATAGACCCCTACATCAATCTAATTTCAGATCACGGGATTAACCTTGAGACTCACAAACTAAAAATATGGAACTACGACGTAATTGCGACTAATCACACAAACGAAGCACACGACGGAGCAATAATAGCAATAAAGAAAGGAATAGAATACAAGACAGAGCAAGGACTAACCGAATCTTACCTCGCAATTAAGATCAAAATGGAATTAACCAATATAATAATCGCTACGGAATATCAACCACTGCGACGACCGGGACTCCCAATAAATAATTTTCTGAGAATATTTAACAATAGACTTCCGACTTTGTTTTGGGGAGACCTGAACGCAAGATGCACGTACACAAACTTAGACTTTCAGAAAGCCTTTGATAAGTACCACACCGCCACCTTCTCCGGAAAGTGCGAGCGCTGGGCATAGACGAAAAAAGTAGCCGGCTGGATAGAGAACTGGCTAAGTGGCAGAGGGCAACAATGGGCAGGCTTCTGAGTGGGTGCCCGTACTAGCGGGGTGCCTCAAGGTTCTGTCCTGGAACCATTACTATTCATCATCTACGTCAACGACATAGACGGTGACATGGTTGCTAAGATTTCTAAATTTGCTGACGATACCAAGCTTGGTATGAACGTTGCAAAGGATGGAAATACTACCCGCCTACAGGAAGATCTTCGGAAGATTGGGGAGTGGTCGGACACGTGGCAAAGGCCTTTTAACGTGAGCAAATGCAAAGTGATGCATATCAGCCACATAAACCCCCAATCTCAGTATATCCTTAAGGGCACTGCTATTGAATCCACCGACACTGAGAAGGACTTGGGTGTGACAATCACTAGTGACCTCAAGTTCTCGAAACAGTGCATTGAGGCGGAGAAAAAGGCCTAAAAGATGCTGGGCTACATAAAGCACCAGTTTGGATATCGGAATAGCGCACAACTCACTTGTCCGACCGCACCTGGAGTATGCCGTACAATTTTGGAGTCCTTCATTTCGAAAGGACATCGCGAGATTGGAACGCGTGAAAGCCAGGGCAACCAAAATGATTCCCTCTATCAGACATAAAAGTTATGAAGATAGATTAAAGGAATTAGATCTGTTCTCGTTGGAAACCCGTAGACTGCCTGGTCAGCTTATCGAAGTTTTCAAAATATTTCGAGGTTTCGACAATGTTGATGACTACAGGGATATTTTCACACTTGCTGAGAGCAGAACAAGAAATCACGGCTTTAAACTTGAACTGAGGCGTTACAACCGCGATCTGTGTGGAAAATTTTTCACCTACAGTATCTGCGGTAGTTGGAACGCACTTCCAGTGGAAGTTGTCAACAGTGAATCTGTTGACCATTTCAAGTCAAGACTAGACAGGGTTATTGAAAAGTGGCCGTTTAAGGACGTAAAGCATTTGAGCAGAGATGTGCCCGCTCGACTGCTAGTCCAAAGGTACCCTCTTTGAATGGACCGTAAGGTCTTCTAGGGTACTTTCTTTCCTTGTTACTCCTTGTTGCAGGATATAGGAACAGAAACCAAACAGGAAAAGACCTACAAGCTCTAATAGACAGATGGATAATAAGAAGACTAGGACCAGAGTACCCATCGCTAATTAAAGACAGAACAGCGACAACTCCAGACATTTGCCTAGCAAGCAATAACATTCCTTTTAACTACCACATGGAACCTTAGATGTTATCTGCAGCGACCACACAACAACACTACTCACCTTGAACCAGCAACCAATACAAATACCATATCCGCTAAAAAATGGAAGGCATACCATAGAGAAGACTGAGAAAAATACAAACAAGAATTGAATGACTACGCACCAAACAGACTAAATGAAGCTACTTTAGAAGAAATTGACGGCGAGCTAGAAGAAATAGGGACGCAAATACAAACAGCTGATGAGATTGTAATACCTCAAAACACATACAAAACAGTTAAATACTTTATATGGACAGACGAAATGAAAACTAAGAATGCAGAAATAAAAGCGATAAACGAGGACATAATAATAAACGTAACGTCAAGGGAAAAATACCGCAATCTGAGAACGAAGAAGAGAGAACGCTAGGCGCAATAATGGACAAACAAAGAGAATACTGGGACATAGCTGTTCAAAATATTGACAACGAGCTATTGCCCGAGAATTTTGGAAAAAGATAAAAAGAATGGGAAATACTAAAGGTAATGAAAAAATATAGATTAAGGACAGAAACGGGAAATTAATCGAAGATGAACGCGAGATTGAAAAAATGTTCAGGGAACACTGGAAAGGAGTGTTCAACATCGGCGAAGAGGAAAACGAAAACTATGATATAGACTTCGAAAACCAAATAATTGACGAACTAAATGAACGGATTGAGAGGACTTTTCCATATCACTACGTAGAAGAGGAACGGTATGCGAACGATGGATTTAACGCCAAAATCACAATCGAGAAATTAAAGAATACCATTTCAAATTCTAAACAAAAGGCCCCTGGGAAATCGGGCCTCACCAGAAAAAAAACTATATAGAAGCACTGGATAATATACTCGTTGGGATTAGGGACGTGTTTAGCACCTGTATAAACACGGGATACTTCTCTGATGAGTTAAAGGTAACCAAAATGATATTCATACTAAAGTTGGGAAAACCACCTTCAGAGGTCGACCTATATCCCTTCTCGACTTCATCGGGAAGGTGTTTGCAAAAATCCTGAACACAAGATTGAATGAATATCTCACAGAAAAAAATCTCTGGAACAATCAACAATTCGGCTTCAGAAAGAACAGAATACGAAGATAGCCCTCAGCGTGATTACAGGAAAAATAAGCAAAGTGAAAGGAAAGAAATGCAGTATGGACATTGTATGCCGGGACGTATCGAAAGCATTCGATAAAGTCTGGCAAAGAGGCATACAACATACAATTCTAAATCTGGAAATGAACAATTAGTCATATTTGTAAAGAATTTTATTTGACTACATCATGGAAATATATGCATACATAGACACGGAGAATTACCAAGGTGAAAGACTCAAGCTTAATGTGGGCCTCGCTCAGGGAGGGTGTTTAAGTCCTTCGTTATACTCAGTATATATACCTCGGACATTCCCCCACCCAGGAACGAGGGTTGTGTGAACATACAATACGCAAATAATTTCACTCAATTAATTCCTTGTGTTTATCGGAACTCTCAGATGCAGGCCAGAGTAACGGCAACAGAAATAGAAAATCTAAACGAGTATGAACGCAAATGGAAAATTAAAACGAATACATATGAATTTAAATATTTACCTATGTATCGGAAAAAACTATCCGACGTTTACGTAGATGGAGAGTAATGCAAGTATAACGGTGAAGGCAAGATTTTAGGCCTAACTATTACAAAAAATGGTTACAAGAAACACGTGACCGAAAGAATAAACAAAGCACGAGGCATGCTAACTTTACTCTACGGATTGAGAAATCTAAACATGAAAAATAAGAAAAAGATCTACCAGACCATGATACATCTTACCTTGATATATTCAACAATTGCCATATATACAGTTTTAAGAAGTAATCTAATAAGGATGCAACGTATACAGAATAAGGCAGTATACATAATTACGAACACGCGACGATTAGAGAGGAAAAAACAAAGAAACTTACACATCGAAGTGAAAATAAAACCATTAAACAAAATAATTGAAAAAAGAGCAAAAAAATCATAGAAAAAACACAAGAAGAAATAGGAGAGGAACTAAATAATCAAATAGCACAAGGGGCAGGATGGAAACAACATATGCTGTTTCCTAGTGCTAAAAACAAAACGGACCAAAGGGAAGAGGAGGAGATTTAAGGGGGAAACCAAATAAGGAAACCCGATTGTGACAAAAATCTCCCGAATGATGACAAAGTCATCGGATTGGACTTGATACTCACAAGCAATGAAAAAAATAACTAAAAAGTGCAAATGAACGAAAAAGGAAAAACAACATGAATAAAGAAGAGAATTAAACAAATATATAACCAAGGAACATGAGCCCGCACAACAAGTACAGATACGAGAATTATGCTACAAAAATCATAGAAACTCGAGTTATTAACATAGCAGGAAAACAAATAACGCTAACAACGGTTTGAACGCCTATCTCATACACACATAACATAACAACAAAACAACCACATAGATAAACAAACAGACAAACTTGCACTCTAACTTATTTCGAACTTAACTCTAAAATTAGTTTATAGTACAGAGATTAGCGTGACCTCCAAGCAACTTGCACCTGTCTGCAAACCTCCAACTTCCTTCCACTTCAATCATCTTCCTCCTTTACCGCTATCCAAAGATAGGCCAAACACTAACACCAGGGACAGGTGCAGCAAATCGTAACAATTAAAAGCTAGGAAAACATAAAAACATCGTGGTCTAGGTCCCACGGTAAGCAGGTCCACAGGCGAACTTGGTCAACTTTCAAGCCTTTGACTTTATTTCACTCTGTCTTATCCTTACTTCTTTCTTCTTCCCCTCCCTCTCTTCCCCTCTCCGGAGCTTTTTTCCCTCGGTGCCTTCAGACCCATAGGAAGGAGGGCGCCAGGGAAACTCGGGGGATCCGGGCCTCGCCCCCCCCAACGGGTCACTCCTCCGGGAAGGGCTAGTCGGGAGGTGGGGGGAGGGGCACGGAGATCTAAAACTTTTTCTTCCACTTTCCCTTTCATTTCATTCCTTTCATTCTCTCAGATCTTCACTCCACTCATTACATCGGTAAAGGAGGTAAGAACATTATCAAAACGCTCCGAAAATGATCGAATAAGATCGAAAGCTCAGCAATTTAGTTTGGTTTTTACAAACACATTCATTTAAAAAAGAGATGAATACTGGACAAGTAATCCACAATCTACAAGATGGAATAAAAAAGATAGTTAGAAGAAGAGAAAGTTGCCAGAGGAAATTAATTAAGGCAACGCGTAACCCATCTGCTCTCTTAATATATATATATATATATATATATATATATATATATATATATATATATATATATATATATATATATATATATATATATGTCGTAGAATGACTCCCGACGATACCATATATATAACACTATTCGTTGAGGGAACTTCCTTAATTATCTTTAGAGTGCGTTTACTGTCTGGCGGCCGATATTATGTATCTTCAAAATGCTTAAGAAGTGGAACTGAGCTCAAGGATAATAATATTGCTATCATTAATAAAATAGAGTTTTATTAATAATAACTATAAACAATACACAAAAAAACGGAAAATATTGACATAAACAGAATGGAAAGGGTCGTGGAGACTCGGGCTAATCCAAGGATTTAAGGGATTAAAAAAAGGTAAAACAAATATAGAGTTAAAGAGATGGGCTGGTTCGATAAACAATTTAAAGCACAGGATAGAATTGACCAAAGGGATCACTACTCAAAGGTGAAGTTTGGCTTACGTAATTTTTGGCACTAGTGGTGCAGTGGAAGGTGGCGCAAAGGAGTTTCGGTCCGCTGGCGAGCTTCAGCCGAAGGGGGGGGGGGAATAAAAGGATCCTGACGAGGCGTCTTGGGAAGGAGAACCGTTTCTCGACGAACGGCTTGAAGAACAATGGCTGTTCTAGGTTGTTCTCTTCTGAACAAAGGGGGGATGAGAACCGTCTCTTGTCTACGGGCTCAAGAACAATGGCTGTTCTAATGTTGTTCTCCTTTGAACAACAGGGGAGGTGAGAACCGTTTCTTGGCGAAGGGCTCAAAACGAACAATGGCTGTTCTAGGTTGTTCTCTTCTGAACAAAGGGGGGGGATGAGAACCGTCTCTTGTCTACGGGCTCAAGAACAATGGCTGTTCTAATGTTGTTCTCCTTTGAACAACAGGGGGGGGGGATGAGAACCGTTTCTTGGCGAAGGGCTCAAAACGAACAATGGCTGTTCTAATGCTGTTCTCCCTTGAACAACAGGGGGGGAAGAGAACCGTTTCTTGGCGAAGGGCTCAAAACGAACAATGGCTGTTCTAATGCTGTTCTCCTTGAACAACAGGGGGGGATGAGAACCGTTTCTTGGCGAAGGGCTCAAAACGAACAATGGCTGTTCTAATGCTGTTCTTCTTGAACAACAGGGGGGAAAGCCTTGGGGACTTGGCATCGGAAAGGCTCGAACCTTTGGCACTCAAGGAATATTGTCCTCCTTCTGGACAAGTGATGGTGAATCTCGAGGTCGAGGTCCCTTGGCGCACAAAGGGAGAGAGGGTCGTGGTGATGTTTCGCGACGAAAATCTGGATCTCCAATCTGATCTTAGTGGTAAAGTTTCCATATAAATAGCCAGGACATCTCCTTGGCGTGGGGGAAAATGGAGTGAAAGCTTGGAGGGAACGCACAGCCGGGCCGGAGAACAATGCCTTATCTGCTCATAAGCCCAACTCGATCTGGCGAGGTCGGCGTATGGGGGCGAATGGGGGGACGATAACCTCCTTGTTTAAACATTGACATCCGGTAGCTGTGATAAGACTCCAAGCCTCGAATCGAAGATGCACGTGGGCAGCATCGTGGTTTTAAATAATATGGGATAGGAGTTGAAATTAAACGCAGCTTCAACTCGTTCTATTACACCCCTCCATTCCAGGGGAAGTTGTCACTTCGAAAAAAAGAGAGAAGGGACAACGATAGAGCTCCGTTGTGGGGAACTCGTTTTCTTGTACCAACCGTACCTTCCTGCACCTAACTAGTATTACCTCAATACATATGATTATTTTGATCTTTAGATTACAGGGGAAAATAACCTTTAATACAACTTAATCAAAGAAAAAAATAGGGCATGGAACAATGAAATGATATAAACTTAGTACATACGGGACAAAATAATTTATACGTAAATTAATAAGAACAAATATATACACATACAAAAAATTAGACATTGAGCGTTACAAAATTCAGACATATACATTAATTAATTATATTACAAAAGAATCTTAAATTAAGTCGTACAAGACGGTATATACCTACATGGAGATACTAATCCTATGAATACAATTATTCTACGCTATTCGGTAACGCATTCCTACTGAGTGCGTCAGCGACCTGGTTATCGGAACCTTTTATCTAATTTATTTTAAACTGATACTCTTGCAAGAGTAAACTCCAGCGCATGATGCGGCCGTTTGAGTGTCTCACATTCCTAATATAGGCTAACGGACGGTGGTCGGTTCCTATTTGAAATTCTTTACATATCAAGTACAGCTTGAATTTGTCTATGACCCAGATAATTGATTGAGCTATCTTTTCTCTAGTGGCATATCTCTTTCCGCGTGGTAATAATTGACGACTAGCATATGCAACTGGATGACTCGTTCTGTCATCCACGTATTGAAGGAGTACACCTCCAATGCCCTCGTTGATCACGTCGGTCTTAACCCCAAAGGATTATTCCGGGTTGGGCAACTTAAAAATGGGGGCAGAAATGAACTTACTCTCGAGCTGACTAAAATGGGAAACAGCGACATCATTCCAACGTAGACGATCGGGGGAGTTCTTTTTTAAAAGGGAGCTGAGGGGCACCGAAATCGCAGCGAAATTCGGAACGAATCGCCGATAGTACGAAGCTGATCCTAGGAACGATCTTAATTGCTTCTTTGTACTCGGGAGGGGCATGTCGGCGATTGCCTTAATCTTGTTCTCTTGGGGACCTAACTGTCTTGGTCCTATTTTGAAACCCAAATATTTGATGGTTTCGTTGGCAAAATGGCATTTGCTATGGCCAATGCTGAGGCCATTTTTACGCAGTCGCTCGAAAAGAGCTAATAGGGCGGGTAAATGGTGACTCCATTTAATTAGTTCTTGTAGCTGACTCTTCTGACGTGGTGTCAGCTGCGCGTCACTATCCAGGTCAGAGGGTTCCAAAGACTCGCCTGGTAGGGAAGGAGGAGGGTAATCGGCATCAGGTTGGATGCACACTGTCTGGATTACATTAAGGGACTCCGCGGGGCAATCCTCTTCAAGCGCCGATGCTTCGTCCAGTTCTACGAAGGTATCTCCATGGGCGCGTTGGGGGTTCTTTTTTTCTTGGGGTCCACGGACAGTCTCCGTGTCCTTGTCTGGGGCCTTATCACCTAAGGGTGTTAGGGATTCACATTCCTCTTTTGCCGTCCTAAAGTCCTGGTTAGGGGTCTCCGAGAAATCGGACGGTATCGGGGTTCTGATGGGGACGGACTCCTGGGTTTCTTTCTTATCTTGGCCTTGAGGAAGGGCGGCCTGAAACACAGGGTCGAAACTTACTTGGGGGCTCTGTCCTATAAGTACGGAACAGAATTGTATGGGTGCTACAATGACTTCAGCCCAGCCATTATAATATTGACACTGCAGGTAACATCTAGTGACGGGGAATCGGTTCGCCCGCCCAAGGTGGTCATGTACCACCGCAAATTTTTCGTGGTTAGAGGCCACTGGGAGGAGTTCGTCGGACACGATGAAGCACGTACATCCTGTGTCCCTGACGAGAGTCAATACTCGGCAGCTGTCCACGCTGCCCTCCTCATATTTCAAAGTTCCCGATGAACTTTTACCAAAAACAAAATTTACCTGGTGGCCTGACGGAGGGGGAGAAGTTTCTGCTTGGGTCTGCACCACCGGGGGAGCCGGGGTTGCATTAATCTGGTGAACTTGGTGGGCTGGTCCGCTTTTAAGCCTAGAATTTTGGGGGCAATTCCAGCTCATGTGGTTTTCTACACCACAGGTGAAGCATATGGTTGGTCGCTTCGGGAAGAGAGATGGAGGAGAAGTCTTAACGGGAGGTTTGGAGTCCCGTTGTTGGTTTTGGGGAAAGAAGTTTTGGGGTTTTACGGGGCTCGGAAACTTTGTCAGCTTTCCTGGGAAGGAGCGCGAGTCCGTCCTTCTTTCTTCTCGTTGGATTTCTTTTTCTCGTTCTTCTCGTTGTATTTTTCCTTCTCGTTCTTCTCGTTGGATTACTCTTTCCCGTTCCTCTTGTCGGATTACTCTTTCCCTTTCTCGTTCTACCTTTTTTCTTTGACATTCTGCTTTAATCCGAGCTAATTCAATCTGAAGCTCAGCTTGTCTTATCCGTTCCTCTCTTTCTCTTTCTTCTCGTTGTATTTCTCTTTCACGTTCCTCTCGTCGGATTACTCTTTCCCTTTCTCTTTCTTCCTCTTTTCTTTGCTCCTCTCGAATGTACTCAATTAGTTCTTTTCCGGAGAGTCCCAAAGATTCTCCTTGCGCTTTAAAGATTTCAAACTGAGTCATCTTTGCACTTGGGGGCGCACTAGTCAACCAACTAAAATTCCTTGCAACAAGAATTATGCCTCTATAGAATTAGCCTACCTAAATATGGGCACTGACCTATTCGTACTTGGTTTCTCAATCTAAATAACCAGAGACTAAAATCACAAAAAAACACAAACAAATTATTATAACCGTTCCTTGAGCTACTCCAGCTTCTTAAGTTTAAAAAAAAGGGGGATAGCAATCGTTAAAACAAAAGGGAACTACTATATTCTATTATTATAACGAATAACACTATGCTTTACTCGACTGAGACCAGTGTTTGCAAAGATATAGCGTTAAACCTTACACACCTGATACCAAATTTAAATAGTATATATATATATATATATATATATATGTCGTAGAATGACTCCCGACGATACCATATATATAACACTATTCGTTGAGGGAACTTCCTTAATTATCTTTAGAGTGCGTTTACTGTCTGGCGGCCGATATTATGTATCTTCAAAATGCTTAAGAAGTGGAACTGAGCTCAAGGATAATAATATTGCTATCATTAATAAAATAGAGTTTTATTAATAATAACTATAAACAATACACAAAAAAACGGAAAATATTGACATAAACAGAATGGAAAGGGTCGTGGAGACTCGGGCTAATCCAAGGATTTAAGGGATTAAAAAAAGGTAAAACAAATATAGAGTTAAAGAGATGGGCTGGTTCGATAAACAATTTAAAGCACAGGATAGAATTGACAAAAGGGATCAATACTCAAAGGTGAAGTTTGGCTTACGTAATTTTTGGCACTAGTGGTGCAGTGGAAGGTGGCGCAAAGGAGTTTCGGTCCGCTGGCGAGCTCCAGCCGAAGGGGGGGGAATAAAAGGATCCTGACGAGGCGTCTTGGGAAGGAGAACCGTTTCTCGACGAACGGCTTGAAGAACAATGGCTGTTCTAGGTTGTTCTCTTCTGAACAAAGGGGGGATGAGAACCGTCTCTTGTCTACGGGCTCAAGAACAATGGCTGTTCTAATGTTGTTCTCCTTTGAACAACAGGGGAGGTGAGAACCGTTTCTTGGCGAAGGGCTCAAAACGAACAATGGCTGTTCTAGGTTGTTCTCTTCTGAACAAAGGGGGGGATGAGAACCGTCTCTTGTCTTCGGGCTCAAGAACAATGGCTGTTCTAATGTTGTTCTCCTTTGAACAACAGGGGGGGGGGATGAGAACCGTTTCTTGGCGAAGGGCTCAAAACGAACAATGGCTGTTCTAATGCTGTTCTCCCTTGAACAACAGGGGGGGAAGAGAACCGTTTCTTGGCGAAGGGCTCAAAACGAACAATGGCTGTTCTAATGCTGTTCTCCTTGAACAACAGGGGGGGGATGAGAACCGTTTCTTGGCGAAGGGCTCAAAACGAACAATGGCTGTTCTAATGCTGTTCTCCTTGAACAACAGGGGGGAAAGCCTTGGGGACTTGGCGTCGGAAAGGCTCGAACCTTTGGCACTCAAGGAATATTGTCCTCCTTCTGGACAAGTGATGGTGAATCTCGAGGTCGAGGTCCCTTGGCGCACAAAGGGAGAGAGGGTCGTGGTGATGTTTCGCGACGAAAATCTGGATCTCCAATCTGATCTTAGTGGTAAAGTTTCCATATAAATAGCCAGGACATCTCCTTGGCGTGGGGGAAAATGGAGTGAAAGCTTGGAGGGAACGCACAGCCGGGCCGGAGAACAATGCCTTATCTGCTCATAAGCCCAACTCGATCTGGCGAGGTCGGCGTATGGGGGCGAATGGGGGGACGATAACCTCCTTGTTTAAACATTGACATCCGGTAGCTGTGATAAGACTCCAAGCCTCGAATCGAAGATGCACGTGGGCAGCATCGTGGTTTTAAATAATACGGGATAGGAGTTGAAATTAAACGCAGCTTCAACTCGTTCTATTACAATATATATATATATATATATATATATATATATATATATATATATATATATATATATATATATATATATATATATATATATATACATATATATATATATATATATATATATATATATATATATATATATATATATATATATATATATATATATATATATATATATATATATATATGCACTGTTGAAGTCCACAACACTGGCAGCGTTATTGATTTATTGATTTTTGTGCGGGTCTTGTAGGCGAGAAAAAAACATTCACAAAAGACATATTTTATTCCGAGACGTCTTTCGACCGTGTCTGTTATTTTCAGGGAATGAACAGAAATGGAATGAAGATGATATACTCAATTTTAGAAGATGTTGGGATAGTGGTAGATAATAGTGAGTGAATAATTAAAGCGGGCAGGGGTATTTTGTCCTAGTAGGAAGGGCATTGCTTTTATTATTTGTTTGAACTTTTGTCCTATGTTTTTTTGTATTTTAAAGTGTTTTAGCGTTCTTCTTATTGTTTGTTTTTTAATGATTTGGCGTACTTATTTTTGGTGTAAATATTTAGCATTCAAGCCTTTGTTAGCTCTATTTGTCAACAATTTACCTCGTGTTAAAAGTTTAATGTAATGTTGTTATTTACTCGTTGATTCTTATATGTTGTATTAGTTGTATTGTTTACTGTGTTTCGTTTATGTATATATTGGCGAAATGTAGTTTGTACTCATTAATTCTTCTATGTTGTATTTGCTGTATTATTTATTGTGTTTCGTCTATGTATTTATTGTTGTAATTTCTTCTTGTGAGCATATTTTGGTGCTCAGGAACTGACTTCGGCGTGAGACTTTTGCCCGTAGCCTCGCAGGTATGTTAAGCCTGCCGCTTGTTCCCTGTAGCTCCGGAATGACACCATTCGTTAGGGTGGACCAGAACTTTTTACCAAGTTCTTAGGTGACGACATTGATGGGCTCCAAACGTTTACTCATGTGCAAGTCTCTTTGCCTAAGGTGATCACGCCTTCGGACTTTATTTATAAATAGAGATGCAGCGTTCTGGACACGTTGGAGTCTTTTCATCGAGGATTTGCTGGCCGCTTGAGTAACCACTGCGGGGTAGCTGAGCTTAGCCCGGACATACATCAGACATATTTTCCTGATGTTGGCCGAGCTAAGATCTCTAACCAGTATAGCTTGGAGATTTCTTTCCTTGCCAGGTTCCGCCTGCCCGTGTGGTGTCTAGAGTATCCATGTTCGGAGATCTTTAGGCCTAGGACGGTGCCTTCAGTGGGGTAGCCGGATCTCCTTCCTTCTATGACGATGGGCCATGTCAACTCGTGGCTCAGCGGGACGATCTTGAATTTGTCCCTGTTGATCCTAATCTTCCATCGTCTCTGGTACTGGTTGATCTTATTGATGTCTGCTATCGTGCGAGTTGCGTGTGCCTTTGCTTTCCTCTCCGAGTATAGGACAATTTGCGTGATGTCATTTGCGAATTGCAGATACATCGTGTCCCTGTGCACCCGAGTTGGGCGATCGATCGTGAAGACTAGGTAAAGCAGTGGGGTCAGGCAGCTCCCCTGGGAAACGCCCGCCTTAAGTTCGAATTCAGGTCTTCTGTGGCCCTCAATCATGAGGCATGCTCTTCTGTCCATGACAAAGTCACATAGGATCCTTTCTAGGATTGGGTCGAGCTGGAGGTTCAGAATCTTGTATTAAAGTCCTTCCAGACAGACTTTATCGAAAGCCTAAAGCACGTCCCTCAGCACAATGTCTACATAGCACAAGTTCGGTGGGAATATGCTACTTTCTCTGTTAGGAGCGCCAGGGCCGTATCTGTGCCCCTGAGCTACAAGCTCAGTTGAGTTTGTAGCTTGTTTGCTATAATCTTCTTGAAGATTTTTTCCCGGCATCTCAAAGAGAGAGATAAGGCGATGGTTAGCCACCTAGTCTGGGGGCTTGTTTCCCTTCGGAATAAAGATGATTTGGGCCATTTTGTAACCATCAGGGAAGTCGTCTGTATTCAGGGCAGCGTTTATTGTGTTCACCAAACTCTGAATAATTTGCCTTGGAGCATTTACGAGGTTGTTCTTCGTAATTCCAGACCAGCCTGGCACCCTCTGCTTGAAGGACCTTATGGTGTTCAAGGCCTCTTTGAGAGTTATTGGGCATCCGTGGCTAACCATCACTTCTTCATGAGATACTTGCGGGTGTGGGTGGGTTCTATATATTACTGTGCCAAGGTCATCAAGCAATTGGTCTTCGAAATCCTGGTCAAAGTCGTTGTTCTCCTCAGGGATATAGCGAAAATCTCTTGCCAGTGGGTTCTAAATTTCCTCTCGAGAGACTCTGGGTCCTCAATGATATCGTTTCCCTCCTTGATTTGGGTTCTCGGTCTCTAGGCAATCCCTTAAGTCTTCTAATGTTGTTCCAACATCTTACAGGATTGTCCTCCCTGCCAAGCCTCCCAATAATGTTATTCTAGATTGTTCTTTGCTTTTCAATTATTATGTTTTTTACTTCCTCTCCTAGTTGTCCCATTCTGGCTGTCCTTTTCCGAAAATCTCTTGCCAGTGGGTTCTAAATTTCCTCTCGAGAGACTCTGGGTCCTCAATAATGTTGTCTCCATCCTTGATTTGGGTTCTCGGTCTGACAGGCAATCCCTTAAGTCTTCGGATGTTGTTCCAACATCTTACAGGACTGTCCTCCCTGTCAAGCCTCCCAATGATGTTATTTCAGATTGCTCTTTGCTTTTCAATTATTATGTTTTTTACTTCCTCTCCTAGTTGTCCCATTCTGGCTGTTCTTTTCCGATTAGTGCCTGTCCTGCCGATCTCTTCATAGATTTCTCTCTATGTTTCCAAGCGATTTCCCTCATTTTGTTCGTCCATCTAGGTTGTGGAAGCATTTTATGGGAGATTCTGGGGACGCATCTCTCATCGGCTTGTAATAGGAGATTGGTGATCTTATTTATCTCCTCATCAATCTCTTCGAGATTAGCGTCTCCCAGGTCAGCTGGGTGGTATGTACTGAGTATCTCTCTATATGGCTCTCAGTTAGCTTTAGCATAACATTTCCTAAGTGGAACGGGCTTGAGTAGTGGAGCAAGCGAGATCATGGTGAGAATCTCGGGCTCATTGCTGATGTTGAAGGGGAAGTTTCTGCTCGTTAACACAATGTCAGATTTAGTTGCCGAACAATGTGTTAAGAGGGTCAGAAATCTGGCCCAACCCTCTGGAGTCTGTCTTTTTCGAGTAGCAACTCCAAGTTTCTTCCCCTTTTGTCGGTGCTTCCGTAGTCTGACGCTCTGCATCTGGTATTTAGATCACCGCCAAGCAATGTAAGTTTCCCGCGCCCGAAAAAGTATAAAAATTAGGAATAAGCAGGTATTTGCGACGTGGATGCTGATAGGCAGCCACCACGGTCAGGTTTCTCACCAAGGTCGGTATTTCGACAGCCATAAATTACTCCTCTAGGTTTGGAAGCGTTCTGCATGAAATGTTGTTTCGGATCGCGATGGCTGCGCCGTCGTAACGATCCTGTGTGTAGTTTTTGTTTATAACTGTGTAATTTGGTATCTTTCTTATGTTTGTATTTGTGTTAATACCGTGTTCAGTGATGAGGATTAGGTCGACATCCACTTTACGGACTATGTTTCCGTAATGAATGTGTTTTCCTTCCCATCCATTAACGTTAATTGTAAGTAAGTGTTATTCGTGTTTTCCATGTTTGTGTTGTCTATTGCTTGTGTTTTTTTATGTGTGTGTCTTCTTCTAATGCTTTTTGTTACGTGCCTTTTTACCGTTCCTAATTTTGAAAAAATCTACTTAGTTTATGGAGAGGCATGAGTCCCTATGCAATTTAATTTTGGCTGCCATGAGCGCTGCGTCAATTTATGCTTCTTGGTCTGGCGAATCTTATGTCCATTTCGAAAAGCCAGCCTTGACTCCTTCGATGAGTCCCCTATCTTGGGATCCTCTGGGAAGGAAGTTTCAGCTCTCCTGTAGAACCGGATTTTGATGTCTTCTCCATCGTATTTTTTTTTCCTGATGAGAGCTCTTCCTTTTGCTCTTACTCCACGCTCTCTCATGGGCCTTAGGATGCGAAATTCTCTACATTTCCATAGGGGGTGTCTTTTACCGCTTGGGCGTAGGAGGTGTTTGCCCCCCTAATTCCTTCTTTCTTTTTCTCTTCCGCCTTTCTCTTCAGGATCTCTTTCTTTCTAGGGCAGGACATCGTCATTACCCCATGTCTTTGTCCACAGTTTGGACACTTCTCTTCTGCTGCTGGGCATTCGCACCAGCCGTGGCCTTTTTAGCTACATCTGGAACAGGTCGATTCCTGCTCCTTGCAGTCCTTCGTGGTGTGATGTTCAAGTCTGTAGCATCTAAAGAAAATCTGAACCAGGGTGAATTCCTCCCGTTCGATTTGCTCACCACTTATTTTTGCGTTGTAGAGAAGTAGCCCTATCTCTTTCGCCTTTGTCGCCATCTACATGTCTGAGAAGATAATTTTAAACACGTGGTGATACTCCGCGTTGTCTATTTTGTTTTTTAATTTAATTATTTCAACCACACTCGCCTATTGCTGGTTTCTTTCGATTTCCCATAATTCTGTGTGCTTGGATCTGAGGAGGGTTGCTTGGTTGTAGGTTTATTTCCTTTATGATTTTAATCTCTTCCTCCTTCGTTAGTGTCTCCACATCTTCTTCTTTTTCGCATATTAAGACGAATAGGGTTTCAAACACCTTCCCCTTATCCGGTTTTTCAAGGCCGCTTAAGCATCTTAGTGGGACCCTCGCGGCATTTTTGGGTCGCCATTATGGTGGTGAGCACCCCTTGAAGAGGGAAGCGCACTTTGTTCTATTCCTGGTCTTTTTTTGCTCTTCAGGGACTCACTAGGGTGTATGATAAGTTTCTGGTATTTTCTTAAGTAATTATATGTTAGTTTGCTTTTGGGAGAAGAGGGCACCCCCTCGCAAAACCGCCGCCTGGATGAAAAGGGAATTTGCTTTTGGGGTGAATGATGACAATGAACGAGATGAATCCCGGTGGGATCCTCTCGGGGGT
This sequence comes from Ceratothoa steindachneri, assembly GCA_963969495.1. Lineage (NCBI taxonomy): Eukaryota > Metazoa > Arthropoda > Malacostraca > Isopoda > Cymothoidae > Ceratothoa > Ceratothoa steindachneri. The sequence continues at coordinate 109,240,834 of OZ018320.1, forward strand.
GTAATTGTATGGCGGACTTATTGACAACGCCACCTCCCCGAGGGTGTTTTAATTGCGACGGCATCCCAACATACCATAGAGACGGTTATATGTCCCTCTATGGTCCTGGAAAGGGCCCCCGCTGTGATAAGCAGCGGTGGTAGTAGTCTGTCCTTTGTCTGGAATTGTTTCTGACACTGTTATCGACTGTGGGCTACTCCTCAAACCAGCTTCCTCCAATGGCCCCAATTATGGCCGTGCTATTGCCCGGCATAGTTGGGACGAAACATGAATGGCAATCCCCTCTCACATCCGACGGCAGTTCACGCAGTGGGGCGGGGCCGGGGACTTAAACAGTTATCTGCTTAAGTGGGGCCGCTAAAAAGAAAGATGAAGATTATTAGTGATGGTAAATGGTGATATGGGTATCGATCTCTTTCGTAATACCGGTTCCTATGTAGAAACCAATTCTCGGAGGAGTCTTAGAGATTGTCTCGAAAATTTCCCTCCTTTGCAGAAATTTGAGGTCACTGTCGGAGTAATTAATTATGGCAAGAATTTTACGCAGTCAGAAATGGAATGATGATGGTGTATACTCAATTTTAGAAGATGGTGGGATAGTGGTAGATAAAAGTGGGGGAAAATTGAAGCAGGAAGGGGTATTTTGCACTAGTAGGAAGGCATCACTTTAGATTTTCTTTAGATTTTTCTTTTTTATTCTTTTTGGTAAGTCGTGTTTTTCCGTTTGTTCCTTTGTGTGTTGTTAGCGTGTTCTTCTTATTTTTAGTGTTTCAATTTTTGTGTACTGATTTTTGGGTTAAATTCTTTGAGCATTCAAACCTTTAATAGCTTTTAGCTCAGCAATTTACCTTGTGTTGTTTTAGTGTATTGTTATTTATTTTCTTTGTTTTGGTTTCGGTTGTACTGAGTTAGTTTCTAGTGTGTCTGTTATGTGTATAGTGATGTAATGTTTTCCCTAGAACAAATCTTAGTACTTGGAAACTGGCTACGACTAAAGATATTAAGTCTGCCACCAGTTCCCTGTAGTTCCTGAATGACAACATTCGTAAGGGTTGACCAGACCTTTCTTCCCAATTTTTGAGTGAAGATTTTGATAGGGTGTAGTCTTTTCCTCTTATGAAGATCACTTTGCCGATGGCGATAACGCCTTATGGCTTTGTTAATTATTAGGGATGCGGATTTTTGGACACGTTGGAGTTTTCTCATTGAGGTCTTGCGAGGTAGATGAGCTTTGCGCGGACGTACATTAAGTATATTTTCCTAATGTTGGCCGAGCTAAGATCTCTAAACCTGAATAGGTTGGAGATTTCTCTCTTTACCAGGTTTCGCCTCTCCGTGTAGTGTCTCGAGTATCCGTGGTCGGAGCTCTTTAGGTCCAGGAAAGTGCCTTTGGCAAAGTAGCCGTATCTCCTTCCATCCACGCCAACCAGCGGTTCAGTGGGACGATTTTGAACTTGCCCCTATTTGTTCTAATCTTCCATCGTCTCTCGCAACGGTAGATGTTATTGATTTCCGCTATTGTGCGCATTACCTGATCCCTTGCTTTCTTCTCCAGGCACGGAACGATCTGGGTGACGTCATCTGCAAATTGCAGATACATCGTGTCCCAGTGCACCGAAGTTGGGAGGTCGATGGTAAAGACCAAGTAAAGCAGTGGTCTCTGGCAACTTCCCTGGGAAACGCCCACCTTGAGTTCGAATCCAGGTCCTCTGTATCCTTCAATCATGAGACATGCCCTTCTGTTCATGACAAAGTCACAAAGGATCTTCTCCAGGATTGGGTCGAGCTGGAGGTCAAGGATCTTGTATTGAAGTCCTTCTGGCCAGACTTTATCGAAGGCCTTCTGCACATCCCTCAATACAATGTCTACATAGTACCCATTCGCTCAGCAAAAGGCTACTTTTTCTGTTAGGAGCGCCAGGGCTGTTTCTCTGCCACGTTTTCTGCAGAAAACGTGTTGTTGGTGGCTATGTGCTCCTAACTCGCTCAGTTGAGCTTGTAGCCTATTAGCTATAATCTTTTCGAAGATCTTGCCGTGTATCTCTAGAAAAGAGATCGGTCGATAGTTAGCCACCTGGTCTGGGGGCTTGTTTCCTTTCGGAATAAAGATGATTTTAGCCATCATGTACCCGTCAGGAAAGTAGCCTGTATTCAGGGTGGCATTCATGGTATTAACCAGTCCCTGAACGATTTGACTCGGGGCATTCACGAGGTTGTTTCTCGTGATCACAGACCAGCCAGGTGCCCTTTGTTTGAAGGACCTTATGGTGTTCATGGTCTCTTCGTAGGTGATTGGGCACCCGTGGTCAACCATCTCTCTTTCATGAGATACTTGCGGGTGGAGGGGGGGAGGTCTATGTATCACTGTTTTGAGGTCATCGCGCAGTTGGTCTTTGAAGTCCTGGTCGAAGTCGTCGTTCTCTTTAGGGGTTATAGCGAAAATCTTATTCCATTGTGTCCTGTATCTTATTTCGAGAGACTCTGGATCCTCAATAATCTCATCTCCGTCTTTTTTTTGTGTTCTGGTTTTGGGGGACATTCCCCTAAGTCTTCGGATACTCTTCCAAAAACATACCGGACTGTCCTCCCTGTCCAGCCTACCGATAATGTTATTCCAGATTTCCTTCTGTTTCTCTGTGATTGTGTGTTTTAATTCCTCACTTAGTTGTCTCATTATGACTGTCCTCATCGATTTGTGACTGTCCTGCATATTTCATCGTAGATTTCTCTATGTTTCCAAGTGATTTCCCTCATCTCGTTCGTCCACCTAGCTTGTGGGAGCATTTTATAGGAGATCCTGTGCACGCACATCTCGTTGGCTTGAATGAAGAGATTAGTGATGGAGTTAGCTCCTTATCTATCTCTTCTAGATTAGTTGATATTCACTGAGTATTTCTCTATATAGCTCCAAGTTAGCTTTCGCATAACTTTTCCTAAGTGGGACGGACTTGAGAATTGGAGCCAGCGAGATTGTTGCAATTATCGGGATGTGGTCGCTCAAGACCACAGGTCTAGGCTCATTGCTGATGTTAAAGGGGAAGTCACCGCTCGCTAACACTATGTCTGGTTTAGTTGCCGAACGATGTGTTAGGAAGGTCGGGAAATCCGGTCCTACTCTCTGGAGTCTCTTTTGAAAAGTAGTTCCAGATTCCGTCCCCATTGGTCGGTGCGACTGTAACCAGAACGCTCTGCATCTGACGTTTAAGTCTCCACCCAGCAATGCTATTTTTCTGCGCCCGAAGAAGTTTGACTTGGCCTTGGATAAGCATTCTTTTATGATATGGAGAGCCAAGTCAAACTTCTATTGCCCTAAAAGTAGGAACCCAGATACTAAAGAAAACTGCCTCTCCCTTCCATTTTCTCCATTACTGAAAGGTTTGAATAGTATACTTTCCCCAAACCGCGCCACTTTTGAATACCCTTTGACCATTAAAAAATCATTCTCTACCACCAAACCTATAGAAGGAACCAACGAAGCAGGAGTCTATTTAATCCCCTGTAAAGAAATTAACTGCCCTTTATTTTACGTAGGCGAACCAGGAAGAAATCTGAATAAGAGAAAGTACGAACACAGAAGAGACATTAGACGGGGAAACACAGCTTCTAGTCTTTTCACACACACTAATAACTTTAAACACTCGAAAGACTTCCTAGAGGCCAAACTAATCTGCCTGTTTAAGGACTTACGCAAAAGAAAGGTCATTGAATCCACCCTTATAGATGAAATCCCCAACTTTAACCTTTCAGATGGCAATTCAAATGCAACCCCTACCTTAAAGATCTAATCTTAAAAGATATCCTCAATGAACTTAAATTCATACCCCCTAATTAGAAACTCTAATTGGATCTCTGTAAACTATATATATATATATATATATATTGTACGCTTAGTGGACTGCGTGTATTCTTAGTGTTCGACTGAAGCTGGCATGACAAATTCCATGCCAAAACTGGTCTCGAGATAATAAATACTACGCACCTCCACAGGGGTTTTATTAACATATTTGGAATATGTCATTGGATATATATATATATATATATATATATATATATATATATATATATATATATATATATATATATATATATATATGAAATAAATACAACAAAGCCCACAGGGAAAATTAATACGAGGATTCCAAGTACTTTCGAAATTTATTTCGAGTTCTTTATCAAGGAATAACAAAAGTATTGAAAATTGTAATATATATAAGGATTATAGGGAGGAGAGGGAATGCCCACAAAAAAGCAAAAAACCAATCAACAAAATGAATTAATATGAAATGGATATATATATATATATATATATATATATATATATATATATATATATATATATATATATATATATATATATATATATATATATATATATATATATATATATATATATATATATATATATGAGAATTTTTTAAAGACCATAGTATATTTCGCCTTTATTAATTTTCTTTGGAAACTTTCCATTTTTCTTATCTTTTTTTATTGTTTTTTTTTACCATCTACAAGATGAACTAAAAAAAGATATTAAGGAAAGTGAAAAGTTTACCCCCAAATTAATAAAGGCGAAATATACTATGGTCCTTAACAAAATCTGCATACAAGAAGGTCTTCTACCCATTTACACTAATATATATATATATATATATATATATATATATATATATATATATATATATATATATATATATATATATATATCTAAAATTATTTTTGCAATAACGCAATTGTAATTATGCGGTTAAGGATGCATTGCTATGGCTAACTCAGCTCTTTATCAAGCCCTCGGAAGGAGCTCTTCTATTTATAAGGCCAGGCTACAAGGGGTAAAGCGATTTTTTCATTTTCTTCTAAAGCATGGATAACATTTAAAAAGCCTGATTGATAGCAATCTTTGTAGATTGCTTAGAAAAGCTGGATTATACGTTCACCTCGTGATATTGAGATGATCTCCTTCTGAGGGCTTGATGAAGAGCTTAGTTAGACATATCATTGCCTTCTTAACCATATATAAATATATATATATATATATATATATATATATATATATATATATATATATATATATATATATATGAATAACGTTACAGCCACGAGGAAAATGAAACAACGGAGAACTGCGAGGCCTTTCGACTAATATTTCATTTTCCTCGTGGCTGTAACGTTATTCATAAATTCCTCACGTTCCTTATTTTCGTGATTCAGTTATACATATATATATATATATATATATATATATATATATATATATATATATATATTTCAGAGGCGACTCTAGGTCATCAGCGTCACTAGGGCTCACCACAGATTACGCATAAGACACATATACTCGTATAAAAGAAGGTAAGAGACGTAAGCACACGGAAGATTTATATGTGCACTGATAATTTAACAATAACACAGAAATATAGTTTTAATGTAAAAATGACTCGCTTCATTTTTACATGAACTCCAGTCGTCTTGGTTTGATGGCGAACTCGTCTAATATCCTGTCGTACAGTCCGAAAGTTTTCAATCTTTTCACACTACTTTAATGAGTCACTAATTTATATCGATGAGCTTATAGTCACTCAGGATGTTTTTATAATTATTATTATAGTCTCTATCTGTCCACAACTGATTAGCTTTTAGTTGAAACAACAAAAATGGCCAGCAGTAGAGTTTCTCTGCGACGCTACTTGCGCAAAGCCAATCAATCTGTTCATACCATCTTATCTGGAATGTTCGAGTTCCAACTTTAGGTTTCAATGAAGGAGTCGGCCTGCTTGCTCGAAGAATTTTAACTTTTTTTCGCAATATTTCTAGCCCCAAATGGCTTATTTTTTAAATCTAGCACTATGTCTTTCTCCATTTCTAATTTAAAGGTAAAAATAAAGCATCCCTGCAAAACAACAGATCTGTACACACAGACGCACAGAATAATAGCAATCAAATAACGACAGCGGCGTGCACAACAAACATTAGCCAGAGACCAATCTGACTGTCGCCTGTACTGTACTCTTGACAAGAGATGCCAGATAGTCTTTTACACCTACCAGGCTCATTAATATTAGCCCGAGTTGCTGGCTAATCTTTCGTTCCTTTAAGAAAATTTCGAACGGAAACCTTTCATAGATTGGAATTTTAATCCTAATCTCTATAGAAATCTTTTGTTTCAAGAAAACATTAAATTTTAATTACTTTTAATTTTTAAGTTTATAGATAACAACTCGTGATGTAACTTCTGAGCCCGAGTCAAGCGCGTGTGAACGATGTCGAAAGAATGTCTGCTACGAATGGTATTTTTTGACACAGGACATCTCTAAGACGACCGCAGACGCTGAACGAAAATATATGAACTGCGACCAGGCTCAATAAAAGGAGCCCGAGTTATTGGCTGCAATTACTTACTTGAAGTCAGCGTTGGCAGAAAATAAATCAGCTTGTAAATACACGTTCACTTTACTAAATTTATACTCGGGCTAAGCCAGAACAGCCCGAGTGCCGGAGTCCCCAATTATATATATATATATATATATATATATATATATATATATATATATATATATATATATATATATATATATATATATATATTTCCGAAGCTAAACATTTTCGGACTTTGGAATTTTTCTTATTCTTTGGGTGTTTATGAATATGTTAAGTAGGTTTGCATACATGTCTCCAGTACTTCTGGAAAGCACAATAAAATTACAACTTCCTTATAACCGATCATTAACTTCTTCCACACAGAACAATGCATTCAGAACAATCACAGGATGTACATGCAGCACACCTCCACTTTGAAACAAAAATTCTGCCGATCAAAATACACCTAGACATGATTGGAACCCAACACTTCAGCAGAGCATTGACCAGTCCTTACCTCAACCTCTATCTGACAACAAAGCCTTCACCACCCAGGCACGAGAATAAAGCACCAGCACACTAATTCTAACATCTCTACAATAACTTCCCTCCCTCTTCACCAAACCCCATTTCAAACACATCCACACTAGCTTCACCAAGAAATTCCTGAAACCATTAACGAGCTCCTCCCCCCCCCTCATCTTAATAAACCATTCAGAGAAATAACTACATTTAACACACACATAATAATCATATATCAACCCAGGTCAGGCCACTCCACCATACTACAACAACACAAACACAGAACAAACCTTGCCCCGACATGCACCAGGTGATACCAAAGCCCAGGCAACATTACACACCTATTCATAGACTGCCCAAGTCTCCCATAAGCACTCACTACGCACAACATTTCCTCTCTTAGGGACCTGTGGCCCCACCCAGGTAGCGTGGTGGCCTTCCTGGGAGGCCTTCAATCTCGCAGAAGAGAGGTATGGGAGGAGGGGGCAAGGAAGTAAGTTGTTTGGGAAAAGTTAAATGCCTCCTCCAGAATTACTTTAAAGTTAATTGAGTCCCAAATACTTCCGGCCGAATAGTTATAATGTTATTGCCAAAACAAAATAATTCCCGGGCTATCCTTGGGAGGACTTTGGCAATTATATCATTCGAAAGAGAAAGTAAAAGATAGTCGTAGAAAGGGGTGAATTTGATTCTTTGAATATTTGAAGATAAATGTGTTCTCTCTGCAATTCCCCGCGTTTGAAAGAGAGGTTGCTGCAGGTCTCAGTCTCTCGGTTGTCAGCTTGCATCTGGAGAAGAGTAGTTTGATAATTTTCTTCGATAAACCTAATAGATTTAAAAAAAGTCTCTACGTATTCAGTCTAAAAAAAATTTCAGGGATTTGAAAGGTCATTGCAAGGGAACAAAAGTTTCTTGCAAAGTCATAAATAATATTTGACGATATATTGAATAGTCTGAAAACCCCCCAGTAAATATGATCATACTTTGCCCCTCTAAATTCAAGCTTAAAATGACTTACCGTTAATAAGCAGAATATCCAAAAAATATGCACGTAATAGATAGAAAGTCAATTAAAAAGGTGGAAGGAGAAAGTATGTGAAGATGAAGCCTATTTTGAAGGCGATGCTGATTCTCATCCTCTCCCTGCGTATGGTTTTTCGGTGGACCCCGTAAGCAAATGTTCCTCACAAGAAATCTCTCATCTATCTGATTTTGAAAATGTTTCACGTTTGGAAAGACCCCACGCCCACCAAAGGGAAAAGGCCCATGAACGAGGGAACCCACTCCTTTGGCCCCATGCTTCAAAATGTGCACCCACCCACTTAAACTGCAAACGCCCACCTCTCAACCTCAAACAGGGGTGGAGGGGGGCAGTTGTAAACGCTTGTCTTCAAGTGTGATAGGCAGTAAATGTGTACCAATTACTCGAACGGTCCAAAACAAAGTAATAAAATATGCCCAGTCAGCGAGAAACTAGATTAGCTGAATATAGCGCGACCTGAAACACAGTCAAACTAGGGCAGATACACGAATAGAGGGTTAATAGACGAAAAAAGAGTAGACAGACGAAGGATGGAAAGGGGAAAATGCACAGGCTGAAAAATCATTTCTTAAAACTTCGCCCTCAGAATAAGTTTCAAACCATAAATAAATTTGAACTTAAAAGAATTATATCTACACTTTTGTGGGGTATTTTTTGCTATTTTGACTTAAATTACTCTTATAGTTGGTAATACATGTTTGCATTTTTACATCTTTCCTTATTTCTCATATTATACACAAACACGAAAATGATCGGAGGCAAAGTGGGCAAAGTTTTGAAGGCACCAAAGTATTTTGAATTTAAACGTGACCCGGACCCATACATGGACGCTTTAGTGATATTTGTTAATATTTAAATTATTATTATTATTAAAAATAGAATCACGGATCTTTTTTCTCTATCTGTCAGTTCCTACACTCCGTAGTAGTATGAATTACTATACTGTGAGCGACGTCACACACAGAGAGGTAAAAGTTACTAAAACCTAACCGATCCGACAACGAATAGTTACACTTGTATAAAGATCAGAACGACAATCGCAGGCAAAGAGGGGCCCCTCCCCTCCCTACCCTCTCATTTTGTTTTGGTAGGGCACAGGACGGGGTTTGATTAACGCGAATAATCACAATGTTGCTTCTGAATAACGTTAATTTTTGCTGTAAAATATTTTAGTATTAACGGTGAAGGATGCCACGATTACTTATAATCATTTATGATTAAGAGCAACGGGTGATGCAAACAGTTAAATGCGAGGGCGATTTGAATAAGGCCACCGGGAATTCGGATGACATGTAAAGAAGATGCCTCAGGGCGTGAAAGAGTTGGCAGGACGGGGAATAAAATCATAACTAGTCATACTAAATATAAATATTTAGCGAATAGATTTACTGTACAAACTTTATAACAATATATTATTTAACATTTTTTTTTACTGTTGATGAAAATAAAGCATACATTATATATGTATCTAATTGTATTCAATGTTATAATAAAATGTCGCTTCATTTGGCATCTACTAACGAGTATTTTCGTGAAACCTGTCCGTCGACATGATATATTTTACTCTCCCAATGACTGTTATATTTCCAGCTCCGCCATTGCTATTCGTTCATTTTTCTTGCGGTTGTTCTCTTCCATTTTTTACCCTAGTTATTCGTTCATCATTATTCTTCTACCTGCCCTGAGACCAGCGAGGTTATCGTTATTTGCGTACTTTTATACTTCCTTTTCTGATAGTTCTCTTTGTTTAAAAATATTACGATGAGGAGGCGTCAACTCACTTTTTAGTATATTCGCCGTTGACTAAACAGGATTGAGTAACTTATCATCATTACTAACTTTATAATTTAAGGGGATTTTTTTGAGTATTTGAATAATAATTTCATCTTAGTTTGGTTATGACTTATGTTTTTTTATCAAAGTTATTTCTAATAATTCTTTTATAATATCAAAAAACAAAATAATGAAGTTCAGAAATAAATATAAGTATCGAAATTTTGTGAATTTTTTAAAACCCAAAGAATTACAAATGATGAAATTCAGAAAATTTATTTTAATATATCTTCTCTTATATAACTCTAAATTTTACCAACGTGATATTTTGAAAGGGGAAAAATTTGGTTTAGAGTTCCTTTTTAAAATTTTTATAATTGGCGAAGTTCAGAAAATTTATAAAAATTTAACCATGGCTGCTTTTTTTAGATTTAAAATTTTAATCTTAGTAGCGAAGCGCAAGCTCCCCCCTCGGAGGGCGGACTGGCGAAGCCCTTGCCTGGTTTATATAAGAGGAAGGAAGAAAGAGAACGCCGTAAGATGTCGAGCGTGAGGCTGTTTATACAATTGTACGCCTTTGTGAGTGAACCTGCGTGTATATATGCCGTTAGTATTTGTTTGAGAGGGAAACAAGGGTGTGTATGTGAGAATGTTTGTCTATACAAGTGCATATAGATGCGTACATGACGTAATTGTATATGTACAATTGTGAAAGTGTGGGAGTAGCATGGCGGAGGTTTGTGTGGTTTCTAGACCTGTGGAAATTAAAGGAGTTAAGAATGATTGAGGCAGTGATTTGTACATATCCATTCTTTGAATTTGCTAGTGGTTGTTTTCATGACAAACATGAAATCAATGATAATAAACAACAGAAAATAACGATAGCTCATAGAAACTAAGAATCAAGAATAGAAAAGTAAACAAATAATCAAGCATAGAAATGTAAACAAGGATCGATCATTATAATTACCATCGAAGTTCTAAAGGATCGAGAATAATAGCGATAATCATGATTAGGGAAAAATTAAAAAAAAATATGGAATAACAGTGAATAGATGATATCCCTCAAGGAGTTGAGGGTAATGACTTTTGTAACACTGACATGAACATAAATCGGGTGGTATTTCCTGTACCTGTAATCACATGATGGTTTAATATATAGTATCTGCAGTCATGGGTTTTGGATTGCATAGCTCTGTCGAAAATTCGCTCAAAATGCATCGGTTTGCTCTCCTTGTAGAATAAAGTGAGGGATGGAATGCCTTCTTTGTCCATCGCTTTTCTGTACGACAGATAAGTGTTTAGGTTAGTAAGGCATACGCTTATGCGATTAATGCACATATGTATGTGCTAGTTTTACATTTATCTATTCATAAAACCTCCTGAAGGGGGTTTATATAGGGTATACCTGAAACACAAGAAGCGCGACCACTATAATATGTATTCTTTCTATTTGTCTCTTCTAGGCAATTATTTCTTCGCGCGCTCTCGCCATAGACGAGGAATCTTCAAAATGTTTGTAAAACCCCCAAAACAAATCAACGTAAGCTGCATTGAGATCAAAATACTTTTGCAAGTGATGATACCATTTATTTAAACCATTTCTATAACACTTAGGATGCTAATTATAATTAAACTAAATTAAAACACCTATTTTAGAAGTAAACCTGTTAGAAACATATTTTCGACCGATAGACCTCCCCCAACCCCTTTCCTCTTTTGTCTATCTGCGTGGCGTGTATTGACTGTCATCCTTTTCAAACAGAATGGAAAGGAGCGTTATCATCTCATCTCACATTTTGAAATTAACTTCTCCCCTCTTAAGTATAATATTTGTAAAGTGTTTTTGAATTAATGCTAATTTGATTTTGGTTCTTTACGGGAATAGATTAAGTGCTTAGCTTCATTATTTGTAATGGTGTGACCTTGACTCAAATAAATTTCGTGGCAGGAAACTTTGGTTCCCTTGCACATACTGTCAAATCAATGAAAAAATTGTCGATTTAAATTCATTTAAACTTCGAACCATTTCATGATTTGAATCTTTTTCTAAGGGGTAAAGTTGTTAGAAAAATATTTTCGATCGATAGACTTCCCACTTTCTTCTTTCGCCTATCTGGCCTTCTAAAAGAACTGCTTCAATAATTTGCCTTAATTCTCAGAGTCCTCAGTTTTATAGAAATGGTTTAAATAGATTGTATCATCGCTTGCAAAAGTGTTTTGACCTATATACAGCTGATGTTAAAAAAGTAAAATTTATACTTCATCTTTTAAAATTTGATTCCATTTTCTTCGATCCTTTTGAAGACCCCTCGTATTTCTCTGTCTGTTTTGTCTTCTTTTGTACGTAAAAGTGGCTGGTAGGTTATCTATTAATTAGTTCAAATATGGGTAGCTTCCTGAGTATTTCTCGTTCCTGCTCAACTGAAATGACTCATAACAGTTACGCCACGTATTTAAGCCGTGTATTCTAAAGTTTTGCTCCTACCATATCAGAACTTTTCAAATAAATTGGGAGGAATTCGCTCTTGACCTACTTGTTATTCCATTTATAAAATGCTCAAAGGAAAATGAGATTCGAATGCCATGGTATAACGCATCAGTTGTACTTATTTTCATTGAATGCGAAATGAAAGACTAAAAAAATGCACGACACTCAATTACTTATCACGTACATACAAATTACTTACAAGAACCCTGAACAAGAGACTAACAAAACACTTTACCGCTGTTAAACAATGGCATTTGTAAGTATAAAAGTATGTGATTTCGATTTAATGAACAACGATTCAGTTCTAAGAGTACTATAAATGCGTAATATCGTCATTTAGACTGTACTCAGTAATGATTTTTTTAATTGTAGTCAGACTGGAGGATTCCACCTTCCCCAAAGTTCTCAGACCAGTGTTTAATGAGATTTTCAGAAATTTGAACTGGAAAAAAATGGAATCAGATTTAATGGCAGATCCTTAAGTCACCTTTGTTTTGATAAAGACATCGTATCATTTCATCCCTAATGAAAAATAGCTGTCACTGAATGAAGAATTAACAAAAGCAAGTCGTAGTGAACGTTTCAAAGACAAAAATAATTAACGCTAGTTTTGCAAAAGTTACATAGATCAATTAATATTGATTATCAAATTTAGACTACGTTATTGATTTGGGATTTAGGAAACAGGTTACGGTGAATAATTTCCCATTGAAAAAATATAATATATTTAGGAATCTCAGAACAAAGATATTGATTGAGGAAGCGCATTTAGAAGAGCAGTATTGGGATAACTATTATACCTACCAGTAAGGTTGTTAATCGAGGTGATTTCAAAGATGACTTAACAAACAGGTAAACCAAAGTAGGTTCGTAGGTCGGCAGTAAAATTCATGGGCTCGTTCGTGGGCTCGTGAATACGAAAGATCGTGAAAGTAATCCAACTGGAGACTTCTGAGTTGATGCTTGAGCGGTCTTGAAAAATTAAAATTAGATTCTAAAGAAACAAAAGGCGGACAGACGAATGAGAGCTTCTGTGATTCTTACGTCAAGAGCTAACTTCGAGGTTAAGAATTTGGTCAGCACTTGAAATTGATTCTTTTCACAAAATTGAATAGAAAGAGAGAGGGAGAGAGAGAGAGAGAGAGAAACAGAGAGAGAAACAGAGAGAGAGGGAGAGAGTAAGAAAGAGAGAAAGAAATAAGAGATATATGAAGACAGGTATAAAGAGATAGAGAGGTGGAGAGAGACAGGGAGTGAAGGAGGGAGAGAGGAAGGGAGATAAAGAGAGAGAGAGATAGTAAAAGAAAGATATATATATATATATAATGTATATCTCTCAAGAGCGCGAGAGAATGAGAAATAAATCTAATTGCAAATTAATTTCTCTATCTTTCAAAGTCACGATCGACCTTGCGAAGCGTGCCATAAAAGCGTAACTGAGTGGTTAAAGGGTCACTTTAATTGAAACCAGAACGGTTGCTCGCTCCCTCATTGTGCTTGGTTCGAATCCCACCCCAGTACGGAATATTTCGAATTAGGAAATAATTTTTTCCGAAGAAAAAATTATTCTGTTTTCTCTTTCTTGCGGTATGCCGGATTTATATATATATATATATATATATATATATATATGAATGTTTCTGCTTCTAGCAAACCGGATCTTCAGCAAGAAAAGGAGAGCAAGCAGTGAATATAACATGTAGTGGTCAATGTTTCGGGCTCTGGAACCATCTTCTGGGCTAGAACAATAAAAATATATATATATATATATATATATATATATATATATATATATATATATATATATATATATATATATATATATATATATATATATATATAAAATAATAGGGGTAGAAGTGGAAGAAGAGATAAACGCAAAAAATACATTATCAAATATTACTTAATTAATATATAGCTGTGAGCTGACTGAATGATGTATTAATTTTTTTTGCGAAATGTTTGCTAATGGCATCATTAACTTCTTTCAGAACTCTGAGATAAAACATATCTGATCCTGGTGATTTATTCACGTGCATTTTATTTATTAAATTATTAACATCTTCGGCGGTACAGCTCCCATATTCTAGTGACTCATTGTTTTTATATACAATATTTAGTTCATGTAGGGATTTCTTCCTTAGTAAAAGTGGTCACATCGAAAGAGGCAGGAGGGGGGACCTTTATACGAGGAGATTAAATATCCCTCATAGTAGGTTTCTATTTCTACCGCTCTGCAGTATTTCGTGACTGCGCATTTGAGCTACGCCACTAAGCTTACCTCTTTTGAATTTGTCTTATCTTGCTCACAAGTTTGTCAGTACGTTCACCCTTGCCGATCGCTTTGTTTGTAAGTGTGTCCACTCATTGCTATATATAAACCAAAATTCTACTCTTTCTTTACTTTGTTTCTGAGGATTATAGAAGTGTATCGAAACGCGGCAGTAAAATAAAGTATTTTGTTAAATGGCTCTTTTCCTATTTTCCCTTTTAACGTTAAAATCTGAGTATAAATGAATTTCGGAGGACTCATCCACGGCCCGAATCCAGACGTAGAGGCAAATATACAAAAATTGAGAGATTTGAAAAGAAAATCACAAATACGAAATCAGCCGTCGCTTTTAACAAAGCTTTATATATATATATATATATATATATATATATATATATATATATAGAGAGAGAGAGAGAGAGAGAGAGAGATGGGGGAGGAGAAGTTGCAATGTAATTGGCTTCATCTGTAGATAAATGTCTGTGTTCGAAGAAGAGTCGATTATATATAGTTCTTCTCTTGAACTTTATCTCCTGAAGTAATGGGGGACGGAGGGTCATCTAAAGAGCATTGGAAGCTACATACATCACAACTTAGCATCTTATTTACTCAAGAAGAAGTATTTTCCCAGTGGTGAATGAAGGCTTGGAAGAATCTTATATATTCCCTCCGTCCCAATCCGAAAGTAACTATGGGAAGCATAAAGGGAAGGAAGGAATTAATGTTTTCCTGAGAACTATGTTGGGAAAGGGGAAGGCATATGTGGTCTCAGTGGATGTAAGGTACAAAAATGGGAATAATCAGGATACCTTGTGACTCCTGATGCCACCATTTAGAAGGAAATCAAAAGGAGATCAAAATTAGGTTTGAAAGCAGAGTCGGAAGACTTTGGTAGATGGTTCTTCAGAAATTACCTGCTTTTTTTTTTGCTTAGAAGGAATCTTATTTAGTTGTGAACCTGTATTTTTTTCAATTTCCACATCCCTTTTCTTCCCTTTTCTCCCTCGATGCGTTAGAGGCGTTTTCTTTCACTCTTGGCAAAATGCCAATTTAAGGATTATTTTTCCGTCGGAAAAATTGAAATAGGAATTGGAGATCCAGAAATGGGATCGGCGGATCTCCGTTCACTTTTATCTTCGATGATTCGAATAATTGTTATCACACGACCCCCTCAGATTATTCTTATTACCGGGATCATAATTATCATCTGGATCACGGCATCACTCGCATATGATTGTTATCATCCGATTCGCTGTGTTCTTAGTGATAATTTTAATCCTTAAACTGATTTCTATCACTTGGGCTTTATCATCGCGATCGCTCGGATGAAACGGGTCTTTTGGCTCTTCTCGCAAATTTGAGAACTCAGATCATGTCGATCCCATGGATCACGGATCCATGGGATCAATCCTCGCATCATTCTGGTCACTCGGATCTCTGAGATCAACGATGCAACCATCTAAGTCCAGTTCTCCTTTACCCCCACCCTCCATTCCGTTCCTCACTGCCTCCATTAATTCCTACTGGAGGCCCTCATTTCTAGCGCCCCGAGTAGTCTCCTCATTTTACTACCTCACTGCATTACGAATCTCTTCTCGTAAGTTTTCGGCGGCAGTGCCCTCGTTGGTTTTCTTATTTAAAAAATGTTTTGAGAAAATAATCTTCCCCTACAGTTGAATAAAGTTAATCCTTATCGGGTGTGTTTAGTGGCCGGATGAGGTTCCGACTTGCGTCAACTTTAGGTCCCCACTGAGATGGTCATGAGAAGGTGCGAATCAGTGGTAAGAAATTTATCTCCAACAAAAAACAAAGACACAAGAAATCAATGGACAGATAACAAAACCTAGGCAACCTCAGTTAGGGACCAGTGGGCAATGCCAGTCAAACTACAATGAATACAACCATGGAATGCGGTTGCCATAGCGATGGCTAGCCACACCCACTTGCTAGGCATGCCTTGAGGACGGTCATCATTGACCCCAACCAAGTGAGTGTATCTAATTAATTAATTTAACTGCTCTGAAAACACCCTGTTGCAAATGAATATTTTCCCCTGGTTCCTAGAACTGGTAATACTGCAAGATTGTAAGGGTCCTCGGAGCTCCTGTGCACCAGAGACAAGTATTACGAGCAATCAAAACATCTTGCTGTGTGTGATAACAAAGTTGATTGCTTGCTTCTTACATATGTATGTATGTGTTCTTGGTTCTTTGTTTCTTCAATTTTCTCTGTCAGTTTCTGTGCTTGTCTGTCTCACCCGTTCTGTGACTCCACCTGCGTCCAATGATCCGACGTACGCTTGCATGACTCCATTCATCAAAATGTAAATGAAAAAACTTAATTTTTGTATGAAGTCAATTTTTTGCTGTCTTCAGCCATCCAACCGAACGCCTTGTCAAGGCGAAGTTCTCTCATTGGATTGCAGCGTTTATAGCCTTTAAGGGCGTTCATCTTTGAGCGGCTGCGTCCTTAATGCGAGCATAACTCAGGTTTGACATGCCCATAATTGTATAAGAATGACTATGTTGTTGTTTCTTTTCATTATTCCTGTTTATCCAATTTTTCCCTTTACCTATTACCTCCTCCCTTCATTGTTTGTACACTAATTTTCAAATTTATGAGTTTAATTACGCTGATGAGTTTAATTACATCCATCCATTGAGTAAAGGAATCGCTTTCATTCGGTAGACTTCCAGGGCGGTATTTTCAGGATGAATTAAGTAACGTCATAATTACCAGGGGAGTGGAAAATTAAGTCGTCGATTCTAATAACGCCCTAGTAACGCCCTATTATATCTTCCTTGTGCATCTGGAATGTTTGAATCGAGTTCCGACAACGCAGTGTGGGGAGGACGAGTTCTTCATCGTCATTGTCATTTTCGAATCCTCTACTTCCCCTCCTTGAATCTTTATCTTCTTCCGACTGGCCTTTGACACTTCTTGCTCGCTCTATTATGGTGTTTTGGAAGCGATCCTCTGCTAAATGGATTTTTCCTTTCAATAATGAACTCGCTAATTAAGTTAACATATTGCAATTATTTATTAATAAAAAACAAAAAAGTGGGAAAAAAACGAGGATATTTCGAACGAGTAATTATTGAAAAGAGGTTTGTATATAAAATGGTGAATTAGGGCAAGTGAAAAATATTTGGAACTTAAATAGCCACAATACCTGGGGTGGGGGCTATTTCTCCGGCACATGTCACTCTGTTCTGCATCAAAGGTGAGAAAATGGGCAGTTTGATGCAATTATGTCGCTAGCGGTTTGGACACGCTACAAATGACCTTCTTGCTCCTGAAGAGGGAAAGGATCGATGACCCCCGATCTTCGCATTGGATGGGTCAGTGATCAAGACAAAGGCCTCACAATGGGAAGGATTTAGGGAAGCAAGACCACGGGAAATCCTGAAGAAGATTGTAACGCAGGTCATATCACGGAGTATCTTGAAAAAAGGATGCTAATGAGGCTCTCATCAAAAGAGGAGTGTAGAAAAGAAGGAGTTTAGAGAAGATCAGACCACACTGTATCTTAAAAGAGGAATTCTGTCACAGGGTTTCCAAGAAAGCAGGATTATAGCAAACATCAAAACACGAAGCGTCTTCAAAGAAGAGGATAGCGAAAAGCAAAATGACTATAAGATAGGTATACGATCGAACAGGGTCAGAAACAAGGACCTCCCCACCCCCTCAATAAAAAACAAAATAGCGATGAAAAACAAGAAGAAGAAATGTACTAAAAATGAGAAATAGTTTAAATCCAAGAATGTTCGAAGAACAAGAAAATAAGAGGAAATTGACGCTTAAAAACAAAAAGGAAACTAAACAAGGAATAAAGAAAAGGAAAAGCAAAGAAATGTAAATAATTTGTGACAATAGTTAAAAAAAAAAATATATTAAGATGTGAAGAAGAGGGAAGGAGACCAGGAATATGGAGTAGAATAAAAAGCGGGAAAATGTTAAAAAGAAGGAAGCGAAAGGGATAATGCTAGGAACAAGAATGAAGTGGACAGAAGAGAGAGTTAAGAACAAGGAGAGAATGGCGAGAGCAATAAAAGTGGTGAGGAAAGAACGATGTGAATGGTAGAACGAAGAGAGATAAAGGTAGAATGATATGAACAAGGCGGGAAATAAGGAAAAGGTGAGAGTGATAAAAACAAGGGGATATTGACAACAAAAAATATAAAATGAAAAGTGTTAAGAATAAAGATGGAGGATAAGGAAGTAATGAGTGAGAATATAAAAGAAGGGGAATAAGAAAAATAGAGAATGTCAAGAACAACAAAGGAATAACTTAAGGAAGTGTTAAGAAGGAGGTTAGAAAAGGAGATTTTGTAGAAAATGAAGTAGGGGAATTGCAAAAATGAAAGAATAGTAACAAGAAGGAGGAAATAACATAATATACAGTTTCGAACAATGGACGATAGGATAGACAGCTAAGAACAAGGAAGAATGTAGAAAAGGAGAATGTTAAGAACAAGGAAGTAAAAACGCAAGGCAACGTTGAAAAAAGCAGGGAAAAGGATACTGTTAAAGCCACGTAGACGTGTAGGAATAGGGAGAAGTAAGGAATAGTAACAAGGACGAAATGACGTAGAGGAGCGTTAAGAACCAGTATAAAATAGGGAGTATTTATAACAAGGATATAGATAAACGCAAGAAAAATAGTGTTGTAAGATAAATGAGGTAAGAACGAAACGAGTATTAGGAACAAGGGTAAATTAGTGTAGAGAGATAGGAACAAGGAGGCAAATAGCGAGAGCTTGCAAGTGCTAAGAACAGAAAAAAATGTCACAGAGTGATTGCTAAGAAGGAGAGACAGAGAAACTAGTAAGGAAAAGGAGGCTTTAATGATAATAGCAGGGAAGAAAGAACGTTAGTGTTTTGAACAAGGAGCGAAAAATTGGGAGGAGAGAATCGTAAAAACAAGGAAGAAAGAAGACTAATGTTAATAACAAAGAAGAGAGAACGTGAGTGTATTGAAAAAGTAGGAAAAGAAGGGAGGAGAGAAGCGTAAAAACAAGGAAGAAATAACTTAATGGAGTGTTAATAACAAGGAGGAAAATAAGAGGAAGAGAGAATAGCAATATCAAGTAAAAAATAACAATAACGTTAAGAACAAGGAGGGAAATACCGAGGGGGAGAAGGGAAACAACAAGGAGAAAATGACATAAAACGCTCGTGGATTGTATGGAAGAATCTTACTCATGTAGCTTCTATCTTATGCGACTAAAAATCAGAAAAATACTAAAAAAAGAAGTCATTTAGAAATCGTCCATATCTTGAAAGTAGTTTGCAAAACTTATCCATAAATCTGACGATGCGATCAAGTTTCTACATCTCGAAACGTCACTCATCTAGAAATGGACCGTATCTCGAACGCTTCCTTATCTTTCAGGAATTCTTGCGTATGAAGAAACCTTCGATATCTAGAAATTTTATTAGGGGGGGGGGATGGGGTAATCCTCGCTCCTAACGCCCTTGTTGAGAGCGGGTGAGGAGCTGCCCCCCCCCCCCTAATTATTTCATAGTTGAGGGGCGGTTAAGCGACTCCGCCTTAATTTTCGCAACTGAATATTTGATTAAAGAATCCACTCATCCGTTCGCACCTACAGGAGGAAAGCGTTAAGCGAAGCCCCGGTCTCTTTATAACACTGTCAGAATTTATATTTTTGGGTTCGCTCGAAGGCGGGGGTGTGAGCACCCCCGTAACGACACTTTTGAGCTTGGCGTCACGCCCCTGGTCACGTGTCGAGGCAGGTGAAGAGTCAAGGTCGGCGCACCTGGCGCCGCCAATTAACGGCGCGTTACCGCCGCCCTCCGAGAACATCCTCCTCCGACCAAAATGAGCCGGGGAATAATCAGTTATGGCGGCCGGGTTCCACGGATCAATTGAGGGCTCCCTTTTTGAATGAACCATTGAAGAATCTAGGCAGTGGTTTCCTGGGGCGAGGGGATGGGGGGGCGAAAACTAACGAGGGCAACTTCACCTGCAAGAAAAGTATGGCTCGTGAGGAAACAGAAGTTAGGGGTTGTGGAAATTTGATGAGTGTGGATATCGAGAGTATCGGAAAGAGGAGACTACTTAGGGACTGGGAGAGCGCACATTTCTCCTGAATATGGCCCCGTTTCACAACCAAAGTATCATACCCCCCCTTTTTGTGGGGTATGGGGCCTACCAAGGAAGTTTGCCATGGTGTTCAATGTAGGTGTGTATGTAGGTATCTCTAATTACATGTGCGCAGAGGATGAAAAAAATAGAAGTTGTGGTGAATTATAAATATAATATAAATGCAATGATATGGAATGTTAATATGATTGAATATAATATGAAATTATAATGATATGAATATAACGTCAATTAAAAGGGGGACATTTGCAAAAAAGCACAAAAAATGGTGTATGATTCATTCTTAATACAAAATACAAACGAACACAGTCATGTACATCAGATGCACACATATATGTATATATATGGAAAACTGCGTCGACGCACGAATGTACGCCCATTTGTTTGAATGGAACACAACTGTGTTTTGATTCATTTTTTTTTTGTTAAATAAAAAATCAAATCGGAAATCAATCAAGGCCGAGAGACAGTAGTTAGATGGTGCGCCCCCAGGTGCGACGAGATGCCCCTAGGCCTCTCTCTACCTCACCCTTCGATCGGATTCATATTTCAATCCTTCCTCCGATGATTGCAGGTGTGACAGAGGTGGCGTTACATTCCTGTGCATTGCTCGCAGCTGTGTCGACCGAATCGTCACGCGTCACGCGTTACGCCCTTTCAAATTAAAAGACTTAATTCAGAAATGGCGACATGAGTTCTTGTATGGAAAAGCTTCCTCGCACTGACTCTGCGCTCACCCCTGCGTGACCCGCGTATGTCTTTGCGCAGGCGGGCGCTTCGGTACAGCTGCGTCGGTCGTCGTCGGGTGTTCATAGGGTGCATATGCTTATCAATAAAAAAGGGCGCTACGTAGGCAATGGGAAATAGAAGCGTATTGGAGTTATAAGGTCATACTTTAGTATCATATTCGATGTTACATTACAGAATTACGGACCTGAGAAGACCCTAAAATTCACCTATAAACAAAGCCTGGTACCAAAATGCCCCCTTATGAATGATTCGTAAGGATTTTGGTGGTGAACCAAGTGTTTTCCTGTATGGTGGAGAGCCGGGTGTCATCGGGCAATAGTAACGAAGTGGCTCAGAAAAACCATGACCACCACATATATCAGTTGATGGCCTCGAAACTTCTTAAATCTTAATCCGATCAGGAACCTGCGACTGATCCTCCTAAAAAAAGCAGAAGCTTGCAAATAACGGCAACCCAAACAGTTATTTCGCTGAGAGTGGAAATATATCGCTCAGGATTTGCTTCTGAAGTTGATATCCAGCAAGGAAAAATCTCTGAGCTTATATCTATAGGTTCATATATTTTATTACACCTTTTGCAAAACCGTGAATACCATATTTATTGTCCAATAAGATGCCTACAACACCATGTAAATGGTGCAGTTGAATAACTTAGAGCAATAAAGCTTAGGAACCATAAATTAACCTTTGGCACATAGTTATAGTTAAGATGTCTTTTCACACGAGTCCAAAAATTATAGGGTTTGGTTTAAAAGCAGGAATCTCACACATCAAGAAATCTGACCTAATTTAGAAACCCGAAGGGTTGAAGAAATCAGCCGTGTACAAAAGAATTACCTATTTTGAAATCCGACGTATCTACAAAACTTACATAACTAAAAATCTCAAGTCTCTAAAAAACTTGCACATCTACATGGAAATGTTACTCGTGACCCTTTTTGCGATCTTGTTTCCGTAGGATTTTCTGAATTTTACTTCTGTTGACCTTTTTATTAATTTATTTTCCATATTTTTTTCTGTCTATTGAACTGCCAACTTCAAGGGGTTTGAACCCCTCTTCTTGGTATGGGTACTGCCCCTATTTGCGTAATAACATGTCGCGGAGAGTTACGTACCCTTCTGGCCCCTAAAATTACAAGTACTCTAAAGGGTGTTTGTACCTTTCAAAAGTCTTTTTTGTCGATGCCCACGTTGTTTTTTCTTTTTTATGATAAATAATAGTTAGCCCCCCACCACACACCTACTAATAAATGTCTGGTTCACTTCATTACAACTTTCCTACAAGAGCTTTAAGCCTCCAGTCCCCCCTCCCCCTTCCCTCAAGTTATGGCTAGAGATGAAGATGAACTCGTCCCGCCGACCTGCTTGTGCACGCAACACGATGACCATTAAATATGGAACTCCAAAGAAAGTTGAGTAATTTACAAAGAATTAATTCAACATAATCATTTCATATATCATTAAAAATAGCAATGAATATTGATGTTTAACAAAAGGTTTCAAAATTCCAAATCATATATTTTTAAATGAGTTCCACCGCGCCTCGAAAATTCCTTTGGTATCACGAGCCGCGCTGAGCATCAGGAAGGACAACAAATCCGATTAGTTTTTGAATGGGGCTCACGCCTCGTCGACGTTAAGGTTCGCATATTCACGTTGTGATCTGCAGAATTGAATAGAGTTTTTTTCCCTCCGAATAAATGTAGATATTCTTGTAATAATGCGGTCGCGATTGCAATGGAAATTCAGTGGATTTATTTCACGCTATTCGTCAAAAACAGATAAATCTTGTTTGATTTTGTTGGAATAAATGCTATTTATCGGATAAAACTAAGCAATATAATTTGTAAATAAACGCAAATAATATAAATTTAAAAATATTCTTTATAGAGACGTATATTTGATTTCTTCCGTATTAAATCTTTGTGGGTTCCAGCGAAGGTAAGCCATATCTGGTGTGGTTAGTCGTCGGAGATGTCCCGATTTGGGTGGTTTTTACGTCGATCTTCGTGGTTTGGATTCCACATTAAACTCTTGGTCCCCACCGAGAAATAGAAGGTCTCTTAAATGATTACAAATTAGTGGTAAAACCCTTACTATTTTATTTTTGTTAACGTTTCACAAAGTATTAAAGTCTATTTAGGGTCTTATACGCTAAGTATTGCATTTTTCTAAGTATCCAACCCCATTTTATGGGACTACGAAGAGCATCATATTGGAGTGAAATCTATTTTACGGGTCACAAAAATGGAATGAAATCCAATTGTGTTACACAAAAGTACAAAATAGAATGCAACCCATTTTCACAGGTTACAAAGAATCTTATACCAGAAAAAATTCACTTTACGGTATACAAACAACTCAATTTTAGTTGTTAGACAGAACCTTCAACTCGTTTACTTGCCAGAGAGAGTGAGCAGAGTGATAGCATAATCTTTCTAGCCAAAGGATGGGGGGATTAAGCCGTTAAAGGCAGCACGGGAGCTACCACAATACCTCAAACAATTGACCCTGGGACGCCAGTAGCAGATCTGTCAGTAACCAGAAACAAAATGCAGGAAACTATGTGCGAAAATGGACTACTGACGAAGAGGAAACCCCCCTTTACTGCCTTGAGTGCTAAAGATATAAGTACTCGAGCAGACATTAGCACGTTTATTTGAATAGATAAAAAATCTAGCCTCCCGCCAATCAAGATGGCCATCCCAATCAAAAAGACTGTCTCCTTAATATCCCAAATCACCAAGTACACCTCTGGGCTAAAGAGTTAAGTTATAAAGCAAGAAGACCTACAACAGACACACCTGGAGTTCCAGGAAAGAGGGGAGGAAGAAGATAAATTAATGAAAGAAACAAAATGGACCAGGGAAAACAATTGGGTACTGGTTTGGGTTACTGCCTATGTCAATAAAAGACACAGGAAACAAAAAGATACCACTTCAGACTGGTGAAACATTTTCTTCCATCTCTGCCCCCATAAAGCGAACATCAGCGGCGCTATATAATACAACCCAGTGTCATAACATTATAAAAAAAGGACTTTTCTCTATCTCAGAACTTCAACAAATGCAGGAGAGTGTGGCAACAAAATAGCTGATAAACTTACTCCTTTGTTAATCCAATTTTTTACCCCAAATTAGAAAACACAAATCCCCAGGCTCCATAAACCAGATGTGAGCCGACGAAGAGTGACTCAGTTTAACCCACCATTGCAAGCCCCACCAGCACCATCACTATTGCTGCAACCACAGTACTATGGTAACCCGAGGGATCCAAAACAAAGTATGATATGGGAAGAACTGGCTAATATAATAGTCTATAAAAATAAACGAAAATGGGAGATTGTCCGGCCCTTCTCGACATCGAAAAAAAGCGCTGAAAGAACTAACAATAAAGGTGAAGGCAGCCGTAAATAACATTATAACAACCACTCTATCTATAAAGAAAAAAAAACATCCACCTTGCCTGTGCCACTTATACCTAAAACCAGTTAATCCCAACACACAAAGAAAAAGAAGCCCATTAACCAATCAACTAAGAGAAATCCGGAAGTCACAAAAGGAATTGGGCCTATTTAAACAGTACATTTTTTAAAGGCACTCATCTGGCGACTGCCTGCAGAGGCATAGGCTCCGAAATTACTCTAGCCTAATTTTAGCACATTTTAAATAAAAAAGATAAAACAAAACAAAGATAAACTACAAGAATAAAAACAAACGAACAAAACAAAGTATACAAAGGGACGCAGCTGTGCTGCAGGAAGACCCGCTTCCTTAGGGATGGTAGCATGAACCCCCCTCCTCCCCAATATATATATAATAGAGGAGGTATGACGCCTCCAAGAACTCGACCAGTATATATATGCAAATTCTGTTGAAGACCATTGTGTATTTCGCCTTAATTAATTTCCTTTAGCAACTTTCTCTTCTTCTAACTATCTTTTTTATTCCATCTTGTAGATGGTGGATCACTTGTCCTGTAATCATCTCTCTTTTATTCCATTTTCAAGACCAAATAAAAAAGATAGTTAGAAGAAGAGAAAGTTGCCAAAGGAAATTAATTCAGGCGAAATACACAATGGTCTTCAACAAAATTTGCATTCAGGAAAGATTGCTACCCACTACACTAAAATATATATATATATATATATATATATATATATATATATATATATATATATATATATATATATATATATATATATATATATATATATATATATATATATATATATAAAGAAAAAAAAATGTTCCCGTTGATGATGAAACCATCGAATTGATAACCAATGCCATTTACCATACTGAAGGCTCTACACCCCTCACCATTCCCGAAGACATATTGCGACAGCTCCTCCAAGCATGCACAAAAGTAGCCCCCTTCTATGGTCCCGATGGGAAAATGTACGTGCAAATCGATGTCGTCGCGATGGGGTTACCTCTTCGCGTCCTCTTTGCCAATTTTTACATGGGTTCAGTTGAGAACAAGATTTTCCAAGGCAATATAGCGCCCAAGCCTCCCATCTACGCGCGTTATATCGATGACATAACTTTGAATACAAATAACCTCGAACAAGTGAACGGCCTAGTTGAAACATTCAAGAACAACTGGAGTCTGAATTTTACGCATGAAACGGAAGATGAAGGATCCCTTCCCTTCCTTGATATCTTCATAAGTGCCCAGGAGTCCAAATTTGTGACCCAAGTATACGTTAATGCCACGAACTTGAGCTTCTGTTAAACGGTTCTTCTCAGTGTCCTGAACGTTACAAGAGATCAGTCATTAATGCCTTAGTTAACAGGGCAATCTCTCATTCATCCTCGTTGAGGGCTGTTGATTTCGAACTTAAGAGGGTTTCCTGAGTTCTCGTTAACAACGGCTACCCACACGAATCGATACACGACACCATGAAAGAGAAAATAAACTTGGCTACTGGTACTGGCGTCAGGTCTACTCCGAAGAAGAATAATATCGACCTTTATTACAAGGCCAATATGAATACCGGCTATCGTGAAGACGAAAGGGTTCTCAAAGCCATTCTCCATCGTAACGTTGCCTCAACCGACCCTAATACGAATATAAATCTAATTATATACTACAAGACGAAGAAAACAAGTAGTTGCATCATGAAGAACAGCTGTCTACCTCCGACGAGCGAACTCCAGGAGACTAACGTCGTGCACGAATATTCGTGCAAAGTCGGTGACTGCAAATACCGCAATTCAAAGTACATCGGCGTAACCTCTACAACTCTGTCAATGCGACGGACAGCTCACCTTCAAGATGGCGCGATTAAAAAACACGCCCACTCTCATGGGACTACCCTAACCCGTGAAAAGCTGAATAAAGACACCTCCATCATCCTGAGTCTCGAAAACCACAGAAGATTGCGGAAAGCCGAAGTCGTCATTATTTAAATGAAAAAACCGTCAATTAACGTGCAACTTTAGCCGGAAATCATACTCCTGACATCTCAGCGTCCCCGAGTTGACCGCCGTTAAAAGAAGCACGTTTTCAAATTTACATTTTCCTTTGCCTCTTGTAGCGCTTAGTTTCCCCTTAAAAATTTCCCGCGCCATGATTGACCCATTTTTATAATATTTATGTTCACGTAGAAATAATATATAAAATGTAGCAATTTGTGAATATCATCTTAATTTCGGAACAAGGGATCGACACGCGTAGTGTAGGAATAAAAATCTGGAACCACGAATTATTGGGCCAGAGCGGTTCGACGGAGCTGCTATTGCAATAAAGAAAGGGATTAAATACAAGCAAATAAGAAATCTAGAAGAATCCTACCTCGCGATTGAGGTCGAACTCGAAATAGGAAAGTTGGTCATTGCTACCGGATATCAACAGCCAAGGATAGACGTGGGATCTGAACGCCAGATGCCGAGAATCCGGTTACAGGACCTTCAACGGTATAGGAAGAAGCCTGGACTTATTGGTGGACAGAAATATTGCCCAGCGAATAGGCCCCGACCTCCCCACCTTTGTCAGAGGATGAAGTGAAACAAAACCAGATATCTGTCTGGCGAATCGTCAGCTGCCGTTCAATTACTACATGGAACCAGTCCAGGTACCATGTAGTAACCATATAGGGATCCTACTCACTATCAACAGGAACCATATACAAGTTATAGCTATAGTCAGAAATAACTACAGAAGAGCAGACTGGACACGGTACGCGCGCCTTCTCAAGGCCTACGATCCGCCCAACTTGGACGAGGAAATTCTCGAGGAGATTGACGAGGCACTCGACGACCTCAATAACCATCTCATCGAAGCAGATAGGGCTTCTATCCCTAAATGCGAGTATAGGACCATCTCTGCCTATATATGGACCGAATACATGAAGGATTTATACCGTGAGCTGAAATTATTATATGAGATCAACATCAGGAATGCATCAGTTCACTCAATGCAACGAAGTAAAGAAATCAAAAAAGAACTCAACCAGTTGATCCTCGAACAACAATGGAGACGATGGGATGATGCGATCGATAGCCTTGATCACGAAGCAATTCCCAAAGATTTTTGGGAAAAGATGAGAAATCTCAAAGGATCGACTGGGAAAAAGTAGTTCGAGCTACAAAAAGGAGATGGAAACAACGTAACGGAAGAAGGAAGAATTGAAGAGCTATTCCGAAGTTATTGGGAAAAATCTTCAGTATAACTAAAGAGGAAAACGAAGACTATGACTTAGAGTTTGTAAACAACATCATAGACGAGCTTAACAAACAAATACACAAGAAGCCCACTCACCACCAGGTTGATAGACAGCGCGACGGAGAAGCCGAGGTTACCGAAGAAGAACTACTCGGCGTACTCCGCTCATTCCGACAAAATTTCCCAGGACAATCGAGGCTTACAAAGTTTAACTTTGAAAAAGCATCAACCAATGTCATCGAAGGGAAGAAAAGCATATTTAGTGCCTGTTTGAACACGGGATACTTTCCAGATGCTTATAAAACGGCTAAGATGATTTTCTTGCCTAAGCATGGAAAAGACCCAACGTTGAAGGAGAATGTGATAGAACGGGTTCAGGCAGCGTTAGTTTCAACTCCTATCACATATTATTTAAAACCACGATGCTCCCACGTGCATCTTCGCTTCGAAGCTTGGCGCCTTATCGCAGCCACCGCATGTCAATGTTTAAACAAGGAGGTTATCGTCCCCCCGTTCGCCCCCATACGCCGACCTCGCCAGATTGAGTTAGGCTTATGGGCAGATAAGGCATTGTTCCCAGCCTCGGCTGTGCATTCCCTCGAAGTTCCCACTCCATTTTCCCCCACGCCAAGGGAGTGTCTCGACTATTTAGATGGAAACTTTACCACTAAGATCAGATTGGAGATCCAGATTTTCGTCGCGAAACATCACCACGACCCTCTCTCACTTTGTGCGCCAAGGGAACTCGACCTCGAGATTCACCATCACTTGTCCAGAAGTAGGACAATATCCCTTGAGTGCCAAGGTTCGAGCCTTTCGTGACGCCAAGTCCTCAAGGCTTCCCCCTCGTTGTTCAGAAAGAGAACAACGTTAGAACAACCATTGTTCTTTCAAGCCCGTTGACAAGAAACGGTTCTCACCCCTTCCCCTGTTGTTCAGAAGAGAACAATGTAGAACAGCCATTGTTCTTTTGAGCCCGTTCGCCAAGAAACGGTTCTCACCCTTCCCCCTTGTTGTTCAGAAGAGAACAACATTAGAACAGCCATTGTTCTTGAGCCCGTAGACAAGAGACGGTTCTCATCCCCCGCCTGTTATTCAGAAGAGAACAACGTAGAACAGCCATTGTTCTTCAAGCCGTTCGTCGAGAAACGGTTCTCATTCCCAAGACGCCACGTCAGGATCATCTTATCCCCCATCTTTGGCTGGAACTCGCCAGCAGACCGAAAATTCCTTCACGTCGCCTTCCACTGCACCACTAGTATAAAGTTACGTAAGCCAAACGTCACCTTTGAGTACTTAACCCTTTCGTCAATTCTATCCTGTGCTTTAAATGGTTTAGCGAACCATCCCATCCCTTTAACTCTATATTTGTTTTACCTTTTTAAATCCTTTAATCCTCGGATTAGCCCGAGCCCCCACGACCCTTTCCATTCTTTGTTTATGTCAATATTTTCCGTTTTGTGTTTGTTGATAGTTATTATTAATAAAACTCTATTTTATTAATGATAGCAATATTATTATCCTTGAGCTCAGTTCCACTTCTTAAGCATATCGAAGATACATAATATCGGCCCGCCAGACATCAACGCACTCTAAAGATAATTGAAGAAGTTCCCTCAACGAATAGTTATATATGGTATATCGTCGAGAGTCCATTCTACGACAGAGAACTACCGGCCAATTTCACTTCTAGAATTTGACAGGAAGCTCTTCGAGAAGATCCTCAACCGAAGACTGGTATCTCACTTGGTGGAGAACTCCCCCTTCAACCCACATCAATTTGGGCTTAGAAGGACGCGAAGTACGAAAATGGCGATTAATGTCATCACGGAAAAGCTAGCCCAAGCAAAACGAGAAAGAAGTTACGTGTACATTGCTTGTCGGGATGTATCAACAGCGTTTGATAAGGTGTAGCAACAGGGAATGCAGTGCAAGATCTTACGAATGGGCCTAAATGAAAACTTAGAAAGAACTCTATGTGACTATGCCATGGAGAGAGCGGCGTACATCAGTTAAGGGTGCACTGACGGACCAAAGTTTCCGCTGACTGTGGGCCTCCCACAGGGGGGTGGGGCTGTCCCTCACTCTCTACTACTTGATTTACACCGCTGATGTCTTAGCCCCTGTAAGCCCCACTTGCCTCAACATTCAATTCGCCGATGATTTCACCCAGATAATCACTTGTCCATGGAGAAATGCGCATTGATTAGCTCGTATGACAATAGCAGAAATTGAAAACCGTAACACCTACGAGGTCCGGTGGAAGATCCGCATGAACCAGGAAAAGTTCAAAGTAGTTCCTATAGGCAGAAGACTACTTTACAACGTCAGGGTGGGGGATAGACATTATCCCTACACCACGGAGTGCAATGTACTCGGAATGAAGATTACTTCAACGGGGTACAAGAAGCACGTCCAAGAAAGAATCACCAAGGCCACTGTTGCAGTCAAAACTCTATACATGTTCAGAAATCTTCGTGAAAGCAATAAGAAAAAGATCTACAATGCACTTGTAAGATCGACGCTGCTATATCCCGCTTCCGCCCTCTCGTGTGTCTCGAAGACACAAGAGAAGAAACTACACGTGGTGCAGGACAAATGTTTGTACCTAATTACAGGTACCTACAAGCGAGATAGAAGATGCCAAGAAGAGCAGCACCGGGCAGCGGTGTTAAGTCCCATTAACGTTGTCATAGAAGAATGTACAAGGAATATGCAGGAACTGGTTAATCGAGAATTGAACGAGGATATCGTACAAATGATTAACCAGAAGAGAAGAGGCATAAGTCGCGCCAGATTTCCGAGCTCCGCTGGGCTTTTAGCTGGCTGAGCAGAAGTACCGTTCTACGCATGAAAATAAGAATGTTTTTATCCAAACCAAGAAAACCGACCAAGAAAATGATTACTTAATTATGAAACATCACCGATTTCTACAAGAATTGACCGATGTAGACCCAAATTTACTGAAGAAGACATCAAAGAAAAAACAAAAGACACGATTTACACTCATTACAAGATATACAAAAAAACAAAGACACTAAGCACAATACTAAAGTGATTAAAGTAATTTATTACTACAACAGCAAATGCGCATAACATATACAAGAACATTAATTTTTTGAAGACAAATGGCTTGAACGTCATAATAATATAAACTATCCCAAAGACAACAAAGGAACCACAAAACAAGAAAATATTTAAAAGCGATAGGCCTGACCACCAGGCACTTAGCATCTCTTTGCACCATACCATACTTCTTTCTCTTTTAACCACTTGTCTATTTTCAGCTATCTATCCCCACCCCCTTTCTTTACCCCTTACCCACACGTACCCACTTACATCGTTCAAATTCAAATAATTCTATTTCTGTTCATTCCCCGAAGATGACCTAACACGGTCGAAAGTGGTCTTGGAATAAAGAATGTCATTCGCGGATGTTTTCTTTCGCCTCGAAGACCCCGTTAAAAAAATTGTAAGAAAAATTAAGAAAATACAAGTTAAAATTAATAACGATGCCAAAGCGTTATTAATTTTAGCGCTATTAGGTCATCTTTAGGGAATGGACAGAAATTGAATTATTCTTTTTTTTTAGGGGGAAAAAGGTCCGGCTCATGGTCACTCCTCCCCTCTGTACCCCCTTCCCCCCCCCACGATCAGGAGGGCACAGAAGAGGAGGAGGCCAGCGGCCGACCTGCTCCTGGAGAAACTCCCCACACTTCTGACTCTCAGTTCAAGTGAACCGATAGTGAAGTGGTTAATGAGAAGTCCGGAACAAGCTTCAGAAGAGGGTTTATAGCTGTGGGAGACGGAACGTTTTGAGTTAAAAGAGGACAGATTGGTGAGGAGGCAGATTGAGCAACCTCGGTAGACAAAGGTGGAAAGGGTAGAACACCCTTGCCCGAAGGACAAGGGGGACCTGCTGATTAACGTGGATTCTGAACCATCGTCATGCATTTACTCATCATTCTTACTTCCTTTCTCATACTTTTAGCACCTATGATCCTCATACAGAAGCGAGAGGACCGGCTAATATATGTTTCCTTATTCTCTTCATCTTTCCTTCATGTGTTTATTGTAGCATTCATGCCATTTTGAGTTATCTTAACTCTGAGCTTTGTTTATGTATTGTTGTTACTTGTTTTTACTTTCCTTACTTTGTTTCACTTTCTCTTGTTGTTATTACTTTTTTTGCTATTTCACTTTAGTTTCCCTTTGTTCACTTGTTTTACTATTAACTTTCACTTCACTATCATTTTTGTTAAACTTTTTAATACTATAGTTCACTTATTACACTTTTAGTTTACTATGTTCGTTTTATTTCTGTTTTACTGTTAACTTTCACTTCACTATCATTTTTGTTAAACTTTTTAATATAGTTCACTTATTACACTTTTAGTTCATTTTGTTCGTATTATTTCTGTTTACACTTTTGATCTGAGTTGTCTTCTTAGTCGGTTGTTTCTTCCTATTTTAGTCGTTTAAATATAAGGGTATCAATCTGGTGTCTTGGTTAGTTACTTCGTTGGTTGGGTTTGTATATAGTCGGGTAAATATCTTTATCGTTATGCTTGTTCCTTCTCTCTTTTTGAATTTATACTTAAGTAAACATGGAAACCTCCTCGATTCTCAGCTGTTGTCTGCCGCTGGGAAATCGAATGTTAAAGGGGACTCCAGCCCTGGTGTTCGTGTACTCTGAAAATATCGGAGGTAGATCGTTTATCTTGCTCCATATTTTCTCCGCTCTGTTCCTGATGTTGATTTTGAGCGTTTCTAATCCTGCTTCTTGGTGCAGATCCTGTAGTATCCTCCTCTCTCTCTCCTACGGGTGTTGGTGATTATTTTGCATTATCTGGAGTTCCAATTTTTTGGTCCTCGTTTCACTGTTGATAGGGGTTAGCGGTTATGGTAATACCTCTCTTCCTAGTACAAGATATATTTTTCTTTTATTTTTCATGCCTAACCCTTTTAGATTGTAAAGTAGGTTAAGCATCGGAATCGCCTTGTTCTTCCTCTCCGTTATATGTTGTTTGTAGCCTCTTTTTGTTATTCTGAGTCCTAGCACTTTGCCCTCACTATGATATCTGTAGTTCTGATCTTCAATTACAATTTCAGCTCTTTTTTTCCTGGAGATTGGGATTATTGTAAATTTCCTCCTGTTCGTCCTTATCTTTCAATCTATTTCGTAGTTGTTGGTGTTGTTGATTTCTTAAGCTGTTGTACTTGCCTGAAAGCGTACGTTACTGTACGGAGTGATGACGAGTTGGCTTATGTCATCCTCGAACTGTTTAGGCAACCAGGCATTATTTGTGGTGGCAGGTCTGCTGTGTATATTAAATACAGCGTGGGGCTGAGACAGCCCCCATCCCCCTGTGGGAGTCAAGCTTTTAATTCGAATTCTGGTCCTGAATAACCATTGATCTTCACATATGCTCTTCTGTCTGTGGCATAATCGCAGAGAATTTTCTTCAGATTGCTATTCATCTGGAGATTTAAGATCTTATATTGCATTCCTCTGACCCAGATATTGTCGAATATTTTTCCTACATATCTCATGACCAGATCTATGTAGTTATTCTCTTCTTTGGCCTTTGCTATTTTCTCTGTTATTATGCCAAGTGCCATAGTGGTATCTCTGCCTCTTCTGAATTCGAACTGATAATCATTATAAAGGTCATTTTCTTCAAGATATTCTTTTAGTCTTCTATTAAGGATTTTTTTAAAGACTTTGCCCATGAAATTTAATAGCGATATTGGCCGGTAACTGTCGAGTTGGTTTGGTGTTTTTCCTGGCTTTGGGACGAATATCATTTCGGCTTATTTATAGCTATCAGGGAAGTAACTGGTGTTTAAGCACGCGTTAAAAATATTCTTTAATGTTCTGATGATTATAATAGGTGCTTTGGTAAGATTAATTCTGGTTATTCCTGAGGGGCCTGGTAAAGTCCGACCCGATGCGCTCAACAACATCCCTTCTTAGTAATAGATCGAGGTTCCTACCTCTTGCATCTGTCCTCGCGTATGTCACTGCTCTATCCCTGGCGTTCAGGTCTCCGACTAATAATACTGGGCGCTCTTTCCTGAAAAGTGTGATTATGTCGTGGATAGGTAGATATGAGCAACGGGGAGGTTGTTAGCTTCCACCCAATTCGATATCACCTAGAGAGCATCTTAGTATGATCGACATAAACGCCTCGTCCATTGGATTCCCTGGTCTGTACTGCAGGTCTTTTTTGACTGCTATCATAGTTCCGTCGATTCTCTCTCCTGTAACATTTCTTTGGAGAACATTGTATCCTAATATCTTCTGCTTGTCATCATCTGTGATTCCATTTCCTGACAGCAGATGAATGTCTGGATCTAATTATTGATATATGTTACACAACTTTTGTTTATGTGCCAGCCACCCCTGCAAATTATGTGCTAGAATAGTTAACCTATCTATGGTTGCCATCTTGAAAGTCAGATCCGCCCGATGGCTTATAGTTGTAAGGTCTGCCTAATCGAATCTTCTTATGGACCTTGAAGTTGTCGTCGTACAGCTTTACTTTGTCGTTCAGTAATACTGCCCTGACCAATTCTTGTCTGCGGGTGAGTCGTAGCACCACTTGAAGTGGACTCTTCTAACTCCTGTAACCACGTCCTCGAGGGTTACCTTTCTTTGTTGTATGATCTGGGAGTTGAGGGCGATGGTGAGTCTTATTTATTTACCGTCATATTCATGTTCATCCTGTTGTTGTGGTCGTTCTACACCCTCCTCTTGTTTTTTTAGCTCTTCTTTGGATTTTTTCTTTGTTTTTTTCTTCCTGGGCGTGGCAGGCCTATTTGCTTGTTCGTCAGTATATTCTTGCTGTCTTTCTAGGTTCTTTTTTCCTGAGTTTTTGTTTCCTACTCTGATTTGGCTGTTTCTGACGGTGCTACTTTGATGCATGTGATTGAAAGAACTTTGTCACACTGCGGGTTTTCCGGAAACGTGATGGGCTCTAGCCCATGTGCAGCCAGCATCTTGTTCACCTCGCAAATGAATGAGCCAGGACAGGCTATGCTCATTACATGCGCGTGAAGAATGCATGCAAGCATATTTGGAGGTGTCGCATCTGTGAGCTGCAGAACTATTTGTGGTTGAGCCGTCTTAGCGTAAGTTTGTGGTGGGGTTTTGGTCTTGGCGACTGCTGCGTAAGAGCTACTCGGCCTGTCTGCTGCTTCTCTCTTCTTTTTAAGATGCTCCTTTCTGACTGGGCACTGCATGCTTAGGGTCCGATATGGCCCCGCGCAGTTGATGCACATCTTCATATCACCGACGCATTGCATTTAGTTGTGACCGGTTTGAGCGCACTCAGAGCAGATCTTGACTTTTTCCTTGTCTGGGAAGGCGCTGGTTATTGATCTTCTACCTTGTAGCAGGAGAAGCAAGTGAGCAATTCGAAGAATCTCTCCCTTTCAATCTGTTCTGGGGAGATTATCATGGAGAATAGTTTTAATCCTGCATCTTTCGTCTTGGCTGTCATCTCTATCTCGTTGAACACGATCTTAAATACGTGCGTGAAGTTTCTAAATTTGATGACTTCAGCAACCTTTGCCCAATTCTGATTTTTCTCTATCTCATGTATGATTTCCCCAGCCGACCGCTCGTTTACCCTTTGGTCGACATGTCTGCATACCATAGCCTTCCTGGCTGCTAGAGCTGGAAAAGGTTTTGGCTCTAGTCCTATGGTGCTTAGGTATCTGTTGCTGGTTGTCGATGTAAGTTTAACCAGGTCCGCCCGAGTGTGGCAAATAGCGGTGTACCCTCTGGTGACCTTGATTAGTCTTTTGAGACCAATCCCCAGTTTCCCGAAGATCGTTTCAAAGACCTTGAATTTGTCGGGTTTTTCCTTCCCAATGAGCCTCAGTGGGACTGGAAGGCAACAGACTCCCCCGTTCCGTTCATGGTTGGGACTCCGTATCATTGGAAGGGGCGGGATACCCTACTTTGTCTCCGTCGAGTAGCTCTCTCCTTCCCCACAATGGAGATAAAAACAAGAGGAATCTCCAATCAGTCCATCTTAGCCTGTTTGGTGCCTGTCAGGATCGTCAGCTATGGCCAGCTATGACCAGATCTCCTGTGGTCATTTTTATTTTTATAGCCAGATACGATTCTTCTAAGTCGTTTACCTCTATAAAATGGATTCCGGTTTTGACTCCAATCGCTACCCCATCATATCTTGTTTGGATGTAGCTCGTGGTAATAAATTTATATTTGGAATTCTTATAGTCTCAATCTCTGTTTATTCCACGTTCGGTTAGAATAATTATATATGTGTCTTCTTTTCTTATTATGTTTCAATATGATAATCTTTTCCACAGCCAGCCGTTTACATTTAGTGTAAATATTTTAATTTTTCGTTGGTACGTATCCATTTTTATTTATTTGTTGTGGTCTCTTCCTGTCTTCAGTTTTTTTTCGGGCGACCTGGGGAACGAGAGCGTCCATTTCGTTTTTTCTTGAATTCGCCGTTTGAGATTTTTTGGCACGATTCAGGGGCGATATGTATCATGCCTTGCTTTAAAGCATTGTGAACCTCTCTCTCATCGGTGTCTGCCTCATATTCGCACCTGTATTTCCCTTTAACTAGTCCGTCCACAATTTCTTTTTGTTTAAGTTGTTTAGGTAACGGGTTGGTGTGAGAACGGTAAATTTTTATGTTGAGATCTTGGGTATTCACTTTTGGTTTTTGCTTCTGTTTTGTGCTTTCTGGGATTGTCTTCGAGGTTTCTTCGTCGGTGGATTCTTCTTCAGAATCGGTATCCACTCCGGCTTCGTATTTATGGGAGTCTCTTCTTGGGTAATGTTTATTTTGTACCGTTCGCTCGAAGGAGGGTTCTCCGGGAACCACATTTTTTTAAGCCCGTTCTTTTCCAACATGGTGTTCAATTCGTTTGCGTATGAGCCTGGTTTCGCCATGTTTACGAAGTGGGCGTGACTTATGCAGAGAATTAAATATGGCCTCATGTTTCCCACTATGTTCACCATTGTGATCTGTGTGGGTGGTGTTGCGGTGTTTCCACTTACAGTTGCTGCATCGTAGGAGGTAGTTTTCCTTCTTTCTTTTTCTGTGCTTATTTCGAGTTTTTTCTTTCGTATGAGTTGCTTCTTTATTGGGCAAGACATAGCCAGTGTTCTGTGGGCATTTTCCCAGTTTAAGCATTTCTTTATCGTGCTCCTGCATTGGTCCCATCTGTGGTCTTGGCTGGCGCATCCGGAGCATGCATTTTCTTTGTAATCACAGTCGTCTTTGGTCGGGTGTTTGTCGAGGGCGTAGCATGTGGAGCATACTTACAGGAAGACAAATATCTCCCTTTCGATTTGATTGGGTGAGATTTTAGTATAGAAGGGAAGCAGTCCCTGTTCCGAAGCTTTTTTTGACATGTCTGTCGATCTAAATACCATTTTGAAGACGTCATTATGCTCTTCTCCATTTTGGTTTTTAAATTTGATTATTTCTTCGATCTTTGCCCAATCCTGTTGTTTTTCGAGTTCTTCCTTGATTTGTTTTGGAGTGTGCTCACCGACCCAGGGGTCGAGTCGTCTGCAGATCACGGATCTTTTCGTTTGTACGTCCGGCGGCGTCTGAGGTGCGAATCCGATCTTTTTCAATTTCTTTGCTGCGTTTTTGCTCAAGAAGGGATCTAGGTCCTTTTCTGTGTCGCTTGTCGCCACATAACCGTTGTGCTGGTCATTTAGTCTAAGGAGTATGACCCCAATATCAGCGTAGATACTCCTTAATGCCAGTGCGCGAGATGGTTTCTCCCGGCCGGGAAGGATCCTCTTCGCTCTCTCATGGTTGGCCATTAAGAAAATACAAGTTAAATTTAATAACGCTGCCACAACTGTGGACTTCAATAGTACATGCATACAACATGGCCTTTTCCTGATTATAGATATATATATATATATATATATATATATATATATATATATATATATATATATATATATATATATATATATATATATATGATGAAAGTTAATGCAATATCGCAAGAAAAGATGAGGAATTAAACCACATTCTCCAAAGACAATTTAATTCAGAACAGTTTCGGTGTATCTCACACCCTTTTTCAACTGACACTGGGTAGAAAATATAAGAGAAGTGCATATAAGCATAACACAAGATCCCCTCTTTTTTTCCCCAATCTTCTACTTGTGGCTAATCTGGAGGGGAGGGTCTCTAACATGGCAAAATATTCCACTGCTTTCGCTGCCCACTCTAATATCTCTTTTGTGTTCGTACAATCTCTTGTCTAGATTTCTCCCCGTTTCTCCTATATAAACTTTATGGCAATCGTTGCATGGTATTGCATATACTCCTATGTTATGATGTTCTTTGGGTTTCCTGGCCATCATCAATTGGTTTAAGGAATTATTATATTTGAAGGCTAGATTAAAACCCGCTTTTCCAAATATGTCCTTTAAACTATTTAATTTATTATTAAATAGCGAGGTTATACATTTGTTGAAGTCGTTAGTGCGGGAAGGCTTATTACCATAGAATGTTTTCCTAGCTGCAAAATGGGCAGACGATATGAACCAATCGGGGTAATACGAATTAGAAAAAATGGTCCTGATAATTGCAAGTGGTAATTTCAAACCTTTCCCTTAGAGCATTCAAAATATGTCATCCTTCCTATTTAGATGAAGAAATTGTCATTATCAGGAGCATTTTTTCTAATTCGTATTACCCCGATTGGTTCATATCGTCTGCCCATTTTGCAGCTAAGAAAACATTCTATGGTAATAAGCCTTCCCGCACTAACGACTTCAACAAATTTATAACATTGCTATTTAATAATAAATTAAATAGTTTAAAGGACATATTTGGAAAAGCGGGTATTAATCTAGCCTTTAAATATAATAATTCCTTAAACCAATTGATGATGGCCAGGAAACCCAAAGAACATCATAACATAGGAGTATATGCAATACCATGCAATGATTGCCATAAAGTTTATATAGGAGGAACGGGGAGAAATCTAGACAAGAGATTGTACGAACACAAAAGAGATATTAGAGTGGGCAGCGAAAGCAGTGGAATATTTTGCCATGTTAGAGACAAGAATCATACGATCGATTTCAATAGAAGTAAAATGGTATTTAAATCGGCTAACTATGTTAAGAGAAGAATCGTAGAATCGAACTTGATATCGTCAGTTCCTAATTTAAATCTATCTGAGGGTCAATTTTCTTTTAATCCTGTAATAAGATCACAAATAAACAAAATAGTAAAATGTTAGCCCTTCAATATGTTTAGGCTTGACCTTCCCCCCCAGATTAGCCACAAGTAGGAGATTGGGGGAAAAAAGAGGGGATCTTGTGTTATGCTTGTATGCACTTCTCTTATATTTTCTACCTAGTGTCAGTTGAAAAAGGGTGTGAAATACACCGAAACTGTTCTGAATTAAATTGTCTTCGGAGAATGTGTTTTAATTCCTCATATATATATATATATATATATATATATATATATATATATATATATATATATATATATATATATATATATATATTTATACATATATCATCATCACTAACTCTAAAATTTAAGAAGGGGATTTTTTTGAGTATTTGAATAATAATTTCATCTTAGTTTTATCAAAGATATTTCTAATAATTCTTTTATAATATCAAAAAAACAAAATGGTGAAGTTCAGAAATAAATATAAGTATCGAAATTTTGTGATTTTTTTAAAACCCAAAGAATTACAAAAGGTCAAGTTCTGAAAATTTATAAAAATTTAACCATGGCTGCTTTTATTAGATTTGAAATTTTAATCTTAGTAGCAAAGCGCAAAAAGCTCTCCCCGTAGGAGGGAGTGGCAAAGCCATTGCCTGGCATATATATATATATATATATATATATATATATATATATATATATATATATGACCACTTAGGTAGCGATAGACTTCTAACAAGCCAACAAATTGTGTGCGAGGAAAATGCATAGGCAAAAAATACCAACTGCTGAAAATATGACCATACTGGAGCATTGTAAGAAGAGAGGAAGATAACTCAGCATAGCAAAGATTGATTCCCACAAGCAGTTTATTTTGTCTCACACTCGTGGATACTAGAATGCCTCCACCTATACGAAATCCACCCAACCATCATAAAAAGATTAAACAAATGAGCAGTTGGGCGATAACCCTAAACTTAGCCAATGACAACGGGCAAATCATATTCACAAATGTTCATGTTAATAAAGGTATATTTCATGGCGACCCCCTTTCATCTATTCTTTCCTGCCTGATGCTAGATCCACTCAGTATACTTCTCAATTCCAACTCTAAAGATTACAACCTGAGCCAAACAAGAAAGAAAGATCCAACTAACAAAATTAACTATCTGCTCTTCATGAATGATATAACCAAGAAGTTCTTGCGTATAACCAAAAACTTCTAAGATGACATTAGCAGGAATTTTAGTATTGACATGTGTGGTAAATGCATATTAAAGTCAGGAAAACAAACTTACCTACAATAAATCAAACTTAATGAGTAAAAACCTAAAAGACAAATCGATCAAAGCCAAATCCACAACCACCTTAGGATCGAAGACCGATATGATGAATAGCAAATACATAAAAAAATACGTAAAACACATATGATAGACCAAAACAAAATAAAAGGAATCAACAAGCTAGCCATACTAATGATTACCTATGGTAATGACATAATAAACTGGCTCCAAGGTTGAATTAACATAATGAATGTCTAGACCAGAGAAATTATGAACGCCAACAAAGAAACATACGCCACCAGTGCCTATCGAGGCTTTATCGACAACAAAACATGGGAAGAATGGAGCTAACTGAGATAAATCAGCTACATAGGGTGGGTATAGTAAAAGCACTGACTACAACACTAGTTTAGTAGAGCAACACCAAAAATGTGCAGATCCTATTACAGACATCAGTTGCACAACTGGCGAAGCGGATGGTATAATAATCTCTCTATATGAAAAGATAGTAGAAGGTAAAAAAAGTTGGTGAAAAATGGGGTAGGGTTGCCCTTGTTTTAGGGGCATCGCAGGCGTTTTTGTTTTCGTTTGTTGTCTTTTATGTTGCAGTTGGTTTGTTTTATTTGTCGGGTGTCTCTGTGATTGTGTCACTTTAGTGTTCTTCTTATTGTTTGTCTTTATCGTGTTGTGTACTTATTTTTTGTCGCGATTTCGAGCATTCGAGCCTTTTTTAGTGCTCGATGTTGTTATGCACTTCGCGTTTGTGTACTGTTTACGTAGTTCTTCTTGTATTCTTGTATGTCTGGTGCTTGTATGATGGTTTTATTTTGTGTTTATGTGTATATGTGTTCTATGTGTTCCTCGGTGCAGTGTTTTGTGCTTGGGAAGCGTCGATTTCGGGCGACCTTCCCCCGCAATCTGGCCGGGATGTTGATCCGGCCGCCAGTTCTTCTTATTTCTGGGATTATATCATTGGCCATTGTTCACCAGACCTTTTTGGCCAGTTTTTGGGTGGCGATATTAATGGGCTCCAGTCTTTGTCTTTGGTGCAGTACCCTCTGCCGAATCCGCTCCCTTCTCCTCGTCTTGTTGATGCAGAGGGTTGCTGAATTCTGCACTCGCTGGAGTCTCTTCATAGTGGTCTTGTTGGCCATTTGAGTCACTACTGCAGGGTAGATGAGCTTAGCTCGGATGAACATCAGGTATAACTTCCTGATGTTTGCCGAGCTAAGATCACGGAACCTATATAGCTTGGAGATCTCTCTCCTTGCCATAGCCTGCCTCTCCTTGTAGTGACTCGAGTATCCGCGGTCGGAGATCTTTAGGCCCAGGATGGTGCCTTCGGCGGAGTAGCCGTATCTCCTCCCATCTATTATGATGGGCCACGTAGACTCTCGGCTCAACGGGAGAATCTTAAACTTCTCCCGGTTTGTCCGGATCTTCCATTTCTGTTCATACTCGTTGATGTTACAGATCTCTGCAATTGTGTTGATTGCCTGATCCCTTGCTCTCCTGACCCTGCTCGGGACGATCTGAGTGACGTCATCTGCATATTGCAGATACATCGTGTCCCGGTGTATAGGAGCAGGGAGGTCGATGGTAAAGACCAGGTAAAGCAGGGGACTCAGGCAGCTCCCCTGGGGAACGCCCGCTGTGAGTTCGAATTCAGGTCCTTTGTGATCTTCAATCATGATGCATGCCCTTCTGTCCATGATGAAGTCACAAAGGATCCGTTCCAGAACCGGGTTTAGCTGGAGACCGAGTATTTTGTACTGTAGTCCGCTCAGCCAAACCTTGTCGAAGGCCTTCTGCACGTCCCTCATCACGATGTCCACATATTGACCCATTGCTCGGCAGTGAGCGATCTTTTCGGTTAGGAGCGCCAGGGCCGTTTCCGTGCCCCTTTTAGGTCTAAACCCATGCTGTTGGGGGTTATGCGCTCCTAACTCATCGAGTTGACTTTGTAGCCTATTAGCTAAAATCTTCTCGAAGATCTTGCCGGAGAATTCTAGGAGAGAGATAGGGCGATAGTTGGCCACTTGGTCTGGG
This sequence comes from Ceratothoa steindachneri, assembly GCA_963969495.1. Classification (NCBI taxonomy): domain Eukaryota; kingdom Metazoa; phylum Arthropoda; class Malacostraca; order Isopoda; family Cymothoidae; genus Ceratothoa; species Ceratothoa steindachneri. The sequence continues at coordinate 109,283,373 of OZ018320.1, forward strand.
GGCTTGTTCCCCTTCGGAATAAAGATGATTTTTGCCACCTTATATCCGTCGGGGAAGTAGCCTGTATTCAGGGATGCATTCATGGTGTTCACCATGCCCTGAATAATTTGCCTTGGGGCATTCACTAGGTTATTCAAAAAAGCTTTCAAATTCATAGAAGAGCTCAATAAAGAATATATTGGCCAAAGAAAGAAGGGCCACCTACCTAGCTAAGAGGGCGACTACTGACGTTTGATGGTGAAAGGCTCCTAAATAATAGGTGCCCAAGACCAGGGACTGTTAATTAAAGTCCATATAAAGATGGCCGGGACAGCGGCAGATGATAGATGTAGGTTCTGCTACGCCGAGAGAGAAAGCGCTAGCGACCTACTACCAGGCTGTGAAACCTTACTTGCAGAAATTCATTGGCAAAAGGCGCCGTGACAGGATATGCATGTACATTTACTGTGAAATCCTAAATGCATTCGAGCTAAGCATTAGTCCCAAACTCAGCCATCAAATCAGATATTGTGATATGAAGCAAGCGCAACAAGGGTGCGCTGATCATCAAGCTGTGTTCCAAATTCGCAATGGGCTTAAGAGGGCAGAGAGGGAGAAAGTATCCATGTTCCATGATATAAAGCGAAACTGGAGCATGAAAGATGCATATCATATTTGTCATCATGGTGGTCACAGGATTAGTATAAACCACCTTCTATTCACCCATTCCTGGCAAACCCAAGGCCTCAGCACTCCAACTCCAGCTACTAAAAGGTAAGGCATGTGTTCTAAAGCGGACGAACGGAGCGCGAAGACTGCCTGCCCTTGGAAAGTTCCACCCTCATATAAATATCATCGAAGTGTCTGAAACCAAGAACGTAATACGATGGATTCCGCATGGTATGACCATCGGTTCGTATGACCGGCTGCCAATTAAGACCAATTCCGAAGGTCCAGATTCATACATATTTTATTGCATAAAATTTACTTCGCTTAATATGACTATCGGATTATATGACCAACCGCCAACTAAGACAATACAAAAATCATAATTCATGCTGATTTACCCTATGTCGTATTCTGGCAAGTATGACTGGTCACCTTCAGGGCTGCCACTGAGAATTTAACTTTATCCTAAGATTTACATTAAAAAAATTACAAGATTAAACAAAAAATACTGACTTCAAAAAGTAACAAAAGGCAAAGAAAAGAGAGTACATATTAACAAGGGAGGATTTTCCCATATCTTCGAAGTTTTACAATTTACATTTGTTAAACGAGCTTAATTTTTCCGAACGCATATCGAAATTAAGGGTTCTCTATACCTTAGAAAAACTCGTTAGGCAATACTGGGTCATGTATGCAGTGCATAGTATATGTGTATACGTTTCAAGCACCGTATATGCAGGTAGTGACTAGCTATTCTACCTTTTAAAGTAGCCTCCCTTCTCCGTTTTCTGTATTGTGATTGCACAGAAAATGGGTTATTTTTCGCTAAGAATGACCAGCCGCTCAAAATGACCAAATTAGGTTGTCCAAAGGTGGTCACACTTCCCGGAGTCCACTGTACATCCCATTCTATGGGCGTACAAATAATGTCATACTGCAATCTAATAAATTTTTCGAGCGGATAAAAAGCCTCATTTTATGCGTAATCAAAGAATCTCATACTGGAATCGAACCCATTTTCCAAATGGACAAAATCACCCATACCGAAAGCTTAACCATTTTACGTGTGTGCAAAGAATTTCGTACAGTTATCGAACCAATTTCTCTGTTATTCGGAAAACCCATATGGTTATTAAATCCATTTTTATGGTTTTCAGAGAACCCATATGGTCATAAAACCTATTTTAATGGTATTCAGAGAAAAAAATGGTTATCGAACCCATTTCAATGGTATTCAGAGAACCAAATATGATTATCAACCAATTTTAATGGTATCCAGAGAACCAATATAGTTATCGAATCCATTTTTAAAATATTCAGGGAACCCATACGGTTATCGAATTCATTTTAATGCTATTCAAATAACCCAGCTCGTTATCGAACCCATTTTAGTGGTATTCAGAGAACAAATATGGCTATCGAATCCATTTTGAAGGTATTCATGAAACCAACATGGTTATCAAACTCATTTTAATAATATTCAGAGAACACATGTGGCTATCAAACCTATTTAATGGTATTCGGGGTACCCATATGAATATCGAACCCAATTTAGGGTTGCACAAGAAAAAAAAGAAGTAATCTTGAGAGTACGTGTCGGCTGCCACAAGTTGGTCGGATCGACATTAAATCATGTGTCCACCCGCTTGTTATCTACTCAAAACTGAAGAGAAAACTAATGACGGCATTTCGGCCGCGATGTTTGTGGGGAGAGGTTTATAAGGAAAGTGGGAAGGTTAGGAAAATTGAGAATGTATTTTGAGAAGAAACTACTCGAGGTGGTCGTCATCCAGAATCTGTTAAATCTTCCGCCATTCTCCTTGCGGACTTTGGTGCCTGGAGGGCGCGACCTCTTTCTTGTTGGACCACGAGAAGACGTATTTTAAGGAGGATTCGGTGCTAAGATGAACTCTGCCACCGACCACCGCTCAAAATGGCATGCAAAGCAGAGATAGTAAGAGGAGAGACTAGTCTCGAAATTGCACTCACCTCGATCTTCTGTCCTATAGGATATAAATCTTCTTTCCGAGCCTTGTGTCCCTAGTCAGCCGCCTCTCAAGATTGTTTCTTCTATTCAAAGAAACAATCCATAGCACTGCAATGGATCACTAAAGGTGGCCTAAAAGGATAAAGGATGTGATCATTAGTCAGGGTTAGCAAAAAATCCAAAGTTTTGAGTAAAACCCGGGTTTTATTCTGGGTTTTTTCAAATCTCGAAATTTTTCAAAAAACAAACACTACAAGCATCAGAATAACATAGAAGAAGACTAGTTATCTCTCTATTTATAATATTAATAACACTGTCCAACAATGATTTTGCTACAGAAATGAGAAAGCAGTTTTCTATTGTAGTTTTTTGCGTAGATTACGAAAATGACCTTTATTTTTCATGTAATGACTTCAATTTTTTGTAATCTGCACATTTATTTTTTATTAATATTAGATTATTCAGTATATAGAGGTATGAAGTATTTGTTATTATTTTTATTTTATTTGACAAAAAATACAAAGATAAATGGAAACAAAAAGCTTATTCATCAAAAGAAATGAATAAGTCCTTTTAATACATTTCAGAGTGTGGCATTATAAAAATATATTTAAAAAAATAATGAAGATTTAAGATTTTTTCGAAATTGTTGAAATGTATACAATAGTCATATATTTTTAGAATATTTAGGCTTCTTTTGATGTACAACATCTTGTCTGTCTCTGTGAAGAGTCCAACAGAAGTCAGCAAGCATTGCAGGACTCCATTTTCCTTTATAACGATTTTCTCTAGTAGCAATATCTTGGTGGAATCTTTCACCATGCTTATCGCTGACGTCTGCTGGGTTTTCTGGAAAGAAAATCAGATGGGAATGCAAAAAATGCACCTTTAGTGACATACTACATCCCAACTCATTATAAGACCTAATCAAATTCTGAACAAGAATGTGGTAATTTTCTGACTTGTGCCTTCCAAGGAGACCATTACATCCACATTTGAAACTATGCCAGGTCTCAAATTCTGGCTTGCTCAATTTTGACTCAAATTCACTATCTACCATAAGTTGTTGAATCTGAGGCTCTACAAAGATTCCTTCTTTAATTTTAGCATCACTAATCGAAGGAAATTTTGTTTTTTAATATAAGAAAGATGGCTGGTCATACTTTAAGGCTTTTACAAGTTGTTTCATTAAATCTAATTTTATGTGAAGTGGTGGCAAAATTATGTTTTCCTTAGGAACCAATGGGTCACGTATGACATTATGACAACCTACTTTTGTCTCTTTTTTTAAAGGCCATTCTGAACGTACGTAATATTCTCCCCGAACTCTACTTTCCCACTGGCACAAAAACACATGAATTTTGTGTATCCTGACTGCAAGCCATTTAAAATGGCTACTACCTTAAGGTCAGCACAAATCAACCATTTATGTTCACTGTATTTAATGCTTTTTAAAATGAAATCTAAATTCTCATATGTTTCTTTAAAAACAACAGAGTGAGCTACTGGTATCGATGGTAGTTTATTTCCATTATACAGAAGCACGGCCTTACTACTATATAGAGAAGCGTCAATGAAAATTCTCCATTGACTGGGTTCATAATGCATATCTAATTCTTCAAAGAGACGTGGAATATTATTACAGTAGCATAAATTGTTGTTAAATGAAAATTTCTTTCTTTCAGCCTCGAGGCCAGTAATTCACTCTGCTGCTTTGCTAAGTTAAGGTCTCTTAAAAGATCATCTATATCAAGTTGTGCGATAGGTTTTGAAGTATTATCAACAGTTTCAGGAACATAAATTTCAGTTTCTGGTTCACATGATTCCATATCTGATTCACCAGAGTTAGACAAAACAATTTATGCAGGTGGTTCATGTACTGGAATGTCTTTTGAGTAAGGTATAGGTCGAATAGCAGATCTAAGGTTGGGATATACCACAGCTGAAGCGCACTTCGTTGTTTTACCTAAAAATATGGAAATTATATACATAAAATTTAAAGTTATGTACATATGTGTGATTACAATAAAGTGGTTCTAAACTTAATTAATTATATATTTTTAAAAACTAATATTACAGTATACTACCTTAAAATAAAGGTACAGTGGACAATAAACAATTACTTATTTTGTATGTCTACCAAACAGAAATAGCAATCAGTGGCATGATCTTGGGGCTCTCACCATACGAGACGCGGTTAATAAGTTTTGCGAATCGGTAGGGCAAAACAGAGGAAGGGGGATGGCTGTTTGTGAGGGTGTTAGAACAAGTTATGACAAGTCAGGACATGTAGCCGCACGCTCCTGCCTCGTCTATTTAAAAAGCAGTAGCTGATCGCAGATCGTGAGTCACAAATTTTTCAACAATGGAGAAGGTTGAGGAGCACCGCGCAGTGATCAAATGTTTGACCAAGGAAGGCAAGAATGCAAAAGAGATCCATGAACGCATGGTTGCAGTGTACACCGACACCGCCCCTTCATATGCAACCATTGCTCACTGGAATAGGGATTTCTGCCATGGTCATGAGTCCCTTGAAGATGACCCCCGTCCAGGACGCCCGTCAGACGTGACCAACGAGGACAATATGGCCCATTTGGAGAGGATCATCCTCAAAAATCGACGGGTAAAGGTCGAAGAAATCGAGCGACAACTTGGAATATCATATGGAAGTGTTATCAACATCATCCACGACAATTTGTCCATGACCAAGGTATCTGCCAGTTGGGTCCCTAGAAACCTCACGCCCCATGATCGACTTCAACGTCGTCAAAGTCCACAAGGCCAGAGTTGCACAAGCTGCCCTGCGCGAGTGCGGATTCGACGAGCTCCACCAGATCTGGCCCCTAGCGACTGCTTTTTATTCCACCAGCTCAAGGCTGCACTGCGTGGACGCCGGTTTGGGGACAATGAAGATGTCCAGCTCGCCGTCCAGGAGTGGATTGAACAGCAGTCGGGAGATTTCTGGTTGTCGGGAATTCAAAGCCTCAGGGACAAGTGGCGCAAGTGCATTGAAGTCGAGGGTAGTTATATTCAAAAATAATAAAACACTTTTCCTAATATCTCGTTTCCTTATATCCGAATTGTAAAACTTATTGATCGCCCCTCGTAGATCATTCATCAATCTTTCCCGATATAAACTCTCTACTAGTGAAAAAGAAGCTCTCAATCTTGTTTTAAACTGCCACCTACAAACCAAATTTAAATCAATTTTAAAAAGAGTTGAACTATAAACCCTGTTCCAATCCCTGTGAAATTACAAGAACAATCCATCATTGAAATTAACCCCAACCTAAAAGACCAACTACGCGTGGAAGCCACCAAACGAAGGTGCTTTAATGGCAGCAAACTCATAACACCAATTAACACAAAGAAATAGTCAAAAGAAAAGCTGACATTCAATTTAAGTGAATGAAAAAAGATACAACAAAAAAGTACAAATAACTAAAGCTAATACACTCATTGAAGGACTTCACTTCTAAAAGATTGTCGGCGATTATACACCATGATATATGTATGGAAACGTAAAAATACACAATCCGGACAACCCACTGAGGCCTATTATTTCTCAAGTCACGACACCGGCGTACCGTTTAGCTAAAACCTTAAATAAAATAATAAAACCATACATCCCTTCAAAATATAGCATAAAGTTCACGGAGGAATTTATTAATATACTCCACTCTACAAGACCGACAGGACTAATAGCACCCCTTGATGTGGAAAGTCTATTTACTAATTTGCCTATCAGTCAGACCATCGACATCATTATACAAAATGTATAACACCATCCTACAATGTCTCCTCTTAACCTTTACCCACATCCTAAGGAATATTCTGCGTTCATGCACATCATAGGAGCCGTTCAGGAGACCGGGCGGAAATCTATACACGCAAGTCGATGGAGTACCTATGGGATCGCCCCTGGGGCTGACTTTTGCCAACTACTATATGGGTTAACTTGAAGAGAGCTTATTAGACAACATCGAAAATAAGCCACACACACATACTGCCGATACGTATATGACATCTACATCAACGTCCAAAATAAAGAACATCTTAAGAACATCAAACAGCAATTTGAGGAGAACTCCGTGTTAAAATTTACTTATGAATTGATCATGGACAATAAACTACCTTTTGTGGACGTAGAAGTACAAAACATTAACATGGAGCCTCCAAAATCATATGGAGACTGTTTATAACATCAGCTTAACCAGAGATATATCGGTTAATAACATCATGATCAAACGAAAAGAAGGAAATAAAGCCAGACTGAACACTTTAGCAGCCATCATAATTAACGAAGAAAGGCCAGCTGTCAACATCCAGACCCTGGACTGTAATCGAACATTAAAGTTGTTTTATAATTCCGCTCACACCGGAGTGGCCCGTTTCCTTGATATAACGTTCAAACGAGGAGGAATAAATATCCCCTAAAATCTGTTTTCTTTTCATTCCGAAAAAAACATCAGAAATTTTTGTTTTGTCGTCATGGCTCGTACTAAGCAGACAGCTCGCAAGTCTACCGGAGGTAAAGCTCCGCGTAAACAATTGGCCACGAAGGCAGTGTAAAAACTTTTTGTGTAAATTCGAGTGAATTAGGCGGACGCATAGTAAAAGCGGTCCGCAATAAGTGTTAAATTTTTATTAGTGCAAAACTACGTACACACACCTCTTTCAAGAACAGCCACTAGAAGAGGGGCCCCAGCATGGGGGCAGCCCCTCAGGACTGCAAAAGGATCCCCCTCCGTACCATAGGGGGGGCACCTAAACCGGAAAAAATGGAAGTGATACAAACAATTTATAAAAAGATCCACGTGGTGCTTATCAGACTCCTCGACACTCCCAATGGTTATGCAACCATTTGCAGCACAATGGGGGACGTCGAGAGGCTGGTCTCCGACGAAGCTCAAGCTCATCTCCAGAAGATTGGGCTTGAAGCAAGTGTACCGCAGGAAATCCTGGCCCAACGAACCCTCATATTGACAAAACTAGACCCAATCTTTACGGAAAATTCCTGTGAAGATATAAAGAAAGAACTCGAAGCGAAACAAGAGTGGGCCTGCATCACAGCAGTGTCCAAGTTCGGTAAAGGAAACGGCGTGGTAAAAATTGTCTTCAGTACCATCGATATGGCAAACCGAGCCAAAAACGACGGGCTTCTCGGCTTCTACCTAAAGGTCAGCCCGGAACAGATAGTCAAAGAAGAGTACATACAAATCGACTGCTGCTTCAAATGCTATGCAGTCGAAAAACACGCCACAAAGGATTGCACAATTGCCGACCCTGCATGCTCCAACTGCGCCAAAACCGGACACGGTTGGAAGGAGTGCAGGGAAAGGGTGCAAAAATGTGTTAATTGTGGGGGTGACCACAGGGCCCTGGCCATGAGGTGCCCAATCCGAAAAGAAGCCATCCGCAAGAAAAGAGATAAGCTAAGAGCTGAAAAAGAAGAGAGGAAAAAAACCACGTACGCGAACACGACAGCAAGAAATACCACTCAGGCGCAAACAAACGGGATGAAGTTAGTCATGCCGAAGGAAGGGCAAGAAGTCATGGCCATGGTCATGGTTGCCCACCTCGGAAACCTAACAAACCCCGGTACCTTCTCGTCCCACCTCAACCTTCTTCTTGAGAAGAACGGTTGCAAAAAAAAGGTTTGGTTCCCCGAAAACCCAGACTCGGCGGGCCTTTTTAATCTCGAGTTCATCGAAGAAGGAAAAAAGGCCCCCTCAAGTAATGGGGTAAAGGAAACCGAAAGATTAGAAGAAGAAAAAATACAAACGCCATCGGAAGGAGAAGAGGAGAAGAAAGGCGCGAAGAAGAAAAAGAGGAAAAATAAGAAGTCACCAACAAAAATACCACAGAAGCCACAATCCACTTCGGACGAGGAAGAAGAGGAGGACGAGAGGCACGAAGGGTTCCCCCTCACCGAGAAAAAGGAAATCCTCGAAAGAGGTCTCTTTTTCGATGGAAAAGACGTGGGTCTACGTGTCTTCGGCTCCCCCCTGTCCCCGGCCCCCAAAGACGACCTTGAACTACTCATCATCGGCCTAGCCGCTGGTGAGTACAAATGGACGTACGAGGGACCATACTCCAGGAAAGAAGTGTCGGCCCTACTCTTAAAATCCCTAGTGTACATCAACCCAAAAGATGTACACAACGTAAATATGACAACATTCAAAGCCATAAAGAGTGGGCAAAAAACATCCCAAATCAAATAGTGAACACCGAAAAAGTGCAACCAAAGTGAAGAATAAATGTGAGCGAATAAAAGTAATCAAATTAGTGAAATAAATCTAATTCATAAAAGTTTTATAGTGAGAATAGTAAAATAAATAGAATAAATACAAATTAAGCAAAAGTCAATAAACTGTAAATTATAGACAACAATAGAAAATCTAGTCTAAACATAAAGTAACGAACAATTAAAGTGTTACTAAACTAAATCAGTGAGAATAAATTATGTAATAAACAAATAAGCAAAAATAAAAAATTTTATACAATAATAATAAATCAATTTTAATCAAATTAATGTAAAACTATATTAAAAAATAACAACAACAGAATTAATAAACATTAAAAACTAACGTAAAGTTCAAGTGTAGTGAAATATAATAATCTAACGAATTAAATAAGTGTACAATAGCAGTAATTTTAAGAATGTATGGTAAATTATCCTTAACCTCTCTAGCATATTTAAATTGTAAATAGAAAGCGTAATAAAATAAACTAAAATTAAATGAACAATAACAAATACATAACAACAGTAATCTTAAGAATGTATTGTATATTATCCTTAATCTTTGTATAATATTTAAATTTAACCTCCAAAAGTAAAATGATAACGATTTCCATGTCTCCGGGAAGCTATCTTTTCCTACTCCTACTCAGTGCTTTTACCTCCTCTGCTAAATCTATTTTCACCACTATTTTCTATCATTCCAACTACATATTATGTAATTACCTCTTCTTGTATTTATTACTTAATAAACCGTTACCGTTACCGTTTCTTTTCATTCCCATTTTCATTCTGACTCCACCATTCTCCACCGATACAGGAGGAAAGACACTCTGAAGATGATCGCATAGATCGAAAGCTCAGCAATTGAAGTCAAGTTTGTTCTTTACCAAACACCTTTCATTTAAAAAAGAGATGAACGTAGGGCAAGTTGTTTACCATCTACAAGATAAACTAAAAAATATAGTAAGAAAAATGGAAAGTTCCCCAAGAAAATTAATAAAGGCGAAATATACTATGATCTTTAACAAAATCTGCATATATATATATATATATATATATATATATATATATATATATATATATATATATATATATATATATATATATATATATATATATATATATATATATATATAATTATCTATAATCATCCTAAACAACTGTTATTATTCAATTCCAAGGAAAAAGATATTGTGCACGTGTTCCATTTTAATTACCATCATCATTAATATACAAATATAGCAAATTCTTACACAATAATGAGTATAAATGATAGATCCAACATTATTTAGTTAAGAAAAAAATTAAACAAGAGAAAGAAAACCATTTACCAATACCAAAAGATTCCTCCCAAAAGTCTATAATTGCATCATATTAAAAAAAAAGAAGTTACAATATAAATATCATAAATATGATAATAGAGTAACTGGTTTGACCTTTGTCGAGAAAAGGGTAGCAACGAGGCTTCAGATGAGCAAAATCATCTACTAGCTCTTTCCAGTGGCCATTAACATCAAGCTACATAGGCGGTACGCTACTGTTGTTCTCAAGTAGTTTTTTACCCTTTTAAGAACAGAAAAAATCGTTCATTGCCAGCAGTAGTAACAGGGATGGTTAGCAATATTCGCAAGATACTTAATATCTCAGAAAATGCAGTGGGTAATGTGTTCCGAATACTGTAAACATCAGATAGGTCATCAGGTTTCATTTGCTTAAGTAATGTCTTTGCTGAATAAACTTGTAATGATTGGAAAACATTGTGAGCTTTTCTTCATCAAAGAAATGTTCTGAGCGAACATCAAAAGTGGAGAGAGACTGAGAGAGATTTATGTTATTACTAAACCTACGATCATAGTCAGCATTGCCTCTGTCAATCAAAAGAAAATACAACTGGGACTTTAACTGATGCTTTAGGCTGACTTTTGTTGCACATTCTAACTGTTGTGTTCGTTTTCCAAGGGTACTGTTGGACAAAGTCTTTCAACCTATTGGATACTTGTTTCACTCTTTTGCTACAAGCTGATCCCACCTTGCATGTGTATAATCCTCTCTCTCTCTATTTATATTATAGTATATAAGTAGAACTACTCTATTAATAATTATAAACTTAATGAAACATACGTCTCGCTCTTGCTGGCTATCCCTGGTGTTGATGGAGTAGCAGCAGTAACTAGGACATCTACTATTTGCTCCTCCTTAGGCTTAGAGCGAGGCTGGTTGATACTTTCTTTTTCGAGATCCTGCTGAACCTTTTTCACAATCTCAGACTCAGAACACTCAGATTATTTCTTCATTTGGGTAAAAAATCTGGCGATACTTTGCTGTAATCGCTTCATGATGGTAGGACAGTGTACTATACATAACCAGACCAGGCACACAAGTAAGGTTGCAATTCTACCTCACCCTGTCTCATGCGCTCGTAACAAGCTGGAACGCGATCAAGTCTCGTTCGTTTCAACCAGAGGCCACTCCCCCTGTTTACTATTTTTATTATCATTTCAAAGGCTTGGGGAGCAAGTGCCCCCTCCCCCCCAAATGACGATCCTGGACCCTCGGAAGGCTGTGTGGTATTGCTGTTCAGCAGGGCAATGCAATTATTATAATGAATGGTGTTGGCCTGGAATTTGACCACTGAGTTTTAACTATACCTTTCTACCTTTTCTAATAGATAAAGGTTATTTTGACCCCATTTTTGTTGTAGCCAAACCTATCCAAGGATATGACGCTGTCACTTCTGTCTATGGTTGTGAGTCAAAAGCAAGTGTCTCAAACATTTATGAACTGAGAATATTAAAAAAAATAATGTGGGAATTCATTTAATATTAATATAATATTTAACATTATATTATAATATTTGCCTTAAGCATAAAAATACCATATACATACTAATATACTATTAATTTAGTAATTATTTATCTTGAAACTAAATATGTATACTCTTAATATTTGGTGTCTCCCAAATCTCCTTTCTCTGACAGCCTTTTGACCCTGACGGAATTTTTCCTCTTAAGAACAAAGTTGCTGTTATTCGAGATTTACCTCCGCCCCTTTTGATTTCTGCTATACATGAAAATTTGCTCTATACGAACCATGGGTTCCCTATTTTAAAGAAGTTGGAGGAATCAACGCTATAATTTAAATTATTTTTTTGCATCGGACAGAAACTAAATTTAATATTAATTTAAATCATAAAAGAGTATAAATAATAGAGACGTGTATATTTTATATTAAAAATATACTTTGAACTTTGAACTTTGATGTTGAAAGTGGTGAAAGGTGTAGTAGATATTGATAGTGCTGAAGGAGATTGGAGTATTGCCCTGGAGCAGAGGGCATCACAGGCATTCTTCTCTTGTTTGTCTTCCTTGCGTTCCTCCGTTTGGTTGGTTCAGCGTCAGCTGACCTTCCTGTAGCGAAGCTACTTTTCATTTTTCCTTTTTATATAGTCTTGCTTTTATTTTTTTTTATTTTTTTTATTTTTTTTTTTTTTTAAATAAATTTGCATAAATATCTCTTCTATATATAAACTATTTCCTCCGTCGGTTTGAAGTGGGCATTCAAGCCTTTCAATTTTGTTTTTGCTAACTCGTAGCCTATTTATTTTTGTTAATTTTACTCGTTTTGGTGATTTTTTACACAAACTCTTGAAACACACATTACAAAATAATTACGAGTTACCCACTTAAAGTAGTTTTCTATAAATTTTGATAAAATTTTAGCAATAACTAGTTTATTAAAAACGAAAATAATTTCTTCGTAAGGTTTAGCGATTAACTTTGATTGGAAAGTTAAGAGGGGTTATGACATAGCAGGCAAATTACTAAGGAATTACCAGAGAGCTCTAGAAGGGAGTGAGGGTTCCACGCAGTCTATATGGGTATGGTAAAATCTATAGGTATGATCGCCTGTTATAGGATGTTAGGTAAATGGTATTGTAGACGACAAGGTTACAAGATACATAGGTCCTGGCGATGGCTAATGAAAGGTGTTTCCGTAAACAAACCACCTTATGAGGGGGCGAATAGTTCAAGTTTATAGGGAAAGGATGGCGTTACGGCGAATTATTTTACGGTGTTCTTCTACTTGGCTGGGTTTATCGAAGGTTCAAGGCAAAGATGGTTATATGAAAATAAACTCTTTATTCTAATAACGGAATATTATGATCCAAGCAGCACGACAAGTGCCGTATTAGACGGGAGACTAGTAGTCTATATATTATCAACGCGAGTACGAGTTAATGGTGAGACAAGACTTAGTGGATTTAAACGTGAGCGTGAACGCGAATGAATTCGATACTATTCTCTATCTCTCTTCTTACACTTTCTTTTGTTATTTCTATGTGCGCTCCTCATACAGAGGGCGTGGCCTAGAGATGACCGTGAGACGGCCTACCTCCGTTATGGTCATTACTCCATCCTCTGGGGGCTAGGAAGCCTGTGTACAGTGTGGAAATCTACATGATAAACTCTTATTTGTAAAATTTGATACAATTGTCGCTGCACCATCTTTTAAGGTCAACAGCTGTGTTTACTCGGGCTCCTCCAAAGATATCCGTCTTTGATAATTCTATCTCAACTCACAACTTGGTTAACTTTATCAAACGCAGGTGTTCAAATATTTTCCTTCGCACCTATCTGTGTCTAACGCTTACTTGCTTACATATATGTAGCTTTACAAAGTCCATCTTATTTCTCATACAATAATGAATCTTTACAATTAATAAAGCATGCTTGGATTTAATATGACCAATTCGCGTCCATTTTGTGGAGGTATCTTCTGGGCCTATTGAATCCATCAATTTTGGTGCCAGAGGTCTACTTAATGCGTAGTTCGATCACTGCAGATAGACTGAGACTACTATATATGTTGTCCTTTAAAAGATAGTGTGTGAAGGGAGATATGAGTTAGCTTTTTAAGATCTGTTCTGGAAATCGATAAGTTGGAATTTGGAAAGTTATTTGAGTTGGAAAGTAATAATAGGACTAGGGATCACCACTTAAAAATTAAAAAAAAACAGAGGTGCAGGCTGGATGTTAGAAAATATTTTTTCACCAACATAGTGGTATATTCCTGGAATAGTTTGCCATCCAAGAGAGTACACAGTCTAAGCCTAAATGTTTTTCAAGCGCAAATTAGTTGATTATATGGGAAGGGGGTTAATTTCTTTCTTAAGGGGGGGGGGGGGTATTGTATATTAGGGTTGATTTGGATTTTGTCCAGCCTTGATGGTGATGATTTTTGTTTTTGACCCATTCCTGTGGGTGGTTTAAATTGTATATTGTAGATGCATGATCTAAAAAAATCTTATGGATTCAGTTTGAGGGAGCGTTTTGATTGATGCGGATGACCTTTGTCATTCATGAAATTATGTTATGTTATAAGAGAGTTTGGACATGGCAGCAACCATGTGATTATTACAAAAATGAAAAGGCGCTACCTAGTGTACTTGGAGAGCTTGAATGGAACGAACTGGGTAGAATGGGTATACAGAATGAGACCAGGGTGTGCAATGAATTTTCGGCCTAACATACAAGGAGGGGAGACAGGAGCCCGCCGCAGCTGGATCACATTCATACATGTTCCAACAAGTAATGCACTGGCTAGCATCCTCCCAGCGCATTTTGTTCAGTTCAACGGTAACTTTTCCTGAGTGGGGATGTCGACTTTCAGCAAAATGGGTGAAGTTGAACAGGGGACTGTGATATAGTTTTCCTTGATTCAAGAGAAAGTGCCACAGTTGATTCATGAGGAGTTGAACACAACACTAGGGAGCAGTGCCCTATATTATTAGACTGTCAAATGTTGGGCTGCTCTCGTCAAGCAGGGCCGAAACTAGTGTGAGGATGACCCTCGAAGTGAGGGTCCGTTAAATGCAGTCACCAGGGAAACTCTGGCTATGGTGGAGATCATGTTCATGGATAATCGCCGAATCTCAGTGTGATACATTGCTTCTCAACAGAGGATAAGGAATGGATCCATTGTTATCATCTTGCACAATCCCCTCAACATTTCCAAGGTGTTTACCCGATGGACCCCAAGAATATTGACGCTTAACCGGAAGAAGAATTGTGGATAATGACTTCAACGGATATGTTTACCCATATTAGAGTCAATCTGGAGGGATTCATGGGCTAAATCCTAACCCAGAATGAAACCTGTGTTCTTCACTTCGATCCGAAAACCAAAATTGAATCTAAGCAATGGAAGGATCCCTCATCTCTGAAGCTACGAAAATTCTGGCACCCTCAGACTTTCACCTTTTCCCACACAGGAGGAAGCAGCTGCGGGTATCTCCTTCGCTGATGACGAAGAGACCAAGGCGAAGGTCATGGAGGTTTTGGAGGGATTTAACCCATTATTCTTCAGGGACGGATTTTTGCAAGTGAAGAATAGACTAGAGAATTGCATCAATGTCAGAGGCGATTTACGTTGAAAAATAAATAGAAATATATATATATATATATATATATATATATATATATATATATATATATATATATATATATATATAGAAGAAGGAGCAAATGCAAGTTCTGCGGGTGATAACAACCACCACAGTGCTTTCGCCATATTTATTTTCTGCCTTTCAAAACAATTTTGAAGACAGAAATAAAGGTGCAGAAACCTTGCATTGCAGACTATATTACAATATAGTACAGGAAAGAGAAATTTGACGGAATGAGCAATGAGACAAGAAACAGGAGTTTTTTAGAGGTAAGAGAATGACCCGGGTTCGAGTCCCGGCCAGGAATTTCAAACTTTTTTCCCCTGGCGTTATCTCTGTCTTCTCGGTAAAGGATTGCCTTCATTGTGCCGCCCTCTGCTCTCTATGATTCTAGTCTTCTTCTAATGTCCCTTTCTCTTACCTCTAAAAAACTCCTGTTTGTTGTCTCATTGCTTATTCCGTCAAATTTCTCTTTCCTGTACTATATATATATATATATATATATATATATATATATATATATATATATATATATATATATAATGAAAATTAATGCAATATCGCAAGAAAAGATGAGGAATTAAGTTATATTCTCCAATTGGGGAAAAAAGAGGGGATCTTTCACGACTTGACCTTGTGTCATGCTTTTATGCACTTTTCTTATATTTTCTATCCAGTGTGAGTTGAAAAAGGGTGTGAGATACATCGAAACTGTTCTGAATTAAATTGTCTTCGGAGAATGTGGTTTAATTCCTCATATATATATATATATATATATATATATATATATATATATATATATATATATATATATATATATATATATATATATATATATATATATGTGTGTGTGTGAGGTGGCCCAGGATATAATTGAATATAAATGAAATTCAGTACACTACAACTCATATGTATTCTTTATTAATATAACAATATAACCCTAATAGTATTGTTACAATTAAGAAAATAAAGTATTCACTCAAAAGTTTGCTTCCCAATTGCTGCCGACAAAGGATAATGTCTAAAAAAATGTAAATCAATATACTTTTGTTGAAATAAATGACCAAAATGTCCATTTTCTTGGTCACATACAGCCCTTAATCGCGTTTTAAAGGAAGAAATATATTTTCTGATAGCAGATAGCATTATGCTATCCCAATCAAGAAGATTTGTTCCTTAAGTTAAGATTCACGAAATTTATTTTTCCTATTACTGTAAACTTTTCTTGAAGTAAATTCCATATGTAATAGTCCATAGGGTTACCGTCAGGCGATTGAGGCCATTCATCCTTTTTGATAAAATAAGCGCATTTTTTTCTAAAATAATTCTGTGTTGTTTGGCTAGGATGAAAGAGTGCAACATCTTACCGGAAAGTGAAGTATCCTTTAGGATAGACCTGATGGCCGATAGATAGTAATTCGATATAATTTTCTGAATTAACTTTAGATTTTTGTGTGTCGATAAAATAGACCCTCGTTTTACCATTCCATGACATTCCTACAGAAACCATTGTTTTTTGCAATAAATCTTCAAGATTCATAATCAAGCCAGGACGGATAGATGTTTTTTTTCTTCAAGTTATAATATCTGTATTTTGACTACTTGTTGGCACTTCCAAAGTGATTTTATTTTTCTCGGTAAACACAAAATTTCCTGTAGCTTGAGGTGAATAGCGATCGTAGAGCCATTTAAAACGGATCTTCCTATTTTGCTTATATTGATATTACGACAGGAAATGCGCATTCTTTTATAAGCTTGTATTTTTTGTTGTTTTAAAATCAATTGCACATAAAACATGAAATACCTTCTTCACAAGAGATCTTTCTTAGGCAAAGATGATTTTCGGGTTTTTCTTCTTCAAACGAAACAAGCTCTTCTACTTCAATCATTTTATTCTCTGCCGTAGCAGTTTTATTTTGGCCGCCAATAACTTTCTTTTGTGCTATCTAAGCAGTAGATTTTATCTTTTTAATTAAGATATAAACACTTCTACGAGTTTAATTTCTAATTGGAAATTCACGAAAAAATTCTATTTCCATTCCAACTTTTTCTTTAAAACATGCTTATCTTATAATTTTATTATTTAAACTTAACACCATTGTGATAGAGGGTATATTAAGCAACTTATAAATTTAAAGTTTAAATGGTAGCTGAAAGAGAAAGAGAGAGGGTAAAAAAGGCTTATTATAGTCTAATAGTTTAGGCATGAGGACTTCCTATGCCTTATGCACAAATATCGCACGATTTCTTGATTCGGTCAACAATTTTTTAAGTGACGATATTATTTTTTAAAATTTTAGCAATACTATTATAGTTATATTGTTGGAAATTTCAGAGATAATACAAAATACATATACTAATTTTCACTCATATCCACTTACATTAAATTGAGTTTTCAGTCAAATATATATATATATATATATATATATATATATATATATATATATATATATATATATATATATATACGAGTATATATATATTACATCAACTCTCCTTTGTCATTTGAATTCCCTATTAATTTCTTTCTCTTTCATAGTCCTGATCGACCTTGCGAAGCGTACCTTAAAAGCTTGTTTATTTGGAAGATTTTATGTCTTCCGCGTAGCCGAGTGTTCTAAGGGACGGTTTAATTGAGATCAAAGCGGTTGCTCTTTGCCTCAGTGTGCACGGTTTGAATCCCAAACCTGTACGGAATTTTGCGAATTAGGAAATAACACTTCCGAGGAAAAATTATCCTGCTGTTTTTTCTGTTTCTTGAGGTTTGCTGGATTCATATATTAATATATATATATATATATATATATATATATATATATATATATATATATATATATATATATATATATATGAGGAATTAAACCACATTCTCCGAAGACAGTTTAATTCAAAACAGTTTCGGTGTATCTCACACCCTTTTTCAACTGACACTGGATAGAAAATATAAGAAAAGTGCATATAAGCATAACACAAGGTCTGGTCGTGAAAGATCCCCTCTTTTTCCCCCAATCCCCTACTTGTGGCTAATCTGGGGAGGGGGTTAAGCCTAAACATATTGAAGGGCTGACATTTTACTATTTTGTTTATTTGCTTTCTTATTACAGGATTAAAAGAAAATTGTCCCTCAGATAGATTTAAACTTGATATCGTCAGTTCCTAATTTAAATCTATCTGAGGGTCAATTTTTTTTTAATCCTGTAATAAGAAAGCAAATAAACAAAATAGTAAAATGTCAGCCTTTCAATATGTTTAGGCTTAACCCCCCTCCTCCCAGATTAGCCACAAGTAGGGGATTGGGGGAAAAAAGAGGGGATCTTTCACGACCAGACCTTGTGTTATGGGTTGCTGCTGAGGTTATCGGCCACGCAGTTGGCTGAGCCACGAATATACAAAATTTTTAATTGAAACTGTTGCAAAATTAAAATCCACCGCATTATTCACCCGTTTTGACTCTTAAATTTTGTTTAGGTATGACAATGGGTGGTTGGTCTGTCTCTATGACGAATTCTTTACCAATTAGATACATTTTGAATTTTGAAATTGCCCATATAATCGCTAGAGCATCTCGTTCTATTACCGAGTAGTTCTTCTCACGCGGTAATAGGTTTCGACTCGCGTAGGCCACAGGGTGGCTTTCTCTACTAGCAGTGTACTGGAGGAGTACGCATCCCAGGCTTTCGTTGCTGGCATCCGTCCGGATGCCGAAGGGCTTAGTGGGGTTTGTGAGCCTCAAGATGGGGGCAGACGCCAATTTGTGCTTTAAATGTTGGAAGCTGGAAGTGGCCTTGGGGGTTCCAGACTAAGTGATCCGAAGATCTTTTCTGCAACATTGCACACAGAGGGGCAGAAATGGATGCAAAATTGGGGATAAACCTCGGGTAGAACGAGGCCGATCCCATAAATCACCGGAGCTGCTTCTTACTGTGGGGGAGGGGCATTTCTACTATGGCCCGAACCTTTCTTCCTAGGAGCCAATTCGGTTCTTCACGATATGGAAGCCAAGGTACCCGATGCTCACGGAGCCGGGTCAAAAGGGCTCGAAGGGCGATCAATTGCTGGTCCCATGTAGTGTTAGCGACGTATAGATTGTCAAAGTAAAATGACACATGGGGCAGGTTATCCACAATTCTTTACATCATCCGCTTGTAATTGCTGCATACAATTACAAGCCCGAAGGGAAGGCGGTTGAACTGCATGAGTCGTTTGTAGGTGGGGAACGCAGTGTATTTTCGTGCGCTTTCACGGAAGAGAATCTGGTAACAGGCCTTGAGTAGATCTAAATCTGAGATGTACTTGGCTCCCTCGAATAGATGAAGGTTCTCTTAGATCAGGGGGATTGGTCGGCGTCGAAAACCGTCACAGAGTTTAACTTTCTGAAGTCTACGCACATTCGGAAAGTCTGGTCGAGTTTTCAAACCATGAGGATAGGCGAACAGAAATCCGATTTCGAGGGCTCGATGATATCGAGTTTGAGCAAGCTATCCACCTCAGAACGAAGGCCTGCCTCAGGTGGATGGGAAAAGGATACGGCTTCGAACGGACAGAGGTTCTTGCGTAGAAAGAACGATTTCATGTTCGAAGTGTTTTGCACGGCCGGGGGTCTCAGAAAGGACGTCACTGAAGTCGTTCAGCAGCTGCTGCAGCTGACTATTCTGGTAAAGGGCTAACCCGGGCTAGAGGTTTTGCGCCGGGGAGAATGATTCTGGGGTATCAGGTAGAGATGGGAGAGGGTAGTCGCCATCTTGTTTGATATAGACCACCTGGACAACGTTGAGGGGGACAGAGGGGTACGACGCTTCTAGGAGTGACTCTTCGTCAAAAGCCACAAAATTATTACCATACGTGGAATACCTTATCTCCAGTGGGGGTCCGAATAAGGTAATCCACGGGACCTTTGGCTTCGAGGACGGGGAAGGGGCCCGTCCACTTACTGAGAAACATGTTGCTCTCCAGGAGAAGTAGCAACAGCACCTCCTTGCCAGGCTTAAATCTTCTTTCCTTTGACTTTAGGTCGAAATGGGTTCAATATTTCTCCAGGTTCACTTTCCTGTTAATTTTATCAAGATTAGAATGATGGATGACTTGTTAGATGGGAAATATATTGTAAAATTGAATAGACGAAATAATGAGAAGAAAAATCTATTTATAGGAAACAATTAGCAAATAAATAATTGAAGAATATAATCTAAAAGTTAATTTAATTAATGCTCGAGAAATAAAATTTGGTTGTAATATGATAACTAGAAAATTGGTAAATAATAGTAGTGATTCTGGAGGCTCTTCTCATCAAAGAGATGCTGAACACACAGCGAACCAGCTAGGAGCGAGTACTCTGACTCCGACCTATGAAAGGCAGCAAAGAACGAAGAACTTTGAAAAGGCACCAACCAACGTGATCGAAGGGATGATAAGGATTTTTAACGCCTGTCTGAACAAGGGATAATTATCAGATTCTTACAAAACGGAAAAAAATGGTTTCTTGCCTAAGCACGGGAAGGACCCGAGGTTGAAAGAGAGCTACCGGCCAATTTTACCCTTGGAATTTGGCGGGAAAATGTTCGAGAAGATCCTCAACCGAAGTCTGGTGTCTCACCTGGAGGAGAACTCCCTCTACAACTCATACAGAGATAGCGATAAATGTCATCACAGAAAAGCTCGCCCAAGTCAAACGGGAATGGAGTTACGTGAACATTGTTTGTTAGGATGTATCAAAAGCCTTTGATAAAGTGTAGGAACGGGGAATGCATTACAAGATCCTACAGTTGGGCCTAAGTGAAAACTTAGAAAGAACTGTATGTGACTATGTTATGGAAAGGGAGGCGTATGCCAGTTTAGGGTGCATGGATGGACCGAAGTTTACGCTCACTGCTGGCCTCCCGCAGGAATGGGAGGAGGGGGGGTATGTCCCTTACTCTCTACTCGATTTACACCGCAGATGTCACAGCTTCTGCGAACTCCACTTGTCTCAACATTCAATTCGCCAATAATTCAGCCAGATAATCACTTGTCCATGGAGGAATGCACCTATGCAAGCTCGTATGACAGCAGCAGAAATCCAGAGACTAAACATCTTCGAGGCACAATGGAAGATTCGAACTAATCAAAAAAAGTTCAAAATAGTTCCTAATGGCAGGACTACTATCTGATGTCAAGGTGGGGGATAGCTGCTATCCCTACACCACGGACTGTAATGTACTCGGAATGAAAATTACTTCATCCGGATACAAGAAGCGCGTCGCAGATAGAATCTTCAAGGCCTCAGCTGCAGTCAGGACTGTATATTTGTTCAGAAATCTCCGTGAAGTAACAATGCACTTGTAAGATTTACGTTGCTGTACCCCGCTTCCCACCTCTCTTGTGTCTCGAAGACACAAAAGAGGAAACTACAGGTGGTACAGAACAAATGCGTGTACCTAATCATAGGTACACGCAAGCTGGATAGAAGACGCCAAGAAGAGCTGCACCGGTAGGTGGGGTTAAGTCCCATTAGCGTTGTTATCGAAGAACAAACAAGGAATAGGCAAGAGCTGGTTAATCGAGAAATGATAAGAGGGATACTGTCTAATGGATAAGTTTTCTCTAGTTAGAGATTCAGTTCCTCCATAATCCTGGTTTGATAGTCCACGTCAAAGTTGGCATTATCCTTCCTGCAATGTTGAATACTTGGCGACAATGGTCCAGAATATCTCCTGTATTTCCTCTTCTTTCATTATATACTCATTACCTTTCTCACTCCTCAATTTTTTCAGTGGTGGGTAAGCCTGCAGTTTTTTTGATTGATTGTCAGAACATTCTCGGGTTCCACTCTCTGTCCACCCTTTGAATCAAACCCCTCTACAGTCTCTCTTTCCTTACTCTCATTATTTCCCTTAATTAATATAGAACACTCGGTTCCTCAAGTACAGCTCAGCAGTTACGCCAATACCCCTCGCAAGTTGGTTAATAGCTTCGAACTGTCGTGTAGCCGTCCTTATCTCCGGTGACCAGCTTGGAGCCGGGAGTGTTCTCAGTGCAACCGTGGGTATATATTCCTTCTGTTACCTTAATCTTAACCTCTATTATTTCTATTTCGAGGTCAATATCCTCTATTCCTTTACTTTCCAGCACTGGCAGCAGGTAGTCTTCCAGCACGTCTCACAATTTGTTCCATTCAGTTTTCACATATTATTTCCTGATCAGTCATGGCTCTTGGAATGGACTAAGTGCCAGCAATACCAAGAGGAAATTGTGATCCGTCATGAATACAGGACGTGATCGGATATACATGTTCCAGGGAAAATTCGAGCTAGTTACGATTATGTCTAACTTTGTTCTTTCCCATCCTGTTCTCTGAGGAATATCCTATATGCCGAGAGCGCGCACTCAAGTCACCAAGGAAAATCACGGGAGTGTTCCTTCCGAATACCCTAAATAAGTTATGGAGGGGTAATTTCTTCTTGGGGCTCGGTACCCCTTCATTACTACCACTGGGCTCCTCTTGAAATACAATCCTATTGCCCCTTAGCTTTCCTCTAACCCTTCCAAAACCTTCTTTCAAATTCTTCCAAAACCTTTCTTAACAGCAATTATTATACCATCGTATCTCTAATTAGAATGACTTTTGTGTGAGTATAATACTTCTGCAGCTTCAGCTTATACTTCCCTATCCTCAACCCGTACTCACATATCACTACTATATCAGGGTTCTCCCTGACTAGCACCTTCCAGAAATGGCTTATCTTCTCATTCATTCCGTTCTTATTCACCTCAAATATTTTCAGCTTGTTAACTCTAGTACCTTTTATTCTTTTCTTATTTACACTCTAAGTCTCTTTGGCTACCCTTTCATTTACTACCTGAAGTTCTCCGTTCTCAGAATATGATATCTATCCGCTATAACTTGGAAACTACCGAGCAATTGTGCTCTCTAAACTACATCCAATGGGTATTCAGATTGGAGCAACCACTTGAACTTCCCGTCGACAATACTGTCAATTATCTTCACTATATCCTTGTCCTTCGGAAACTCGTTCCAAAGAGTTCTTGTAAAGGTATAGAACTACCTTCTCGCACGTTGTTGTTGCATTAGTTATCGTCACATTCTCGTTATCTCCTACCCTTCCTGTAATCATTTTCTTCATCTCCCTTATGTCACTGGCTTTATTATTCTTAACTTCCATTGAGATCTCCTCCTCTAGACTTCCCCATGCTTCTTAGAAACTTCTTCAGCTGTTCTATCCTCTCATTTTTCAACCCATCCCGCTACCTCTTCCTTCGTGATTAATTAAACTTGTAGAAGAGTTGTCCGGGAACCACAACGTTCTATTTATACTATTTCCATCCAGCAAGGTGTTTTGCTTCTTCGAGAAGCAGCCTGGGTTGGCTATATTTGCCATATGAGCGTACATATTAATTGGCATAGCATCAATGCTCTGATTTTTTGCCATGGAATAAGGCACGCGTTTCTCCGCCGGTGATGATACTACTTTGGGAACCGTTTTCGCTGCTCCTGTGTAGAACAAGTTCTATTTCCTCCTTTGCTCTGCAATTACCTTTTCTCTCTTATTCTTTATTAGTTGCCTTTTTGCTTGGCAGCTCATAGTCATAGCCCCGTGTGAGCCTTTGCAGTTCAGGTGCTTTATAATCTTCGTTTTCGTTCTTTGATGCTTTTATAGGTTGGAATCAGAGTACGGTTCACTTTTAGAAGAAAAGTTGCAGTACTCTCTGCAAGCTGGTGCGCTAGGTGTTAATATTTGGGCCCATTTCTTTGATGAGAAGGGACACCAGAATCTTCAGGCGGTGAAGATCCGAGTTTTTTCTGAGGAGTGTAGTGTTTTCAACCAGAATTGTTCTTCTAATTTGTTCGTTGTATTGTTCGTTGTAATGGGCTTTGATTTCTTGGATTTTTACACCACATTTGTAGCATTTAGAATGGAATGTTTTTCACAAAGGTGTTTCTCATTTAAAGGTTGCTGACTTTTGTGGTATAGTATATTCATAGAGGTAACTTGTCATTTTAGTGTTGTTTTTTTATGATGTATTGTAGTAATAAAACAGTCTTATTTAATATAAATATATTTATTCAAGATGCTATGTAGATTTTTTTTAAATGACTATCCTCCCTAAGTAATGGAAAAACACATTAATTTTTTTATTCCCTTTATCATGAAAATCCAAGAGAAAATACAGTATAAAAATTATCGATTTCATTATTCTCCCATACTTTGGTAGAAAAACAAGCAACTTTATTAATAAGCTCCGGAAAACTTTAAATAAATTCTATCCATATCCTGATCACCAATTCGTATTAAATATGGGCATAATATTAGCTCCTATTTAGCTAGGAGTATAAGGGCCAAATTTCCTTTCCTTGTCGCACCTCTTTAATTTATAAATATAGTTATGAATCTTGCAATTCATCGTATAATGGCTCGACCATTGGGAAAATTCGACCTCAATGGGGATGTTTCTAAATAAACACATACGAGATCCCATAAAGATATGTAAGACTGTAATTAGTTTTGACAACTTTAAAATACTCAGCAATACTCCTCATCCCAACTAAATACGAATATTAAAATCCCTTTTCATCCTAAAATTAAAACGTAATTAAAATATAAACCAAACAGTATCCAATCTCTACATTTTATCCTAAGCGAATGGAATTTATTAGTCTTACTTTAGGTAATTTATTCCAATTTACCCTTTTCTCGTTTAGTATTATATTAAATTTGAAATTTTAACCCCAAACCCCCTTGTTTCTAGTGCCGATGATAAGGCTAAGTCCTAGAAACGTCTAAATAAAGATGATTAAATATGATTTTAAAAGTAGATTGTTTGGTTTGTCCTTTATATAAAGACATCAGTATTTTGAGGACATCAATTTGAATAGCTCTAACTTTCTTATAACATTTTTTTAATTTCTTTTTCAGATCAATAATGAATGATATTAAAGTTACAAAACAAATGAAAATGCACTCTATAACCGTTGCCATAAAAGCTCAGCATAAAAATACAGAGAAAGTAAAAGAAAAATTCAAGAAAAACCCTGAAAGTTGATCAGAGCCTTTGCAAAGGACTTCAAGCTTTCAAAATGCACCATCATAAGAAGTGTGCATGGAAATATCTGTTACAAGTCGTACGCTATGCAAAGAGTTCAGTTCATATTAGGTAAGTAGAGAGAGAATCTTTGATCCGCACAAAGCGCTTGTTCTCCATGTTGAAACATCAAGAAGCTGGAATGCTTTGTTTTTTCTCGGATAAGAAACTCAACTGTGATGTTTTTTTGAGTCGTTAGAATTGAGGGGGATGTCATGCCCCATCACTTTTTAGTTGCATGCGAGTCTAGTCGCGGGCTACATCTCACTATGTCTATCGGTTGGTCGGTCTCCATTTTGCATTTTTTGTTTTTGTAATAACATTGTAACTATTCGGCCGATTCTAACGAAATTTGAAACCATTATGTTGTTTTAGATTCTCTTTTAAATCGTATAATTGCCAAAGTTCTCTCAAGGATAACCCGGGAATTATTCTTTTAGGCAATAGCATCATAACTCTTTGGCTCATTCTAACGAAATTTGAAACCCTTATGTTGTTTTACATTATATTTCGAATGATATAATTGCCAACGTCCTCCCAAGGTTATTCCTGGAATTATTGAGAGTTTTCAAGGTCGTAAGGTCTTAAATCAGAATAAGTGAGAGCACGTGACATTTTCGTCAGCAGACCTTGTTTTCACACGGCTTAACTTAAAAGTTAATGCTGCTGCCTACACTGAGGTTTTGGAGAAGGTTGAGAGGCCCTGGATAGAAAAAGTACACAACGGAAAACCTTACATCTGCCAACAAGGCCCTGCACCATCTCATAAGGCTAGAATTATCCAAGCTTGGATGCGAGCTGATTTTCTCCACCATGTTTTCCCAACCACATGGCTTACTAGCTCACCCGACCTCAATACACTGAATTATTACGCATGCGTCGTTGTCGAGAGAGAGGTCAATCAACACCAAATGGTTTGCGATAAACAGAGAATTTAAAACCTGCGATAGTTCTCTGTTTATCGCAAACCGTCTAACTCCAGTTCATATATTCACTTTTATTTTTATCACAGTGTTAAAATTAAACGGTCTGTATTTACTTCTATTATTACTGCGTGCATTACACCTTGATGGTCCGGAATGTTTGGATAAGGAGTTGTCCAATATATTTGAAATAGGTAAAAAACTTTGTTACCCTCGTCAATTTTGGCATACTTCATTAAACTTTGCTAAGAGAACTTTTTATATAACTGATAACCCACCGGTTTTCAATTACCAAAATTGTCTTATCTTGCCATACTTTGAACCATTTTTTTGCCCACCCGTATTTTTCAGCAACTTAATATCTCTGTAAATTTTAGATATGAATCCACTTTATATAAAATATTAGTCCACAATAATACAAGGAAAAAAGGTGGAGTATATTCTATAGAATGTTCTATTTGTAATTTACCTTACTTCGGGCAAACTGGTAAATCCTTATCTACTAGAATTTACCAACATAAGTATAATATTAGAAGATGTTGAAATAAACAGCGCTTTATTTTTACATTTATCTGAAAATAACCACTCCGTTGACTGGAATCCTGCAAAATTCCTTTATCATTCCGCTGATTTCACAAAAAGAAATATTGTTGAGTGTTCCTTAATTGGCATCTTACCCAATATAAACATTTCCCCTGGCTTATTCAAACTCGACTCTGTTTAAAAAAAACTTGTAATAAATTAAATAACTTCATAATGCAGCCTGTTGTCACTCTTTATTAGTGTAATATCATTCGCATTGCCTCCCTCACCACGTGTCTCGGTTGTGACTGTGGAGTAACTCTTAGCCCTAAATGTTTTTGCTATAATGATAATCCTTTAAAATGTTTTTCTTTTCACCCACCATATTCCACTCATTTACATGGCGTTGTTGTGTGTATATCGTTTTAGGGATGCATATGTCTGTTATTAGTTGCCTATTGTTCCATGTTTTTTTGTGTGTTTTTTTTTTGTACCCTATATAAGGTTGTCTTCTCCATTTTCATGCTATTCCCTGAAAATGAACTTGCAAATATAGTTCGAAAGTGCTTGGATTCATCTTTTCATTATATATATATATATATATATATATATATATATATATATATATATATATATATATATATATATATATGATTTCTAATAACTATAAATTCGTAAAAAGACATAATATGATCGTTTTACAAAGCCTGTTGTCCTAAGTTAATATATTTGCCCCTGGCAACATCAAATATTGAAAAGATGGTAGGTATTTTATATTCATATTTTAGGATCGACTTCATGTCTTTAATAATAAATTTATATCGGCAACAACGTCTAAATATTGATTATAATTACGTTGCTGTGATGTTATGAGTACGATAATTATTGAGTACAGCTCCTTGCTGCTAATTTTATAAAATGCTAGTTTTATAAAAATAGCAGCCCAAGAACTCTCTACAAGTCCAACCCTATCCAACCCCAACCACCCTTCCTTTGGTTGCATGTCAATTTACATACGATAATCTTCCTTACAATCAAATCGTGGATCTTTTGTTCTAAAGTGAAGACGGAATCGGCTGAATCCGCCCCTCTGATCTCTCTCACACGGAGAGAGGTATCGGTTACTACTTTGATGAGTCTCTCAACCGCTTGAGTATGATAAAGAAATCATGGGATCAGCCCATCTGGTTGGCCTACAATCTCAATTAACTCATTTATTCGAGTATCGGATATTATTTTGTTATAGAGGGCTCACTCACTTCAGCCATTTGCCAGTTGATCATTTTGTAATAGGTTTGACTGTCATAGCTCAAGCATGACAAAGTAGGAATTTCTACAGAGAACATTGTTAACGATTGACTTAGATATTTGCGGCATGGTCTGAGAGAGACGCATCAGTTAAAAAAATGTTTTGCGCCTTCAATGAATCGAACAATTTCTGTGAAGGTGCTGAATGGTTCACTGGTTGAAACAGAGAGGGAGAAATCTATTTTTTGTTGTCAGCCACCTGGAAGTCATCAACTTACCTGGATTTTGAGCTGCCAGAGCCAGAGAAGCTACCATTCGACACTGCTCTATAGATGGTTAACAAATATTTTTGGTCAGTGCTCAATTCGGAATCTCAATGTCGGGAGAAGGAATTACATCGAATTTTGTAAATGGAAGTTTTTCAAATTCGTTCACTTGTTTTCTAAGTTGTCCATAAAATCTAATAGCCCAGTTGTTTTGCCGTCCAAGTCTTGAATGAGCTGTCGCAGTGGTAATTCATTACAGTGTAATAAGCATATGATCGACTAAACAGCTCTTTGTAGTTTCTTTCAATCATGCGAATAACTCCACCTTTCTACTCGTGTTCTTCGCAGTACCATTTCAGCCGATAGCCACAAAGTCGTCCGTGTTAGTATTATTAGTCTTTAGAAAGCTGATGATACCAGATGTTATTGAGGTGGCAGAACCTGTTGCAGGAGTGAAATGCCTGGTGTACTGTGATTTTGGTTCTTGAATTAAAACTAAATGGTATTCAACTACGGATCTTCTATGTTTAATAATGTTATCTCGCTGATGTTCAAAACTAACGCCTTTTCTAGCTTTTGTTATCTTATTTCGATCAATTACTGAACTGGCATCAGCCTCTGCATCAAAACAATATCCTCCAACAGCAAAGTAATAAAGGCAGCAACTCTGTATGAGACACCCGTACGGTCACCAGTTTCAGCAAGTACTTTGAGTTTCATTTCTGATTTTTACTTTATGTCGTTTTTTTTTTCAATGGCTGTTAATATATACAGTGTCGATGACCATGTAGATGTATCCTCGTCCTCACTGTAGGAAGACGAATGCTGCTCCTTAGAAGTTTCTTAGCGTTTACTAGTGGATGGCTCATCATGATGTACTATTGCTCCTTGTTTCAGCATAGCCAATCTTCTTTCAAGAGTCTTCTCGTTTTTGTTTTTGTTTTTTTGTTGTTTGAACATCCGAAGTTCCTATTGACATTTTTTTTTATCACTTCTTTGGTAAAACAAAACCGGATACTTCTGCAGTGCTATTTTTGGATGATTCTTTTAGGCGAAGACCCTCCCTTCCCCCTTTCTAGGAAGTTCATCTACTGAATTTGTAAACAATTCCAGAGGCAAAATATACTGAACTCAGGAAAGCGAGCTTTTAACTCTTAATTTTCGGGAGAACTTACTGTTAGTAATCTATCACTCTTCTCACTAAAGAAATGTCTAGTTCATACATCTTACCACCTTCAAACACACACATACACACATACAATTAGATTTCTTCAAACTGATTTAGCATCGTCTTAAGCAGATTTTATCTGCAAGAATGAGGGCTCGACTAGACCCGTTTAAGATCAATATATAAAGGTTTAATCGGTGTAAGTAAAAATGTAGAATATTATTGCGATTGGAAAGTAATTATGTTTTTTTCAAACCGCAGCTGGCGTTTACCAGCCTTCACTGCATTCACCCGCCTTCACTACAGTAATTCTTTTCATTGCCTGCGACTCATTCAATAAGTAATGGCATAGTAATAATACATATACTTTGTACCTTTAATTAAAAAAAAACAAGCATCAAATATTTGGAATGTGATATACGAGTAGGTGGCTCTTAGAATTAAGGAACCTGGCCACTCGTGGTCTATAGAATCAAAGAAATAAGTTTTGCAGCCCTTCTTTGGCACCTGTTAAAAACGTACACCCTGACATTAATGTCAAGTCCATGCTTGTATATGACCTTCATAAGGTGAATCTAACTTAAAATTCAAAAGGTCTGGTAATAGCAGTAATCTCTTTAGTTTTATACCTAACATTTTATAATCTCCAGCATCCTATTAGCCTAGTTTCTGTTTTCGAGACAAAATTAGATCTCTTTTTACTATGTAGGATTCAATAACATCTTCTCATTTCTACATACTTGCATTCCTTTATATCTCTCAAAATTGAACTTCATCTAAACTTGTATGACGAGGCCATTAATCTATCCATTCGCTTTATATTTAATATCTTTCTCTACTATCCACAGGAATCACTGATAGCCACCAATGAAAGAGGCTCATATGCTAACATTTCTCATTTAATATAATTAACGATTTTTATTCTGTTCAAAAGCCACTCGTCAATTCAACGCCAGAGTTCCCATTTAGCCCCATCATAAATATCAACCTATGATATGGACCCATAGGAAATGCTTCGCTAAAATTTAGATATGCCATCTCTATTATTCCGCCTTTGATAATAGTTATATATAGTAACCATTTATAATTTAATATAACCAGTTTTAGCTGTTTGAACGCGACTCACTCTTCTAACCGAAAAATTAGCCTGACACCTCATTTAACCCCCTTATTAAACACTAACCACTGATGTGGTACCTTATCAAAGTCTTTGTCAAAATTTATATATTCTACGTAAATTGTTTCAGCATTATCCACAATACTGGTGGAATATTGTAAAAATTGCAACAAGTGTCTTAGGAAAGGTTTACCTCGTCTGAATCCATATTTAATCAGGTTTTAGCCATCTAACAAGGCATGCTGACCAAAAAGTCGCGTGCCATCACATATTCTGATTTATAACCTTACGACCTTCAAAACTTTCAATAATCCCCGGAGTAACCTTTGGAGGACCTTGAAAATTCTATTATTCGAAAGAGAATATAAACATCCTGAAGGTTTCAAATTTCGTTATAATCGGCCAAATAGTTATGATGTTATTGCCAAAACAAAATAATTTCCGGGCTAACTTGGGAGGACTTTGCTAATTATATTATTTGAAAGAGAATGTAAAACAATATAAGATTTTCAAATTTCGTTAGAATCAGCCGAATAGTTATGATGTTATTGCTCCCCATCCCCCAAAGAAAAAAAAATTCCCAGGTTTCTTTTTAATGGAAGTCAAAGATGTGGTTGGTATTTTTAATGTTACTTCATAAATTCTATCCTTTCCATCTTGAGCATTAGCTTTTTGTTCTTCATTTTCTTCAGGAGAGAAAATTATTTCACTTGATGGCATTGAAACATTGGCCTACTTATAGTAAAGAGCTTTTCTTCCTTCACCTTCATGTCGCTTTTACTTATTGACTTGTCCATTTTACTCCTGTTAATCTTGAAAGCAAACTTGATGTGGTCCAAAAGAAGTAATCGTTTCTCTCTGACCTTTAATGAAAGCAAGTTCCTTCACAGAGATCTTCATCTCCGAAGGGGATTTAAATTAAATTGAGTCTCGTTTTTGCAACCAGGGCAGCCAAATTTACTGCAAAAAACAATTTTACACTTGCGCCTGTTGATACCTAGACATGTATAGCCTATACTATACTATTATACCCTAGTCAAGCATAGCTTATTATTGTCTAGCCTAACATACTATATGTTATCTTAGCATAGCATATTATAGCCTAAATTAGCATAGTATATCTTACCCTTGTACATTATATCTTCGCACAGCTTAGCATAGTATAGCCTAGCATATAATAGCCTAGCATAGCCTATTCTAGGCTTGACTAGCAGAGTATAGCATATTATAACCTAGTCTAGTCTAGCAGAGTATCGGCCGAAAAGTTATGATGCTATTGCCCCCCCAAAATAATTCCCGGGATAATATTGATAGGACTTTGGAAGTTATATCATTTGAAAGAGAATGTAAAACAACATAAGGATTTTAAATTTTGTTATAATCGGCCGAATAGTTATGATGTCATTGCCAAAACAAAATAATTCCCGGGCAAACCTTGAGAGGACTTTGGCAATTATATCATTCGAAAGTGAATGTAAAACAGCATAGTGGTTTGAACTTCGTTAGAATCGGCCGAATAGTTACAATGGTATTACAAAAACAAAAAAAAGCAGAACGGGGACTGACCAACCGACCGACCTAGTGAGATGTAGAGTCGCTCGCGACCTAACTCGCACGCGACTAAAAATGTCCGGATTTTATCTTTTATTAATCCTTCCCCAAGTTTCCCAAATAGAGCACTCGACTTAATTGGTCGGTAATTGGAGGCATCCTCCTTATTGTCCTTTTTTATATATAGGAGCCACGTTGGCAGACGCCCAGTCATTACGAAAATGAGAAATTATGCTGATCAATTAAATAGGATTTCCAGACCATCCGCTATTGATTTCTATGTCAAACTGAATAACTGTCTCCATAGTAATCGAAATATCCTTCCATTTGTATCTTATCTCTGAAAATAAAAAATAAAAATCCTGATAATTCTTTACTCTAAAATTCGAACTGAAATATTCATTCAATCCATTTGCCATTTCACTGGCCAATTCATGAGGCTTATCTTCACTATTTACTGGGCTTACTTCATCAGCGTTTCTAGAATTAAGTCTATAACAACTAAAATTTTTTAAAATTTCATTTTCTATTTTTTGGCAGATTGATTTTAGTCAATCTCTAACATTTCTTATCTCTCGTTTGATCTCCCCGGGGAAAAAGTAGATTCTATATGGATAAGAGCAACTAACTAGACACCCAAGTGCTTCTATAAACTATTTATAATTGTAACTCAGATCGTATTTTATTCATGACTCCTCTGAAAAAGTAGTGTTTAAAATCAGTTTTAAACGGATCTATTTTTTTTTTAGGATAGAACGCGACGGTTGCATCATTTCCTCCATTGAAACGATCTAAATTCTAGGAAGTGATTTAATTTAGGAAATTTCTATTCACAAGAGGCTAACCTTGTTTTTTAAAACTGTTGCTGAGTTATATCTCCTATCTTCTGATTAAAATATTAGAAACTTTATGGTGGAACAGGATTTCCTCATATTAGCTAACCTATCAGAGCCGATAACTTAGGAATAACTGAATAAATCTTTCATTATATAGAACATTTCCATAGCATGATAGAATTTAGCGTATCTCACTATGGAAATGTATAGCAAACAAATTTCATTTATTATATTTAAACAGAGTATTAGGAAGGTTAGGCTAATTTGTTAGGGGTTTTCAGTTAACAAAAGAAACATTATCATTTGTAAGTTTCTTTACCAGTTTAATTACCCACCTTTTGATTAAAAAGTTTGATTTTTTTTTAAGCTTTTTGGTTTCGGTAAACCATCCTCTGAGCAGAAATACCTTGACTTAGTTAATTTTTAAACATTTCTTAAAGTCTAATTTTCTTTGTAGTAATGTTTAGAAATTTATATAAAACAAATTAAATCCATTCAATTTTGATGTACTGGGTGTACATACCTATTTGCTCGGGGGGTAGGATATTTTAGGAAAAGGCAAAAAGAAAAAAACTTTATATAAAATGATAGATATGCTCTTCCTGAACAATAAAAATACGTAAAATAGATTGAATTAAATTTAATATTTGGTATGTTCACCTTTCGCCTTACGTACTGCTTATAAACGATTAGAACACACTCTAAGAAGTTGTTCATAAAATCGCTTATAATATTGCATTTCCTGAAGAAAAGTTCCTGTGTGATGACGAAGAAAATTGTTGTTAATAACGTTCACGACCACGTTCTTGTAGCATATTTTGGCAATTCAATGTTTAGCAAATGCACCCAAATGCTCAGGTACATTCAATTCAGGGGAATTTCCTGACCATTGCGTGCTATCAAAAAAGTCGATTCCAGCTTCTTTTAGAAGTTGTTGTAAGGCAATGGCAGAGACACTATCATTGAGATAAACAAATTCAAACGTATCTATGACATTTTAGAGGTTTGAAAGAAATGAGACCTTTTTTTCATGGATAACTGGTTGATAATAGACACTCTCCCGAAAAGTACCGTCCTCTTTAATAATTATCATTTTAAAAAGCCGTGAAATAGATACATAAATATCCCAATGCTGATAGTGTTTACCATCTTCAATGTATTCTAATGAAAGTGACCATAATCTGTCATTTTGAAAATTTGATCGACCGCCTACAGACCACACATAAAATTCATCTCTAGGAGCGAGGAGCATAAAACCATCTTCAGCCCAGAAATGCTAAAAAATGGAGAAAACTTATTCGATTTTAAATGTTATTTGGTGCCACTTTATGATTTGGAGTAACGTGGAAATGGTTTTATGTTACCCCTTTCTCGATATCTTTGAATTCTAGAGGGAAGAACCTTTCTACCTCGTCTCTCTAAAATGATGTAGCAACTTTACGGCAGTTTCGGCGTCTCTTCGCCTGTACTCTCAGAAAGAATATCTCTGCTTTCCTGCAACCCATTTAAAATTTTCGCTTTCATCAAACTGACTAAAAACCGAGGTTAATAGCTTACTACGTCACCCCATAAGTAATGCTGCAATTTATTTCCTGGATATAAATAATCGAAACCAGGTTTGTTCAGCTCTCCCTTCTCGACTAAAAATTGAGCCAGTTTTAGTAAAATTGTTACAGCAGACAAAAAGAGGTTTATGTACAATAATATTAAATGTTCTCGACAATGGATTAGTTTTAGGGGATAAACAATACCCCAGTCCACAAAATATTCTCTTAGCGTTTGATACCATACGAATGGCATAATCCATTTAGAATTTCTTAATCCAAAACAGTGTACCAGCAAAGAGGTTTACTGTGCCTAGTTTGACCGTTTCATGCGGCATTTGAAGAAAAAAAGGCCATCATTAATCAATAGAAGAAAAGTGGTCTCTCATGAAGACAACGCGCGACCTCAGAACGCAAGAAATAAATACTCTATGAAAAAGTTTAACACTTTCCACTAGGAACTAATGATTCAGGCATCCTCCATACTCACTCGACTTAGCTCAATCAGATTAATATCCTTTTAGGAGTTTAGCGAACCACCTGAAGAGCATGAAGATGTCAACAATTAATTTATTACATAAATCAATTTAAAAATTTCACGAATAATGTTTCAAAATTTCAACACAAAAATAATCAAATAAATTTTCCTGATGCCGTTCACGATACATAAATTGCTGCAAATGGGAGTGTATGAATTCTTTTGTTGTTTTTTTTCGTACATTTTTTTTTCATTTTAGCTTTATGTTTGTTCAAATAGGATTCTATATTCTGAGTGTGAACACTTGTTCTGTTATCAACAAAATTTAAAGAATGACTTACAGTTTTATGTACATAGGTATCTTAGGTTATTGGTGTTTTGGTAGGCCTTCCAGTCGTCTGAGTGCACCGTTAGGCCTTGCTTAACTACCTTTTTAATTATTGGTAAAAGAGTATCAGCTTCGTGTTGTTGGACTCTTTCCAAGTAGCCTATGACTGGTATTGTTGATGTATCTACACTTCCGAACACACAAACATGGAAATGGAGTGATCTTCCTCTGCGAAATTTGGTTGGGTTTGTGCGAAAAGCATGACTCGTCTACTTGTACCGTAATATCAGACCCAGCTAGATGAACTGGGTTATTTTCAAAATGCTTACCACATACCTCACCAAATAAACTATATAAATCGACCATAGTTTTTAGGTATACATTTAATAAATTAGATGCACTTGTTTCACTAATTTCATCACACCAATAGAAAATAGCTTCAACTAATTTCTGAAGGATGATTTTAGAATTAAATTTTTTTTTTTTTTTCTAATTGACACTTCATGTTTATACTTTTCACACAACTTATTTTGATACTTCCGATATGTTTATACAAATTTGAAGAACATTTCGTCCAGTTCAGCCCGATATTACAACCTGAACATTTCATTTCACACGTAATAAGATCTTTATTTCCATCCATGTAACCACTGGAAGAGTGTCTTCGATTAGTAACGGCTTGATTTGACTTTCAAAAATGCTTCGATCCATGTTTGCTTAAGGGTTGTTCACTATTGACTACTTTATAATAAAGAGCGAATTCAAAAGTAATCTATGCCAAAGTTTTCTGAAGGGTTATTCATTATTGACGCTGTTACTTTGAATTTGTGCGAAATTTTAGAACTGTTCTTTTTTGTGATCGAAATACACAAGAATATGCAATGACTCTAATAGGAAAGTGTTACCTTTCTAACGGTGATTCATCAAAAAACATTATGAGGATCCATTGACAGGAGCACACTCAGGCTATTAAACGATCATGGTTGGATGATGAAACAACAATTCTAAAGAAAATGAGAGGTGTTATTAGTGAGATATTCCTGTCATACCCTGATAACTCTTGCTGGAAAGTACTAATATAAAATACAGCATATTTGTCTGTGGCATTCCTAAATTATAGGAAGTGTGTATCGTTAATAAAAGATTTAAGTTAAATCTTTTTGTGTCAGTTATATGTAGCACACTGAAGTGTAAAAAAATTGGCTGGTAGACCGCACGCTAAAGTGTAAATGACTTGGTAGATCGCACGCTAAAGTAGGACCCAATTTACTACCTTTTTAACAATAGGGATCTCATTTTTATCCTTTCGAAGAATAGCGGTCTCTGGCTCTTGTAGAACCGCTATTCTTCAAAAAATCCATCCTTTCTTCTCTTTAATATTAAACCTTCGGAAAAAATATACATACAACATTTTTTAATATTTGTAAAAATAAATTTCATAATTATATTTATTATATAAATAAGAGGATCGGCTTCACCACTCCTCCATACAGGAAGAGCTTGCGCTTCGCAGGCAGACAATTGGTCTGTGACGTACGGCCAAGGTAAAGGTATCGGTTTCCATTTCAGGATCGAATTGAGCAGTTACCTTTTATATAGCGTCAAATTCTTCTGAAATATATTTATTACTTTATTCCTTTTCTATATATTCTCGAAGTAGAAACCTTTTAATATCTTTTTGAATAACTCCTTTTTGATCTCCTCTTTTCTAATCGGAATCTTTATTTTCTATATTTTTATTAATAATCTCGTCTTACAATACTTCTTCGTATACAATATTTTTAAAATTTAGTTTATTCCAACCTTTCTCATCTTCATTCCTATAATCAGAGAGTAACATGTATAAGGTGAGAAAAAATGGCAACTCTTATATCAATCATTTGGATAAAAGCTTCAAATATACGAAGAACAATCCCTAACGGCTGTTTTTGCAAACTATAAAACAACTCAGAAATAACTTTGATTAAACCACTCAATATACCAAAAAACATCCTCCCCTAGGGCCTATTAGACTTTACCAACACCCAATTGGTCTGAAAAAAATGAAAAGGTCCCAGTACATATCTCCTACTAATTTACTCTTGGTCTAAATTTTTTACATCAATGCTTATTTTCTAGGCCTAAAGGCCATAAAAAAAAAAACATTTATCGAAATTCTTTTGAATACAGAACAAAGAATCATCACGATTCTTTTTTTTTCATCCAAATTTGCTCTAATAATTTTATTTTGCTTTACTCGGTTTTATAGGCCAAAACCTATTTCCTCTTGATAAAGTTAAAATTGAAAATCTATTTTTCAAATAACTTCGATAAACCTTTGAATGTGAAAAACAATAAGATAAAAAAGCAGCCATGCCTAAATTTTAATAAATTTTCTAAATTTCATTATTTGCAATTCTTTTTGTTTTTTAAAAATTTCCCAAACATACCTTAATTACATATATTTTCTCTGAACTTGACCATTTTGATTATTCAATTTCTTAAAGCAACTCTTAAAATGAACTTGGATAAAAACTTAAAATAAACCTAGGTATATTTTAAGTAAAAAGTAATATCTATTATTATTCAAACCATCCAAGAAATCCCATTCTTAAAATATAGTGTTATGGACATGGGACTAAGTTAACTAAAAGATGGAGTTCACTTTTGAAATATGCATATCTGGAGGAGTAACATCCCGTTTGATAGTACCTAGAGTTGCAGACTTCATGCTACATCGATGGTTGAGAAGAAGTATTCTCTCTCTGTATTAATTTGAGCACAGCATATAAA
Organism: Ceratothoa steindachneri; assembly: GCA_963969495.1. NCBI lineage: Eukaryota > Metazoa > Arthropoda > Malacostraca > Isopoda > Cymothoidae > Ceratothoa > Ceratothoa steindachneri. Next base: position 109,321,527 of record OZ018320.1, read on the forward strand.
ATGAGTGTTGCGAATGATATCTTCCCATCATAAACATCTCTTCAGGTAGAGGTGGGTGTCTCACCCTAATAAAAAATCTATTATTGCTATATATGTACTTCTTTTAATTCTTTCGCTGTGACTGAGCATTGTATACCGTTGTGTTATTAATAGACCAGGCAATGGCTTCGCCACTCGGAGGGAGCTTGCGCTTCGCCACTTGGAGGGAGCTTGCGCTTCGCCACTAAGATTAAAATTTAAAATCTAAAAAAAAGCAGCCATGGTTAAATTTTTATAAATTTTTGGAACTTCGCCAATTATAATAATTTTATAAAGAAACTAAATTTCCCCCCTTTCAAAATATCACGTCGCTAAAATATAGAGTTATAGAAGAAGAGAAGATAAAATAAAAAAGCAGTCTTGCTTAAATTTTAATAAATTTTCGGAATCCACCAATTGTAATTCATTTTCTTTTAAAACATACTAAAGCATTGGATAATCCTATTTTTCTTCTGAACTTAACCATTGTGTATTTTCAAACTCTAAAGAAATTCCTTGAAATTACTTTGATAAAAATTTAAAATATACTTACATAAGTCATAACCAAACTAAGATGAAATTATTATTCAAAATCTCAAAAAAATCCCCTTCTTAAATTATAGAGTTAGTGATAAACCACATACAACTTGTTATAGTAGTCCCACTAAGAACAATATAACTGATCAAGCTGACTCCACTGTTATGTAGCATGAGAAAGAGTAATACTCCCTGAACATTTGTGTCTAAATTGGCGTTCTAGCAATATTGCAGCAGTAGATTTCCCCTCTTCTTGAAGATTAGAGTTCCATCCATTTTGATGGATAAATCAGAATAATGAATTATTTTTATTTATTTTAACATAAATCAACGATAAGTTGACGATGCCTATGAAAAAATATGTTTTATGGCGTCGTTTGGTGAGGCTAAGTCGAAGGAGACCGCGCAGCGATTCGTCAATTTGGCACATTAATTCAATCGATTGGAATTTCAATAAATATAAAAATAAACTATTAATGTGTCAATGCAATTTTGATTAAAGGAAAATAAAGCTTTTCGTTTAATCAATAAATTAATTTCGATATTCTAAAGGAAAAATTCCTAAAAAAATAAAATAATTAATTTCGATATTCTAATAAGGAAATTTCCCCCCCAAAAAAGTAATTAATTTCTTTCGGTCCCTTAATATATTGACCAAACTGAATAAAACAACGAAGCAAATATAACTTAACCCAATGTAACTAATTACAGGGTGCGGACGATATTAGTTCAGTATTTTCAACTATTAATTTTACGCAATTTATTTACCTTCGTTGTCGCTCTTTTCTTCTTAAAAACAATAACCATTTTTTTTTTTGCAGAAGAGGCATGGAAAAGAAATGGAAAAGGCATGGAAAAGTCATGGAATCGTCCTTTGAATTCGCGCCGGAAGGACAAGCAAGGATATTTCAGAGTTTCTCAACGTGTAAGGGAAAAAGGTCAGAAGGAGCTAAGAGATTCAGGATTTGACTACGAAGCGACAACAAAAGGAAAACCTATGGTCGACGATCCGACGCCATCAGAACGCTGGAATTGTCACTGAAATCAAAGAGATCATCAACAATGATCCCAGAAAGTCGATGCGTGCCATTGCAAGGGGAAAAGGTATGGATAAAAACCTCATCAGGCTGGTGGGGTATAAGGGCATTCGCTACTTTTCATACACTATGAAGAAGAGACAATTTCTATCCGGGGCGATGCAGGAAAAGCAGCTCAAGCCCACCAAGAAGCTGCTCAATAGGCTGAAATACCCGTTAAAGCCATACGTGCTGTTGTTCTTCTTCGACGAGAAGAATTTCTGCCCATACCAGATCATCTCCGGGAACAACAGGTGGATCGCAGTCTAGGACATGACCAGAGTCAAGCAGATGAAATTTCCAGCAGTAATGGTGTTATTATGCCAGTACACTTCTTCCCTGATGGCTACATCCGTGTTCTGAACGAAATGGTGTAGCAATGGGTCAACTGGGTCACTGCAGGGAAGCCTCACGTGCAGCCAGAAAACCCAGGACTGGCTGACCGAGAACTTCTTCGATCACACAGCACCTGACATTTGGTATCCCAACTCGCCTTACTGCAACCCCCTCGACTTAATTGTGTGGGAGCGGTGAAGGAGAGACCATCAAATCCAGCTGCAACACGAAGGACAAGCTGAGGTCCAATATTATCAAGTCCTTCATGGGACTAAAACTGGAGGTAGTGACGAAGGCTGCTGGTCAGTCCCGAGGTCAACTGGAGGATGTCAACAAAGCCACAAGAGGGTTTATTGAGTGAAATCAACAGAAAACCTCATGAAGACAAACTGACACAAATTTGACCAATATATCTCCCAAAATAAAAACGGGGTTTGATTTTTCCTGAGACAGTCATAATGCCGAAGAATACCGTCATCACCGTGTAGTAGTAATAATTATTTTAACCAAAAGATGGATAAATTAAAAGCCAAAGAATAGTGAAAAAATACGACAAGGAAGAATGGTATAGCTAAACTTAAATTCTATGCATAGGAGCATTTTTATAATCATCTACGAATAAGTACGTCTGAATAAACTCGACTGAAGTGAGAGTTGGTATTAAAACTTTAAAATTAATACGATTAATCTGTCTTCAAAGACTAGTATAGACTTTAATTGTATCTAAGCTGTTTCGATACCTGAGATTTTTTGTATTCGTTTCGTTCTTAGTGTCACTATATTAATTTCCGTAGCTTAAGAGATCGTATTTCCATTATTAAAAGGGGGAAAAAATAGTCCTTCCATTCGAGGGGGAGACAGGCCTCTTTCAATCTCATAAGGGTCGGATAATTTTTTTAAGTTTCTCTATTGCTCTGGCGGACACTTTTTCCTTAAAGCCTACTATGGCTGAAAGAACATTGACCTCTCTTCTTTCCTCGGTTGGGAGAGCATTCAATTTCATAGTGATTAACCCTTTATCGTCCAGCGTCTCATATACATGTATGGAATAGATAAAACTAAAAAAAAAAGAATGTGTATAATTTTACCCACATCGCCTTATGCCATCATGTCATGTGGTAACATTCTGGTAGAAGCTAGTGGTTTCTATGTAGATGCATTATGTACTTTCGTTGATAGTAACTGTAATGGACTTGGCTATGTATATAGATAAAGATCATATTTTCATATGGTTTCGCGGTATCATGGACCATCAGGAAAATGTAAATTAGTTTGACTTTTTTCATGGCCCTAGTCATCGTATGAAAAAAGGGACCCAAACGAAGAATTACCCTCACCCTTTAAAAATAGTGCCCAAATCTTTCCACAATTCGAAAAGTTTAGGATAAATAGAGTGTGGAAGATCTAATGGGGAAGCGTGTAGGAAGGAAAAGAGATATTTCAAAAGGAAAGAATGGTCGTGCGGCGAGATGGAAACCGGTAGACTGCGTCACCGAGATGCAACTGGGAAGAGGACATTGGACATTAGAAGAGAAAATAGTAAGGGAGCAAAGTGGTTAAAGGGTGAATTTAAAGAAAAGATGATGTGTGGGAGACAGAATAAAAAAGTCCCTGGTGAAAAGGTAGCTCTGTTGTTTTGTGTTTTTTAATGGATTTTGTTAGTTTTTTTGTTTTTTATTTAATAGACTATAAATTTATAGTTTATTTAATTAAATTAACACAGTTAATTTGATTATAATTATTAGTTTTTGATCTTAATGATCTTTAGGCATTCAAGCCTTTATTTTAGGTGGGGTTTTTTATTCCCGCTGTAGGTTTTCGAAAAAGTTTATTTTCATTTTAATATAAATGAATTTAAATTGAATTGAAATTGTAAATTTGAATTTTAGTTTAAGTTTTGCAAAAAACTGTGTTTACTTAGGGATTTATTTTACTAAAGGAACTAGCGCATTACATTAGTTGTTTTATGTCTTTTGTCGGTTTTGTCACGTGTATGTGGGAGTCACTTCACCGTCAGACTGTAGTTTACTACTCTTGAATGGTCTTACTTGTCGGTCTACTTCGATTTCTAAGTGTGTACGGGAAAATTTCCGGGTCAAGCGGGCGTTAATGGCTTGCCATATCCTCTTAGCTCTCTCGTGGAGCGCCAAGTTGATCGGAGATAATCCAACCGAGTCGTGGAGCTCACTCTGTCTTTTTCGTTCTCTTCTTCGGGTGTTTGTAATGAGTAGCACCGCTTTGTTCTGGATGACTTGAAGTTTCGCAATGTGGGTCTTGGCGCTCGCGTTCAACGGCATCGGAGGGTACAAGAGTCTCGAGCGAATGCACGCATTGAATATCTTGAGTTTATTTGAGCGATTTAGGTCACGGAACCTATAAAAATCCCTCAAATCTCTCTTGTTATTCGCGACTGTTCGTTCTATATGACTCTTGTAGCCCCCTGTGGTGATTTTGAACCCCAGAACCGTCCCTTCCAGGCAGTAGGGGATTCGCTCCCCTTCTACCCGTATATCGTTCAAGGTCTTACGAAACATGGGAATTATTTTGAATTTGGGGGCATTGGTTGATATCTTCCATTTCCTCTCGAAAGAGTTGATGTTAGATATCTCCCTAGCCGTATTCCTCGCCATAAATTTCCTGTGAACATAAGCGGCGGTACAAATTTGCGATATGTCGTCAGCGAACTGAACGTATATCGCACGTTCGGAGAGAGTTTGTGGTAAGTCGTGTATATAAATGTTGTATAAACGGGGACTGAGACAGCCCCCTTGTGGAACCCCTGCTTCGAGCTCGAATTCGGGGTCTTTGTGTTCTCTGATATGAATGTATGCTCTCCTCTCCATTTCTTTAATCGCATAGAATCCTCTCAAGAATGGGGTTGAGGCCTACTTGAAGGATCTTAAATTGTAGTCCTCTCTTCCAAACCTTATCAAAAGCTTTTTTGACATCGCGGAGCACCAGGTCGGCATGCATTTTGTCTGCCTTGATCTTGGCAAGCTTTTCGGTGATAACGGCTAGTGCCGTGTCAGTCCCTCTTTTCTTTCTAAAACCGTGTTGTTGCTCGTTATGCAAGTTGGCTTCGTCGAGAAAAGAGTTGACCCTATTTGCCAATATCTTCTCGAAGACTTTGCTAGCCAATTCTAGGAGATATATCGGCCGAAAGCTGTCAGGGCAGTCCGGGGGCTTTCCCGATTTGGGAATGAAAATCATCTTGGCCACTTTCCACTGATCGGGAAAGTAGCCCGTGTTCAGAGCAGAGCAGCATGCATGATGTTAAGCAGCCCACTCAAAACGTTAGGCGGGGCCTTGATGAAATTCTCCTTGGTCAGCCCCGTGGTACCCGGTGCTCTTTGACGAAAAGATTTTAGAGCAACGGAGAGCTCTTGGGCAGTTATTTTACTCCCATAGTCCTCCATCACTCTTTCATGCGACACACAGTGATAAAGGGAGGTTTTGTGTATTTGTGTGTTTAGTTGTTGGATTATGTCATTTTCGGAATCGATGTCATAATTGTCATTTTCTTCGGGGGTAATTTTGACGATTTAAGACCAGAAAATCCTAAACATTTCCTCAATCTCTTTAGTTTCGTCAATTTCTTAACCGTCGTGTATGAGTGTATTTTTTTGTGGAGGTTTTCCTTTTAAACGTTTAAATGTCTGCCAGAATGTGCGTGAGTCTCTTTCTATGTCGAGTCCTTCTATCAGTCTGTTCCATATCAGTATTTGTTGGTCCGTAATTAGTGTCTGGAGTTCGTCTTTAATCTGTCTTATTCTTCTGTGGGCATTGTGGTTGGGGCCTATCAGCGCTACTACATTGGACAGGTCCCTATATTCTTGGGTCATGGCTTTCATGGGAGGGGTCCAATAGGGAGCTGGAAGGGTTTTATATTTGATATGGGGAATACTATTTTCATCTGCTTTAATTAGAAAGTCGGTGATTCTATCCAGCTCTTTATCTATCTCTTCTAAATTGGCATCGAATAAAGGGTCTGGGATATAATTTAGAAGGTAATTTCTGTAGCTTTCTCAGTTCACCTTCTTGTAGCTTTTGCGTTCTGGGATTGCAATTTAAATGGGATTTACTACAACTGTAATTTTAATAGCCTGGTAGTCGCTCGGAATGATAGGGCCCGGTTCAATGTAGTAGTTGTATGGAAACCTGATACTGGATAAGACAATATCAGGTTTCGTTGCTGCTTTTCCCGTAATGTATGTTGGGGATTCTGGTCCGATTCTTGTCACGTATTGTCTGTCAAGTGATACTTCGATGTTTCTGCCTGCACTGTTGTAGGAGGTATACCCCGCTGCTGCACACCTTGCATTCAGATTTCCAGCAAAATTACATTTTTCTTATGGCTTAAGATCTGTAGAAGGTTGTGCAAGGGTACATATACGCGTATTGGGGGTCGATACTCCGTGGCCACAAGCAGACCCCCCCAGGGTAGTGCCTACCTCAATGGCAAGGTAAGATTCATCATCTAAGTCGGGTAGTCTTTTGTATTTTAGTCCTTTTTTGACGGCTATTGCGCAGCCGTCATACCGTTCCTGGCTATAATTCTTGCTAATGACGTCGTATTGAAATATTTTTAATTCTTTTTGCACGGTCAGTCCGTGTTCGGAGATAAGTACAATGTCAGGGTCACTTTGTCGCAAAATATTGCCATAGATGGAACCTTTTTCCTCCCACCCATCGACATTCATTTGTAAAATCGTAAGTTTGTTGGTCATTTTGTTTAATATATGTTCTTTAGTGTGTGGGATTAAAGTAGATGCGATCTACTTTAGCCCCATGGGGTGTACTGGGCCGGGTGTGCTCCCTGCCGTTTCTTTTCTTTCTGAATTCCGTATCAGTGATCGTGTGGAAGCAGTCCGTGATCAGTTTGATCTTGTTTTGTGTGAGAGCTTCCTCTACCTGCCGCTCCGGAACCTCATTTGAGCATTCCCACTTGTATCGTCAGGTCCTAAGACCCTCCGATACTTCGCGGGATTCAATTTCAGTTGGGAACGAAGCAGATTCGGGGGGCATATAGTTTGAGGTTGAAGCCTCTTGCGTGGTATTTTAATTGGTGTTTCCTCCCCCGTGATAAGAAGGTAGACCTTGGGCCACGAGTTCTAGAGATTTTTCTCGACCGAGGAGACCTGGTCTCCTTGGGTCGCACTGCTTCCTTGGTTGGTGTGGGCGTGTGTGTGTTTGTTTTTACTGTGGTGTCTTTCTTTGGTGAGAGTGGCGCCTGTTTTTCTGTCTGTGATTCTTTAGGTTTGTTCAGCCCGGGATCTCGTGAGATGGCTGTGTTCTGTGGTGTTGGCACTTTTTGGCACTTGTCTTGGCACTGAGTAAATACGGTTATACGCATAACCTCCTCGGCAGGAGGGTTGTCGGAGAACCACATCTCCTGCAGCCCGTTCTTTACGAGCATGCGGTTGACTTCTGTAGCAAAGGTACCAGGGCGTGTTATGTTTTGAATGTGCGCATAATAAATGCAACACATTATTTTCGTGGAATGCTCGTTTTCTATATGAAGGTAGGTTTTCTGGTTGTTTGACTCAGCGATGGCGTCTTTTTCAACTTTGGCGTAGGTCGAATTAGCTTTCATCTCCTCTGTTTCACGTTTGAGTTTGCTTTGTTTGCTTATCTCCTGCTATTTGACTGGACATGCCATAGACATGGTCCGGTGCGGGCGTTCGCAATTTAAGCATTTTGGGGTAGTGTTCTTGCAACCACGCCAAAAATGGTCGAAACCGGCACAAATGGAGCAAAGCTTTAGGTTTTTACTCTCAGGTCAGTTGGAAGTGGTATGTTTGCCGTACTTGTAGCACCGAAAGCATATTTGCAAGTCGACAAACTCCCCACGTTCCCTCTGCTCTGGGCAGACTCTCACGTTAAAGAGCAGTAGTCCGTTTTCTTTAGCCTTTGGAGCCATAGCCGCGTCTTCAAATACAACCTTGAATCCGTGCGTGTATTGCTTGAATTTTAGTACATCGGCTACCTTTGCCCATTCGTGGTTCCTTTCGATTTCCTGCTTGATTTCGTCCGTCGAGTGGCTCCAAACTTAGGGGTTGAGGCGCCTGCATATCAAGCTGCGGTGGGTCCTAATTTGTAGCGGTGTGGTTGGTTTTAAGTTGATCGTCTTAAAGCATTAAACAGCTTTGCCCGAGGTCAAAGCTTCACAGTCGGCCTCTTTCACGCAAATGGCTGAGTAACCATTATTTAAGTCTATCAGTCTTACCAAAGCAATGGTAGGGTTCTATAAACTTTCTCAAAAACCTTTTTACGATCCGGTTTTGTGCCCTCTGAGAGGACCCGAAGAGTGATACGGAGAGTTTCCCTCATCTCTCCTGCATCTTATAATTCGAGAGGAGATGTATGTGTATAATTGTGTGTGTACACTTAAAGGCGTTTTATAGAAGAGGAGGGGCGAGAGAGAAATAGGGGTCAATGTCCAAATACCTTTATATTACTTCACCTTATATTTCGACTTCCTTCAGGCTCGCGTGTAGGCCAGGTGAGGCTTCGGTCCCTGTCTCCACGAAGGAGTGAAGATTCGTCCTTCACCTTCCTAGATCGCAAGCCGGTGGTCCACTTTTTGAAGTGTATCTTGCCTTTTCACTTTCCCAGTTTTTCTTCCACTACTCGAAGCGAGTATCACAAATTACTTTTGCAAAAATTTGCTTTGCACAATTTCGATCCGAAGTTGACACAGCGGTACAGAAGACTTACTCAGGCAACCAGAGCAGTCTGCAACTGGGAAGAGCCCAGTACTATTCGGCAATTTCTGTAGAAAGCTGCGCTCAAGCCGAGCTTTAAGCCGCCTGATTTTGCACTCGGGACGTTAAAGGCCTATTTGGGAGTTCTTTTCTATTAGATAGTGAATTTCTTTATTCAAGATATGATGAATTCCAACTTAGTCTTGTCCCAATTCATGCTATGAGAATTTTGAGGCATTCGTCCGTTATCTTCCAAATCGCTTTGTGAGGGATTTCAGTTTTTCTAAAAGAACCAGAGCTGGTCACACTTGAATCCTTGTACTATTTTTGTATATAATTAGGAAATCATTTAGATGTATTTGCTTTGTCCCTTAACCAGTGAAGTTAAGATTGTTGATGTAGCTTCTCTTCATTCTTTCTTTACATTTACTAATATCCTTTATAGCTTTTAAGTCGCCTCAAAACGGTAAAGAAAGAAATATGTGTTAGCAAGAAAAATCAAGAATACTAATTACAAAACGCTAATGCAATTAGCTAATGCATCCTATCTTTCTTATCTTTTGAGATAAATATAGTTTGTATATATTTTTGGAGATAAAAAAGTTTGTTCTAATAATGTGCTTGAGAATATTCTTTTTTCATACGTGCCACCAGTTGTGTGAAAACTGTCTTTGAAAATAGATATACTTTCATTTTCATCGTTTTTATTATTCACTTTATAATTTTTACTCTATTTTCAAAGTAACATGATCATTCAGTTTTGAGCTTTTATTTAGTGATATGTTTTTAGATCACTTTTTTAATTGACGATATATTTTACTTTAAAAAACATTGTAATATGGACGATAGCACATAAGCAGGATACCATGGGACGTTTGATATGTTGCTCAAGTCACACATCTATTTTTCCGCCTCTTTTCAGTTTTATTTAATTCTTTATTTACCAGAATGTTTTTCTCTATGGCTCCTGGCTTACTAGCTAAAATATAGTCGCTCGTATCTACGCGTGCTTAGAAAATAGTTGTGATATGTTTGATTTAAAAGAGCCTTTTCCCGTGACAAGTCCGAAGCCAGCGACTTTATAAGCCTAGTTTGAACTGAGTCGTTCTAAGTTGAAGGATAGCCGAGTGGATTAAGCGTCCCATCTACTGATATCAAAGACCCGGGGCCAGTGATTCGAACCTCGTCACCGCACAAGCAGTTCTTTCTTTTTCGAGCAACTCTCTCTCTCCCCCTCTCTCTCTCTCTCTCTCTCTCTCTCTCTCTCTCTACATCTCTGCGCTTTACGTCTTACGTCAATGGACCGCAAGCGCATTATATAGAAGGCGTTATGAAAGATCTACTCTCGTACGCATCTCCACATTTTCCATTGTGAAAGTGTTCGCTGCTTTGTTACTCACTCGAGGTGAAGAACAAGAGAATCGAGGCTTCACATCTTCATGTTGTTGGGAAGCTGAGGTGTGGCTTTCACAGTGAATCTAAAGCTGTTTCCCCGAGGCATTTGTTTCCCCTTGGCCCTTCTATCTCAAAGGGCACCGTCGTGCATCTCGAATGGCCATTTCAAGCTGACTAGCATTCATCTCAAGCTAGCCATTAAGTTAACCCGGAAAAAATGATTCACCCATGACTAATCTAGGAAATTCACTACCGACAGGTTTTATTGTCCTTCATCAAAGGTTTGGACAAAGAAAAGCAGTACAAATTTTCCTTTTCATTAGCGTGAGCGATTTCACGCAGCGAAAGTGCAAAACCTTCATTTCGGTGTGGTTGTAGTCTGCAATTAAACGAGCATTCCGGTGCCCTAAATCTCCTAAACATAGAATTAAGACAAACGAAATAAATCTTCGATAGATTTATCTGCCTTTAAGTTATCAATAACTGTGTTTTCTTTCCAATAAATCAAAGTCGATCTGATCTATACGGTTTCTGGATCGTACCCCGTCGGACCAAGATCCCCACTTTCCTCCATATTGACGGGAAAAGAAACGAAAAAATGGGTGCAAATTTGGACCTGTGGATTCATTAAAAAAGGCAATTTTGGTGTAGATATTTCATGGTCATTTTTAATCTTTTGTTTCAGAGAGATGCATGAAATTCAGCGGCCATTTTAAAAACACGAAATTCGCTGGGATTTTTTTCGCATTTCCAAGTTGATCTGATTAAAAAAAGGATTTTCGCCGATTAACGCAAGAATACATCAGTGGCAGGCAAAGTTTTCTTGAACCACGAATTAGTATAAATGGGATTTTGAATTTAGATGATCTAGAGTTGTTGTTTTTGTTCCCCAAAATAATATATATGGAAATATTCAAATATATGGAAATACTTAAATAATCATATGGTAATATTCATATAATTATATGAGAATATTAAATTAATTATATGGAGATATTCGGATAATTATAAGTAAATATTCAAAGAATTGCATGGAAATATTCAAATAATTATATGGATATATTTAAATAATCATATGAAAATATTCAAACAATTATATAGAAATATTCAAATAATTTTATGGAAATATTCAAATAAGTCTATTGTTTCAACATGCTTGTTTCCGCCTTTATTCAAATTTTAATCGATATGATATTTAGTTCAGCATTTATTAATGGGCAAAACAATATTAGGAATTTTGCAAATTTCATAGCAATAAATCACCAAACTTTATCGACCTCACAACAACTACAAAAAGTGGAGATAAACTTCATTTTTGGCCGGCAAGCCAAAGTCACCCACTGAACCCTTAAATCACACACCCGACCACTCTACAATGGCGTACCACAAGGAGCTATACTATCAACCCCTACTATTGAACACATGAGATTCCACAACCACAAACCCCATTAATTAACACCTACACCTTCACATAAAACATCACGATTCAAACAGCATGAAGGACACTCCAGCACCATATATACACATTGGAACACTAGCTCACACAAAACCGCATGTCAGCATCAATCCCCAAATCAACCATCACACCCTTCACACCCAACTTCAACAAATCGAATAAACACCCCCAAATCAGACTAAACGGACATCACCTGCCACCAAACAAAACTCTCAACCTTTTATAATTCACACTAGACACACATGACATTAAAAACCTACACAACAAACGTTAACAAACATAAAAACAAGGCCACAAAGAAAATCAATGCCACCAAAGTACAATCAAACATTACATATCGACAACAGATTGAGCCACTCACCACTCTATACAAACCATTCTTTCACACCACCTCAACTACGTATCACCAGCATGGTACCCAATTACAGCCAAATCTCACACGAACAAACTCCAAACCACACAAAACAATGCACTCAGAACAATCACACGATGCACACGCAACACAGCCACCACACACCTACACCCTGAAATAAAATTACTCCCATTCAAGATACACCTAGACATTATTGGAACCCAACACTTCAGTAGAACATTGACCAGTATTCACCCCAACCATCATCTGACAGCAAAGATTCCACCACCCAGAAACAAGAAAGAAAGACTCAGCACACTACTTTGAACACCTCTACAATAACCTCCCTTGCATTCCTCCAAACCCCTGCTTAATCAAACACATTCACACTAACGTCAGCCAAAGATACTTGAACACACTACCATCAAACAATCCTCCTCCCTCCTAATAAACCAATCAGAGAAATCACTACATAGAACACACCGAGTAATCCTTCCTCAGTTCAAATCAAGACACTCCACTCCAATACAACCACACAAACACAGAATAAACCTGCTGGTGTAGATAGAGGAAGTGAAAATGGTTGGGAGATATATAGCTGCAGCTTCTCCTGCAGACATTGCGGACTGGAGGACAAACTGCGGGAATTGGAGCCGATAGGGCACACAAACCTACAACAAATCACTTGGAATCCCCTTGAGGATAGAGTCTTAACCTATAGTAATATCCTCTTCGGGCCAATCCGTTTATACAGGTGCCACTTATTTTTACGCCCCTCGTTGGTTTTCGTTATAATGGTCTTTAATTCTTCATATTATTTTAATCTTTCCCTCCCTTTATATTAATTTTGTGCTTCTTATTGTTTCGATCCTTTCCCTATTTGCTTATGTACTGGAATATATTGTCCTCGTTAGATTACGCAGATTTCTTTTTCTTTCTCAATAAGTTAATAAATAAATATTTTCGCTCGCCTTTAGTTGCTCTCTCTCTCTTCCCAGCCTTCCTCCTTCTCTCTTTCCCTCTCTCACTCGCGCACCTAAACAAACCGAATGAACAGATAAATCTTCTTTCGGTTTGTTTGCATTAATTATGTTGACTAACTTCAACTCTACATTTATTAAAGTGATGCTCACTAAATAAAAATAAATATTAAAGTCAATATTAATTTTTTTAATATATTTTCCCCAATATGAAGCATTTCAATATTTCTTTTTAATTTTAGTTTTATATTCTTTGTTATATCCTACTTAACATTCTACAATACATCTTTTTTTATGGTTACCAGATCAAATTCCACTTACTGCTTAAGTCTCTGGTAAGTTTTTAATTTAGATCCATACTTGGGGATGCATTGAATTTATTGCAAATATTTTCTTCCAGTACAACAAAATAATGTAAATAATACTTAAAAACATTATTTACGCAATTTGATGCCTTTAAATGGATGATTGTTTTTTCTTGATCACTTTAGTCGCTGAGTAAGAGAAAAGTAAAAAAGAACAAAGGGAAGATGAAACACGAGAATACATAATTTTGAAAGTTGAGGTGTACAAGTTTATTTGAGTAAAGAAACAGTAGAAAGTTCAATGAGCACTTGATTTGGGATCAGACGAAGAGTTACGTAACAACTTCGTATTAATGGCCCGCTCCGTAATTTTTCCTGACAAAGATTACAAGTTACAAAATATTTGAGATATGTTGTGATGCAAATAAAATATCACCAATAAATTCTCTGCTTCCTCATAAATAGAAACAAAGTTACAGGAGAATTAATTTTTATTTAGTCCTTTAAACACGAAAATAAATAATCATTCACACAAAAGGTAGTTTCCGAACTTATGTATATTATAGTCTTTGACTTATTGAAAAAGGAATGGTCACATGATTCTGCATGAATGACGAGAGGAAATCAAAATAATTCAACTTGTGACACATACATCACCTTTCAGCTCAATTTCACTTTACAAATTGCTATAATTACAATATGGAAGCTACAATTTAGTTCACCGATAATATATAGTTGTTGGATGAAAGAAAGAAAGGACCAGTAAATGTAGTCAGAAAGTCGGGATGGAAAGATAAGATATAGTATACAATTGAACGCTAGAGGGTGTACCAGAAGGGTGCGTGAAAGGCAGGGGGTAAGTGGGTGAGGACGAATTCCTGAAAGGAGAACAAGTATTCAAATTTACAATTCCACAAAAGAGTACTGATATTCACTATGGGACAACACAAAAATAATATATTTTCCAAAGAGCACAACGCAAATGAATGTAGATACAAGAAAGAACAAAACTCAAAGGAGTGCATATACCTCAAAGAGCAGAACTCTAAAGTTTGTGAACAATCTAATGAAAATGATTCAAAAGAGTACAGGTAATCCAAAGAGAACAAGCCAAAAGAGTATGGATCCTGCAAAGAAAACTCAAAAGAGTGGAGATGCTTCAAACAACTCGAATGAGAACAGATGATCCAAAGAGCCTAACTCAAATGAATGCAGGTACACCAAACAACACATCTTAAGAGATTGTAGACACTTGAAAGAGCGCAATTAATAATAGTAGAGATAGTGCAAAGAGCACTACTCAAAAGAGTAGAGATTCTTCCAAGAGTACAACTCATATTAATGCAGATACACCGAAATACACAACTCAGAAGATTGCACACACTCCAAAGAGCACAATTATGAATAATATAGATACTCCAAAGAACACAGCTAAAAGAGTACAAATGCTTCAAAGAGCACAACCTAAAAATGGTATATACTTCAAAGAGGACAACTAAAAAGAGCGAATATGCTGCAAAGAACAAAATTCAAAAGAGAACAGCTACTTGAAAAGCACAATTGAAAATAGTTCAGATGCTCCAAACAGCATGACCCAAAAGATTGCAGACAATTAAAAGAGTAAAATTCAAAATAGTGCCAAATAGCACAAATAGCACAAATCAAAAGATTGCAGATACTCCAAAAAAACACACCTTCAAAGAGTGCTGATACTATAAAGAGCACAACTTAAAGACTACAGATGCTCCAAAGACGAAAACCCCCCAAATTGCAGATCCTTCAAAATAACTCAAAAGAGTACAGATGTTCATATACGAGTATTACATTTCATACGAGTGCAGATATTGTTAGTTTAAAGTGCAAAATTCAAAAATAGTACAGATATTCCAAAGAGTATGTACAGTTACGTTAAATAGCCCAACTTAAAAGAGCGCAGATATCCAAACATTTTTAAAAAATAAACTTAAAGCGAAAACAAACGAGGTCATTTCCCGCGGGAAGTTTGTAAGGAGACATTTGTAAAGAAAGTGATGAAATGTATGAAGCGAAAATGATTGGAAGATATGTATATAGCCGCAGATCCTTGCAGATATTGGGGCTGGAAGGGCACACATCTTTCCAGATATCAGCTGTTGCATGCTTCCCCATGCTCTTTACTCTCTACAACTCTTTAGTCTGGCCTCTTCCTTAACATGGTGTTCAAGTCTGGTGTCCTAACTGGTTATACTTCAGTTTAGGGGCGCACGATAGAGTTGCTGTTTCTGAGAAACAAATTTGGGCTACAATATAGGCCTTATGCCGGGAGCCGGTAGCTTCACATGTGGCTAATCACGGCGTTGTATTTGTTTTGTTATATGTTTTTTCCTTTCTATTTTATTATTTAGTAAATGCCAGCACTTCTACTTAATTATATTATTTACTAATGCATTGATTTTTTATAATTACTTATGCACTAAATTTTGTATGTTTCGTTTACCTATTTTTGTAAACTTAACCATTTTTTTCACACAATGGCAATCCTTAATTCAACTTTATTTCAAATATTGGCAACTATGAAACTGAGAAGTTAAAAGAGCGCGATTCTTACGAACCCGGTTTGTTCGACTTCAATAAGACTTGTGTTAATTCTTCGATCAATTTAATAGACTTTTCTATCGATCGTGGCTTCATTTTAAAAGCGAAGATTTACAACAGGTGTGGAAAAGAAGCTCGGCTCGATTATAATAGGGAAAGGTGGAGATAGTTTAGCTTTTGTCGAGAAGTGAGTAGGCATATTATTAGGTAATTTAAAACTACGATATCGCTGCCTACATTTCGCAATCGCCTTTTGCATTCAAAGCAATGTTAGCCTTTCGAATTAGGAATATTACGAGTATTTTTAAGTTTTGGGGGCAACCCCCACAATTAAGTGTTCGCTCCACATTTTCAAAAGTAACTAAAAGAAATGTTAATTTTGGGCGGCAATAGCCTAAATTAGGTGGCATATTGTCTTTGTTATTTTAATAAACATGCGATCAGCTCCGCACGTTTATCGAAATATAGACGATAGCGCCGCCTACCTTAGGCTATTTCCGCCAGATATTAAAATTTTTTGTTACTTTTGAAATGAGGGGCTTCGCCTTATGACGTTTAACGTCATAAGGCCTAAATCGTAGCCCAGAAACAACACCCCCTATCGTGCGCCCCTAAACTGAAGTATTACCACCTTACTATCTCAAAATATAAAAATGATAGAACAGATTCAAAGTTGAGTTACCAAAATGATACCTAGTGTTAAAAAATTAGCCATATAAGTACCGTATTAGGGAATTAAATGGCTTCCCTTTAACTCATCGTAGACTTAGCGGTAACCTAATTCAAGTATTTAAAATCGTCAGAGGCATAGTTAATTTTAAACGTCACAAGTACTTGTTAATCAACCAATCTAATTACACACTGGGAAGCAGTTGTAAAATTATAGGTAAACTCATTAACTCACACGGATCTAAAACATTTTTCTTCAACCGAATTGTCAACTTATGGAATGGCGTCCCCCATAACGTCATTGCCTCAAACCCAATGCTGACTAAATCTTTAAGGAAGTAACATTTTCTGTTTTCGCCCTCCATCAGATAAGCGAACATCAATGATCGAGGCGGCGAAGTTTAGGAAACTTAGCTTAGCCAAGTGTCTACATGCGACTTCGTAAGGATCGAATGATATGTTGTTGCATGCGTTTTCCTTTCATTACACCCGGAACCACTGGGGCCAGTAGAGTGTGCCATTCTTCCAGGTCTGTGGTGTAACTGACACTTTTTCCTTACTACACCTTCAAACAGCACATTTCAAAAAGAATACGTATGCCCCAAATAGCGCAACTCAAAAAGAATACAGATCTTTCAGAGTACAACTCTAAAATAATTCAGATGCTCCAAAGAGTAAAAGCTAAAAGAGCAAAGCTAAAAAATAATACAGATACTCCAAAAAGAACAACTCACAAAGACCACAATAGCTCCTAAAATCACAATTCATAAAGAATACAGAATTTCCAATTATCTCAACTGACAAATAATACAGATCTTCCAAAGAATACAACTAAAAGGTAATTCAGATAATCCAAAGAGAACAAATAAAAAATAATACAGATGTTTCAAAGAGAACAACTCAAAAAGAAAGTAGATACCCCCAAAATCACAGCTCAAGAAGAATACAGAGGACACAACTCAGAAATTATACAGATGCTACAAAGAACACACCTAAAAAAAATAGATGCACTAAAAACTACAACGCAAATGTTAAGCTGTAGTAAATTTTAGGCACACCTGTTTGGGGGAGGTTTGGGATGAGGAAAGAGAAAACTTTAATGGAGAAAGACCATCGTGTGATTTAAAAAGTCTTAAAAAATTATGCTCATGGCGTAAAAACTTTACTTATTTTAATTAAAATCTTCCGGAATAGTAAGGATCAATCACTCCAGATTGAAGCATCATGAATCAAAATCAAAATTCGGCATTCATATACGCAGATGTTCGCGCTCTATTTCGTAGTACTATCTCCGTTTCGTATTGCAGAAATAAATGCTCCTCAGGGAAGTTATGAGTGGATGTAGACTGTAATTACAATAATTAAAATTGCTGTAATTAATATCGTTTTTTTATAGTAGAAAGTCATACGTGATCTTCAGTTATGAATTCAAACAAGCAAGGGTGAAATGGAACTTGCCTTTGGCGCAAGATGGCGTTGATATCACTGACCTGTGTTAAGCAACGAGTTCTGTAATGTTTTTAACTCGACAAATAATCGCCAGATCTCCTTAATTCCTTTAAATTGCCATGTGGGAGGGACTCCCTTCTAAAAGTATCACATTTAATTTTGCTCAACACGTATTCAAAAATCTGTTTTAAAGATTCTTCTCGTGATAGTGTGGAATCCATTACCGTCAGTAATAATCGGTCGCTGCAGTCCCTCATTGAGGGCGCATGCGCCTGGCTTTTATCGGTCATGGAAGCTGGCATTAATTTGCAATGCCGACTGTCAGACTCCATCAATTTTCAAATTCGCAGTTTAGTGAGATTTTATTTTGATTTTAGCATTTCTCTTCTTTGTGTGTTGGAATAAAAGATTTTTATCATTATAATGATGTAATGAAACCACACACAATGAAAGCTGAATATAAATGCGAGAGTATGGAGTGTGAACGCCAGGAAATAAGGAAATGCTTACGTTATTATTTTGCATATTATCATATTCTGTTATGTTATATTCATTAATATAAAGAGAGGGTATCTTCAAATTAAAATACTTCATTTATCATCTCCATAAATTTACTTCAGAGAAATGCGAAACCGTAAAAAATTGAAATAAATGATTTTGGGTTCTTGGATCTTTATTTAAACGAGCTGGTATTTATCATTTTACTCTCTATGGTATTTAAATAACGAAAAAAATAAAACCATTTATTTTCTGTGATTATAATGCATTAAGTGGGTTCAGTTTATACTGGAGATGTAAGAATTTGAAAAAAATAAGAACTTGTTTCTTAGGATGTGCAGTTGAATTCGAACCCGAGTCTGTTATGTAGCTTTTTTTTTAAAGCGGTTAAAAGAGGGATAAAAATCTATTGGTGAATTCTTATTTATGAAATCGAGCAGAGAACCTGCGGTTGCTCGAATCTCCCCGTTGTACAAAAATAATTCTTGGTAAATTCTTGAAAAAAAAAAAAACAACTTTCCCATATACCACCAATTTTTTAAAAAAATAAATACCACACAAATAAAAGATGAATATTTAATCGATAAATCAACTCATGAATTAAGCAAAGCATGAACCCATAATGTTAAATTCTTTATAATTTTTACCATTTAGGAAAATTATAAGTTACGCTCGAAAAGACGTATATTTCCAACATTCACTCCTTTTTCGACATTCTAAAACAAATCGAAGTATACTTAATAACGCCTACTAAGAAGAGAGATAAATAGGGGAAAAATTGCCTTGAAATCCTTGGAAGTGTTTATTAAGAAACAACCTTCAGAAATGAGCCACTAAAGTTCAAAATATAGGGTGTTCTATAAAGAGCGCCGAATTTGAACGGTCAATAATTACAATGAATTTTATAAACATGGTTATATTTTAGATATTTCTAATAAGTTATGTCTCCCGTTTAGGTATAAAACACAATATTGGCCATATGGGTACATGCACTGAGTCTGCATACATTTATGCGCGTCTCGAAATTTCCCAGATGCGTGGCTCGATGCCTCCAATCACACGTCTAATTTCAGCCTTGAGTTCAAGAATTGTGCGTTGTTTGTTGGCGTAAATCTGTGATTTCACATACCTCCATAAGAAGAAATCACAAGGGGTCAAATCGCAGGACTTTGGTGGTCATTCCTGGTCACTATGCGGAAATTTTTCGCGAAGTAATGCAAGCGTTTGGCGCGAAGTGTGGCAGAGGGTGTCAATTCCCGTATATTCAAAGTTCGGCCATAACTTAGTGAATGTCATGTCTCGGTAACGTTATCCATTAATGGTAACTGCATTTCCCTTATCATCTTCAAAGAAGAACGGTCCAAGTACTCCACCTGCACAAAAACCAGACCACATAGTCGCTTTCAGTGGATGCATTTCACGCTCTTACATTATTCGAGGATTTTCATTTCCCCAAATCCAGCAGTTCTGTTTATTGACAAATCCACTCAAGTGGAAGTGGGCATCGTCACTGAAAATGATTTTCTTTGCGAAATTTTGGTCGGCTGCAAGTCTCTCCACAACTCAGTCAGCAAATTGCTCTGTCCATCAAGAACGATTCCGCCCAGGTGATTTGACCGTTGCAACTGAACCAGTAATTTTAAACTCCGTCATTAATCTGCTTCATTTCTCCCTAAAATGGTACGAAGTGTTCGAACTGTTTGCGTCGCACTTTCTCCGTTTGGTAAAATATCTTCACGATTAGAACGCGCTGCTCGTTTGTAGACTTCTCCATGACACCCTGCACACAATTATCTTGAAAAACAAAATAAATTAATCGAAGTAAATAGAGATAGTAAATATTATAAAAAGATGTGTTCAAAATTCAAAACACAAAAGTCTCTCTAAAATTAAATTCGGCGCCTTTTATGGAACACCCTTTATTGGTAAGTTAGAAGATGGAAGTCTTGGACTCTTGAAAGTTGCATTCAAAGATAGTTTTCTGGAATATATGGCAGAATCCTGAACCAAGGAAGCGACCAAGTTGCACCAGAAGACAGGCAATGAATGAAAAACAAGGGAGGAGAGAAGAGAAGAGCAGCAGAAGAAGAAGAATTAGCAAACAAGAAAAAAAACAAAGATCCACCCAATACGAGTTCAAGAATAGTTTTCGTATCCGGTTCTTTTAGCTTCGCCACGTCCCAAATAGTATCCTCTTCTGGCTAATCGGGCTCTGTACTTGCCCATGGTTTCATTTTTAGTCGCGTGCGAGTCTAGTGGTGGGCGAATCTACATCTCACTATGTCGGTCGGTCCGTTTTCCTTTTTTTTAATTACATTGTAACTATTCAGCCAATTCTAACGAAATTTGAAACCCTTATGTTGTTTTACATTCTCTTTGAATGATATAAATGCCAAAGTCCTTCAAGATTAGCCCGGGAATTATATTGATTTGGCTACAACATCATAATTAATTGGGCCCATTTTAACGAAATTTGAAACCCTTATGTTGTCTTACATTCTCTTTAAAATGATATAATTGAAAAGGTCCTCCCAAGGTTAGTCCAGGAATTATTTTCTTTTGGCAATAACATCATAACCATACGGCTGATTAAAACGAAATTTGAAACCCTTATGTTGTTTTACCTTCTATTTGGAGTGATATAATTTGCAAGGTCTTCTCAAGTCTAGTCCGGGAATTATTGAAAGTTTTGAAGGTCGTAAGGTCATAAATAAGAATAAGTGAGAACACGCGACATTTTGATCAGCAGACCTTGTTCCCAGCTTTATCAGTTCTTACAGTGTCGCTCTACTCAACTTCACCGCATTAGTAAGAGAATGTAAACACCTTAAGGGTTTCAAATTTCGTTAGAATCTGCCTAATAGTTATAATATTATTGCCAAAACAAAATAATTCCCGATCTAACCTTGGGAGGACTTTAGCAATTATATTATTTGAAAGAGAATGTAAAGCAATGTGAAATTTTCAAATTTTGTTAGAATCAGTGGAATAGTTATGATGTTATTGCCTCTCCCCCCCCAAAAAAAAATTCCCAGGTTTCTTTTTAATGGAATTCGAAGATGTGGTTGGTATTTTTAATGCCACTTCATGAATTCAATCCTTTCAATCTTGAGCATCAGCTATTTGTTATTTATTTTCTTCCAGAGAGAAAAGTATCTCACTTGATGGCAATGAAACTATCATAATAAAGCCTATCCTCGTATAGCCTAGGCTAGCCTAGCATAGTATAGCCTATCTACCATCGCCTACCTTACCCTAATCCAGCTTAGCATAGTATAGTATTAGCATAGTCTAGCCTATCCTAGCATATAAAAGTATAACCTAGCTTGCCTAGCAGAGTATAACCTAGCCTAGCTTAGCGCAGCACACAATTGTATATTAAAACTTAGTCTAGTCTAGCCTAACTTAGCTTACACTAGTCTAGTATAGCCTATCTTAGTATAGCCTAGATCACTGGAGCCTAGGCTAGTATATTCTATCCAATCCTAGTTAGCTATTCTAGCTTAGACTAGCATAGCCTAGTATAGTATATATAGCCTACCTTACCCTACCCTACCATACCCTAGCCTAGTTTGTATAGTATAGTATATTATAGTATTGCCTAGCCTAGACTATTAGATCTTAGCCTAAGGTTGGATAGCATGCATAACATAGCCTAGCCTACCCAAGCAAAGCCTCGCTTATCCTAGCCTGGTATAGCCAAGACTAGCCTAGTGTAGTATAGATTAGTATATCATGGCCTAAACTAGCATACCATAGCGTAGCCTAGTCTAGTCTTCCATGCCCTGCCTAGCCTAGTCTAGCATAGCATAACATAGCCTAGCATTAAATATCCTAAACATGTATAGCCTATACTATAGTATTATACCCTAGTCAATCATAGCTTATTGTCTATCCTTACATATGTACTATATGCTATCCTATCATAGCATATTATAGCCTAAATTAGTATAGTATATTTTACCCTTGTACATTATATCTTAGCATAGCTTGGCATAGTATAACCTATCCTATAATATCCTAGCATAGCATACCCTAGCAAGGTATAGAATATTTTAGCCTAGTCTAGTCTAGCAGAGTATCGGCCAAAAAGTTATGATGTTATTGCCCCCAAAAATAATTCCCGGGATAACCTTGATAGGACTTTGGCAATTATATTATTTGAAAGAGAATGTAAAAAAAAATAAGGATTTCAAATTTCGTTAGAATCGCCGCGCTTCGCTACTAAGATTAAAATTTAAAATCTAAAAAAAGCAGCCATGGTTAAATTTTTATAAATTTTCTGAACTTCGCCAATTATAATAATTTTATAAAGGAACTCTAAACCAAATTTCTCCCCTTTCAAAATATCACGTAGCTAAAATATAGTTATATTTATTTCTGAACTTCACCATTTTGTTTTTTTGATATTATAAAAGAATTATTAGAAATAACTTTGATAAAAAAACCTAAGTCATAACCAAACGAAGATGAAATTATTATTCAAATACTCAAAAAAATCTCCTTCTTAAATTATAGTTACAGATAATATATATATATATATATATATATATATATATATATATATATATATATATATATATATATATATATATATATATATATATATATATATATATATCCCACGGACGGGGTGGCGCATGCCAGAGACACTTCTACTCCACCATTCGTACACATTATCCGCTGCTTAACCAAGGTGACATCACGCATCTTTATCTGAGTCCAGTTTTTACACTGAACCAGTCACCTTCCTTTCTCCCAACCCTCACACATGCTTTACAGTCATCATAAAAGCTTTTGATACCTCTTATTAGTGTGCATTCAATCCCAAACATTCTCAACACATTTCACATCACCTTTCGGTGCACTCTGTCATACGCTTTCTCCATATCCATAAATGCCATGCACACCCTTTTATACTTTTGCAGGTACTTCTCACATATATTCTGCAAGGTAAAAGTCTGATCCACACACCCTTCCCCCCTTCCTAAACCCCCGTTGTTCCTTAATCAGACTTTCCATGCACCTAAATTATATTATTTACATTGCACGAGTGAAGATAACTTACAATGCTTACACACCTCGAGCCTTGACACTTTGAGGCTTCTGTTACCTGATCTGACTGGTGTGTGGTGCATGTTCTGTTTCGACAACATCACCTAACACACGTTGCGACATTTAGCTCCTACTTCAGATCACACACACACACGCACAAATTATACTGGGTAAAAAAATATACATATGTTACTTAAGTGTCCTTAACATAGATCCCCCCCATCTTTTTTTCTCAGCCTCCAATTTAGGAATGATTTATACACTATCAAGAACGAAGCCAGCCATCGTATTTTTTCCATTCTGATTTGGCGCAATAAGCGACGGGGTGCTATGTGTTCTACTATCTTGTCCACCTAGGGTTCGTCATAGGTAAGAAGGCTCTAAGGACACCAGCTCAAAAACCATATACATGAACACCTATAATACAAATTTATCCCACGTTATCAAATTACTCTATGGCAAGATTATTCGATCTTAATGAACAGCTCTCTCAGGAGTATTTGTTAGTTCGTTGCCAATATATCTAATTAACATGCGTTAAAAAAAATGCTTCCAACACATTCATGCCTCAATATCATTAAAATTTTCCTTGTGTTACATTTCTTTCAATTATTATGCTTTACACCACTTCTGACAAGAACTTCAAATCATGTGTTACTTCATCATTCAAAAGCATCTCCAGATATTTGACCCAAATGATCCCTGAACATTCCTTCCAGTCATTCTGTCTTACACTTACTCCGAAAGTTAATCCACGTCATTCTGCCTTAGACCACGCGTGTAAAGGAGTTACACTCATTTTAGGTTACTCCAGCGCTGAAAAGCTCAACCAGTTTTTTTTTCTGCTTTACACTTACATACTCAAAAAACCACTTCTATGCATTGTGCGTTCTCTACCCCTGGAAAGTACTTCCATTCATTCAACGTTATTTTCTCCCAGAAAAGCACATCTAGTCATTCTGTTTTAGGCTAGGCGTGAAAACTACTTCCCCCTCATTCTACATTACTCCACTTCTAACAAGCACCTCGAGCCATTCTGCCTTAGATTATCTTTGAAAACTTCGTTGATTTGACCTTCAAATGGTAAAGTTTGCACTTGAGAGTACCTTTAGTCTTTATACGAGCTTGTTCCTGAAGGTCTATATTGCTCCCTCACGTCCCTAATAGTTACCGTTGACGTTACTCTTATGCGACATTCATGTACTATTATAGCGTACGAGAAGTGCAGGGAAGCGGCTTAAAAGCTTCGTTTGAATGAGTTTTTTTTTGAGACTCAGGATGGCCGAGTGGATTCGCCGCTGGATAACAGTGGTCCAGCGACGCGGGAAGCTGTTCTTAACTCGCTTACAGTATTGGTTTTCTTTGCTCCATTTCCTACTCCCCTCTATCTGCACTATCTATTGATCTCTTTCATCTCTATACTCTTTCCTATTTACCCACCGCGTAAAGTGCCCTTATTGTTTACACCTGCTTTTATCATCTGTTCAATTGGGTGGATTGATAGAATTACATAGATAATTAGGTTACAACAGACCTTGTGGTCTATACTAGGTGACCTGATATAAAGATTATGGGGAAGATAGATAGTATACCTTGCATTAGTCGCACAGGAAAAATTCCAAAGTAAATTTTTTTTAGGGGAGATGGAAAGTAGGAGATATTTAGTGAATCTGTCCCCTGAAGGCTAGGGAGTTAGTTATTTGGGAGAAAACGTTGTTAGTCGGGGATTAGATTCAAAGTATTCGGTTAAAAAAGAAATTCTTAGATTCATGAGAGTTCAAATGTTTACCTATAATTTTGCAACCGTTTCCTCTCGTGTAATTTTACTGGTCGATAGTGAAATATTTATTGCACTCATATTGTCTATGCCTTTGATAATTTTAAAGACCTGAATTAGGTCCCCTCTTACAGGGTTGCCCTCCCCCCCCCAAAAAAAAAAACGGGCCCTAAATTTCCATAGGCCTCACTTCTCAATTTTCTACAAGGATTGAACGAAACCTTGGTGATAACTAGTTTATTGTGTTTAAAAACATACCATATCAAAACATGATAGTCTTTGGACTTTTCTTCTTTATTCTAGAGCACGTGTTCGAGATGACCTCCATTTAGCTATGTGCATGTCTTGAGGCGCATCACAAAGTTGTCCATGACGTCCTTATAAACCGACCGACTAATGGCTTCCTTGAGTTCCGTGCTGGTCCTGGGTCTCCCTGCGTAACTCTGTCTTTAAGGTAGCCCCAGAGAAAGAAATCTTGGGGGCTAAGGTCTGGGCTGTGAGGTGCCGACTCAAAATCAGTATTGAGACTTATCACACGGCCACCAAAGTTCTCTCTCAACCAATCTCGGGACAGGTTTGAGGTATGAGAGCTTGCTCCATCTTGCTGGAACCAGAACTTCCTCATAAGCGACGGGAACAGGGTCTGCAGCTTCCTCTTGAAGTTTTTGAGGACTTCAACATACCGCTCCTTGGTGACTGTCACTGTTGCACCAGATTCCTCGAAGAAGCATGGTCTGATGATGCCTCTGGCTGGGATTGCACTCCATACCGAGTACTTAGGGAAGTGTAGGGGCTTGGTGGCTACCTCATTTGGTCTGGAGGTCTCGCAGAAGACATTTGTTTTCGAGTTTCCCTTTCCTTCAAAATGGAAGTGAGCTTCATCTGAGGTTCAAAGGAGGTTAAGGAAAGTTGGGGTCTCCTGAATCTTCTCTAGTATATTGACTGCCATAGCCTTTCTCTGGTCCTTGTCTGAGATTGTAAGGGTCTGATTCATCTCTATTCTGTATGGGTAGGCCTTTACATCCATTACTAGTACTCTCCGGCAAGTCTCACGGGATATACCGAGTGACTGACTACGCTTGCGCACATAGCGTTTTGGACTCTGCTGAACTGACTTTCTCACGCTCTCCACCAGCTTAACTGTACGCTTCCCGGGGCATCCTGATTGGCTTGGATGGTTGTCATTGGCTGCATTGAGCTTCTCCACTGTCCCAAATTTCTCGAAGAGGTCCACCCAGTCCTAAATTCTGCTCTTGGAGGGGGGCTTTTTCACATTCGAACTGATGCACGAAAGTGTCCTCCACTTTCTTGAACGAGCCTGTCTTGTAGTAATGTTTGAGGCAGTATATTTTTTGGTGGAGCTCCCATTGAGATCTAGTTGTGTTCACAGGTGTTGCTTCTGTCATGTCCTGCAAAGTAAGTGTGATTAGTGAATGAATGAATGAAGGATATATCACAAAAGTGTGTGTAGGCCCGTTTTTTGGAGGTGACCTTGTAATCTACGCTGAGTTAACGGAAATAGATTTAATTCTCTAATTCGCTCTTCCTATGTTTTGTTCTTTAAACTTGGTATCATTTAATTAAGCCTTCGTTGGACTCATTCTAATTTCGCTATATCTTTCTGGTAGTACGGGCACCAGGCTTGAACACAGTAATCCATAATGGGATGGTCAAGGAATTATAGAAAGTAAGGATTGTATTTTTAGGCTTATATTCGAACGCTTTGCCAATGAATCCAATTATTTTATTTGCTTTCTTAAGGACTTCTGAACATTGCTGACTTGGTTTCAGGTCGCTCGATATTGTTACTCCTAGGTACAATTCAGTGAGTAATTTGCTTTGCCGTTACGGTACCCGATATGGAGCACTTTACCTTTATCCGTGTTAAAAGGCATTGCCACGTTAGCGCCCTGTTTGAAAATTTGTCTAGATTGTTTTTCATTTCATTAATCTGTGCGTTAGTGAGTACTGAATTCACATTCTAGTGTTGTCAGCAAACTTTGATATTTTGCCTAAAAGGCCTTCGTCTAAGTCGTTAATGTATACTAGAAATAGAATTGGTCCCAGAACCGACCCCTGAGGACCCCGCAAGTGACGTCTGTCAAGCTAGATGATTTTCCATTTATAACTACGCGTTGACTACGATTGCTCAGCCAGTTTTCAATCCACCGTGGTATGGCGCCTTGAACTCCGAGCGCTTTTAATTTTGTTAGTTAACGTTTATAGGGAACTTTATCTAAAGCCTTTTGAAAGTCGAGGTAAATTATGTCACCTGCTTTACTCTTGTTGTATTCATTAAAAATGTCATTAAAGAATTCTAATAGATTCGTTAGGCAAGTGCGTTTATTACGAAAGCCATGTGGAGTGTCTCTAAGTAGATTCGTTTCTTCCAAGTGGTTAACTGAGTTCGTCGCGTAAAAGTGTTTCTAACATTTTGCAAAGGACCGTGGTTAAACTAATTCGGCGAAAATTACTAGGTAGAGATTTACTGCATTTTTTTTTAAATATTGGTGTTACGTTAGCGAGTTTCCACTTATCGGGTATTGTTCCGATTTGTAACGAATAATTAAATAATAACGACAGCGGTTTGGCTAGTTCACTTTTGGCTTCCTTTAATACCCAAGGGGAGATCATATCTGGGCCGGGTGACTTATTTATCTTAGGCTTTTCAATGCATCTCAATACGTCTCTTTCTGTAATGCTGATACTACTTAATGCCTCGTTTTTACCTATTTGGATAGCTGCCGGTGTTGTGATATTGCTAAGATCTTCTGTAGTAAAAACTGATCTAAAGAATTGTGTTTAAGATACAGCTCATTTGTCCTTCGTTCGTGGTAAACTCTCTGTTCTCGTCAGTTAGCGGTCCGATAGATGAAGTTATTTCTCTCTTTTGTCTTATGCAACTACAGAACTCTTTCGGATTGGTTTTAGTTTGATTTGCCACGTGTAATTCTAAGACTTTTTATTCTCTTTGTTTAACCTTATGAATTTACACCGTAAGTCGGTACACTTGGAGCGTTCTGTCTTATCGTCAGAGATTTTTAATCTATTATGGGCGTTCCTCTATCTCGTAAACAGTTAACTATCTCACTACTCCACCACTTAGGTTAATTTTTGTGTGGCGAACCTCAATTTTTTTAAGGTATACATTCTTTCGCCGCTTCGAAGTACGAACTAGTAAAATAAATATCCATTTAGCGTTTATATCGTTTATGTCACGCAAACTGTTCCATTCTTCTTGCTCAAATTTTGTTCTGAGCTTAATAAAATTCGCTTTTCTAAAGTCTGGGACTTTTTCGTTGCTACTAATTATATAGCTTCTACTGAAATTTATACTAAATGCAATTGCACGGTGCTCGCTATTACTAAATTCCTCTCCGACATTAATATTATCTATCTAATCTTTTTTTGTAGCAAAAATTAGGTCGAGTATGTTATTTCCGCGAGTAGAGTGTAGTGCAAACTGAGTTAGTGAACTTTCTTGCAAGGTCGTATAGAGTTCATGTCAAAAATGAGTGGATAGCGGTTCTCGCCACTTTGATACTGGTAAATTAAAATCGCACAAAATTATGGTATCATGCGTATTACTTATTTTTCTGATTTGTTCATAGGTATCTTAGTTGGTTTGCACTTGCTGAGCTTGAGGTCTGTATATTAGGGCCAGCACTATATTCATCCCATACTTATTTTGAATAAGTATGTACGATGTGCCTACGTTTGCAATTTGTGGCTTTGATAATTAATTGTATTGGGTTGGGATTTTCTTTGATATAGAATAGGACACCATCTCCCTTTTTATCAATTTGACTTTTCTCAAACCTTTTGTATCCGTGAAGTTTATTGTGAGGGTATGGAACGTACATACTCGCATGCCGCCAGACAATCGTGGGAACGAAAGAAATTTGTCGTTTGAGTTGACCTTTATCTCCTCTCTCTCCCCCCACCCTTCCCCAACAGGCGGCCGGAAGTCTGACGAAAGAAGGTTTATCTCACAGAGAAGCCTAAATTCTATTTGCCTTCTTTATGATACCATGGAGATTGTCCAGAAGGCGCTGCGATAAGCGAATTGTCGTGAATGGAATCTCTCTCTTGATTTCACACAGTCCACGGTATAAATAACAACGCCGTTCATCCCTCTAGAGCACTGTCCGAAACCTACTCGCGTAACCCTCACGTTGAACGAGAGTCGTTGCCGTAACGTATCGACTGCCAACGCGCCGCCGAGTTAACTTGGTCGCTGTCTCAAAGTGTTCCTGATGTATATTTGCGGGTACATTGTGGCAGTTGAGGTACTACGGGAACTTTTTAACTCGGCTAATTCCTCTTTGAGTGCTACTATCGTAACTCTTCGTTTGTCCATTTCCTTCTTGTGTTCATCTCTAATCTCACAGAATATGCATATGAAAGAGTCAGTTATGGCTGCATAACACACGGCTTCATCTTTTCTGCACCCGGCATGGCAGATAAATCTAAGAAGTATGTGAAGACGAATGAAAAGGATAGAGAGAGAGAGTGAGAGAGAGAGAGAGAGGGAGAGAGAGAAAGAGAGAGAGAGAGAAAGAGAGGGGACGCAAACTTGGTGATGATGGTATATTCACTCTTAGAAAAATTTGGGTAGTAGTAGATAAAAGTAGGTGAAAAAATTTAAAGATGGGGGGGGGGGGGGTGCCCTAGAAGGAGGGCATCGCAGTCTTTTTACTTTTGGAAATTTTCTTTACTTATTTGTATTATGTAGTGTCTATTATGTATTGGTTTATTTACATGTAACAGGCGTGTTCTTCTTATTGTTCGTGTTTCAAATGTTGTTGTACTTATTTTCAGTTAAATTTTTGAGCATTCATGCCTTTTAAAGCTTTTGGCTCGGCAATTTAGCTGTGTTGTTATCATGTTTGCTTTTATGGATACTCTGTGTTTGTTTCGTTTCGTCGTGTTGTTTGTTGGGCATCTGTTATGTGTACATTGATGTAATGTTTTATTGTGTACAGTCTTTGGTGCTTGGGAATCGGTTACGTCGTGTGACATTCCCACGCAGTCGTGCAGGAATGCCAATTCTGCCACCTGTTCCCTGTAATTCTGGGATGACATCATTTGTAAGAGTTAACCAAACCCTTCTTCATAATTTCGGGCTGAAGATGTTGATTGGGTCCAGTTTCTTTCTTGCGTGGAGTTCCCTCTGACGGCGTTGGTCCCGCTCTTTGACCTTGTTGATCAGTAAGGATGCAGTGTTCTGTACTTGCTGCATTTTTCTCATTGAGGTTTTGTTTGCCGCTTGCGTTACTACTGCGGGATAGATGAGCTTAGCCCGGACGTACATCAGGTATATCTTCCTGATGTTGGCCGAGCTAAGGTCTCTAAACCTGTATAGCTTAGAGATTTCTCTCTTTGCCAGGTTCCGTCTCTCCGTGTAGTGTCTCGCGTATCCGTGGTCAGGGAACTTTAGGCCTAGGACAGTGCATTCGGCGGAGTAGCCGTATCTCCTCCCCTCGATGATTATGGGGTCCGTTACGTGCGGCTTAGTGAGACGATCTTAAATTTGTCCCTATTTGTTCTAATCTTCCAGCGTCCCTCGTACTGGTTGATGTTGAGATTTCCGCTATGGTTCGCGCTGCCTGATCTCTTGCCTTCTTCACCGGGCACGGGACGATCTGGGTGATGTCATCTGCGAATTGCCGATACATCGTGTCCCTATGCACTGGTGTTGGGAGGTCGATGGTAAAGACCAAGTAAAGCAGAGGGCTCAGGCAACTTCCCTGTGGAACACCTGCATTCAGTTCAAATTCAGGTCCTCTGTGTCCTTCTATCATGAGACATGCCCTTCTGTTCATGACAAAGTCACAAAGGATCCTTTCCAGACTGGGTCTAGCTGGAGGCTAAGGATATTGTATTGTAATCCTTCCAGCTAGACTTTATCGAAAGCCTTCTGCACATCCCTCAACACAATGGCTACATAAAACCTATTCGCACGGCAATAGGCTATTTTTTCTGTCAGGAGCGCTAGGGCTGTATCGGTGCCCCTTTTTTGGCGGAACCCATGCTGTTGGCGGTTGTGCACTCCTAACTTGCTCAGTTGAGCTTGTAGCCTGTTTGCTATGATCTTTTCGAAGATCTTGCCGAGCATCTCCAGAAGAGAGATCGGGCGATAGTTTGCCATCTGGTCCGGGGGTTTATTTCCTTTCGGGATGAAGATGATTTTAGCCATCTTGTACCCTTCCGGAAAGTAGCCTACATTCAAGGATGCATTCATGGTGTTAATCAGTCCCTGAATGATTTGCCTCGGGGCATTCACGAGGTTGTTTCTCGTGATCCCAGACCAGCCTGGTGGTCTTTGCTTGAAGGACCATATGGTCTTCATGGTCTCTTCAAAGGTTATTGGGAAGCCGTGGCCAACCATCTCTCTATCCTGAGATACTTGCTGGTGGGGGTGGGTTATATGAATCATTGTGCCAAGTTCCTCTAGCAGTTGGTCTTCGAAGTCCTGGTCGAAGTCGTCGTTTTCCTCAGGGGTAATAGCGAAAATCTTTTCCCAGTGTGTCCTGAATCTTCTTTCGAGAGACTCTGGATCCTCAATGATTTCCTCTCCATCTTTTATTTTTATTCTGGCTTTGGTGGGCAGTCCCCTAAGTCTTCAGACTTACTGGACTGACCTCCCTGTCCAGCCTACCTATGATGTCATTCCAGATTTCCTTTTGTTTTTCTGTAATTATTTGTTTAAGTTTCTCGCTTAGTTGTCTCATTATGGCTGTCCTTTCCCTATTTGAGCATTACCTGCCTATTTCTTTGAGGATTTTCCTATGTTTCTGAGCGTTTTCCCTCATCT
Organism: Ceratothoa steindachneri; assembly: GCA_963969495.1. NCBI lineage: Eukaryota > Metazoa > Arthropoda > Malacostraca > Isopoda > Cymothoidae > Ceratothoa > Ceratothoa steindachneri. The sequence goes on from OZ018320.1 coordinate 109,353,525, forward strand.
CGTCCATCCACCTAGGTTGTGGGAGCATTTTATAAGAGATCCTGAGGACGCATCTTTCGTCGGCTTGTACGAGGAGATTGGTAATGGTGTTTATCTCCTCGTCCATCTCTTTAAGATTGGCGTCTCCCAGGTTGGTAAGTTGGTATTCGCCGAGTATCTCTCTATATAACTTCCAATTAGCTTTCGCATAACTCTTCCTAAGTGGCACTGGCATGATAATCAGTGCCAACGAGATAGTTGTTAAGATAGGGACATGGTTGCTCGGTACCACAGGACCAGGCACGCTGCTGATGATAAAGGGGAAGTGTCGGCTTGCCAATAATATGTCCGATTTTGTTGTTGAACGTCCCATTAGGTGAGTCGGGAAGTCTAGTCCTGCTCTCTGGAGTCTATCTCTTTTGATGAGCAGTTCCAGGATCCTTCCCCTCTGGTTAGTGCGACCTTAACCTGAAGCTGCGCAACATGCGTTTAGTTCACCACCCAGCAATGCCATTTTTCCTCGTCCAAAAATGTTAAATAGGTTAGGAACGGGCAGGTATTCTCGGCGTGGGGGCTGGTAGGCCGCTGACACGGTTAGGTCTTCTACTAGGGTTGGGATTTCAACAGCCACAAAGGACTCCTCTAAGTCTGGAAGTGTTTTATATTTGATGTTCTTACGGATCGCGATGGCAGCGCCATCGTATCTTTCCTGTGTGTGTTTTTTGTGATCACAGTGTAGTTTGGTATTTTTATTGTGTTTGTTTCTGTGTTTACACCGTGTTCAGATATGAGGATCAGGTCGGGATCCACCATGCGGAAGATGTTTCCGTATTGGATGGATTTCCCTTCCCAACCGTTGGTATTGAGTGTGAGTATTTTTAATTTGTTGCTTGTGTTTTCCATGTTGTTGTTCTTTTAGTGTTTTTGTTCTTTAGGTGTGTGTGTGTGTGTGTGTGTGTGTGTATTTCTCTCTTAACTTCTTACTCTTCTCTTTTTCCCATTTATAATTTTGGCGAACACTGCTTCACTTATGGTGAGGCAGGAATCTGTATGGATTTTAATTTTCGCCACCATGAGCGCCTCGTCAACCGTTGCTTCCTGCAACTGCGCGTCGAAGCTCCATTTCAACTGCCCTGTTTTTACCCCTTTGACTATCTCCCTGATGGTGGGGTCTGCCGGAAATGGGGTCTGCTTGGTTTTGTAGAAGAGCATATTAAGCTCTTCTCCGTCTAAGCTCTTGGGCAATTGGGGAGCCTTTTCCCTAATAGCGCTTCTCGCTTTCGATTTATTCTTTGGGGGTTGGGTTTGTTCCTCTTCCTGATCTTACGAGGACGATGCGGAGCTCTTGAGGTTACCTTTCGTTTGTTTAATTTTTCTTGCAGCCTTCTTCGCTTTCATTTCCCTCTTCCTTTGCGCTTAAATCTTAGGGTCTCTGTTATTCGTTCTTTGGGGGGCTTGGGTTCTCTCTGCTGTTTCTGCTGTTGCTCTGTCTTCCGCTGGTGGGAAGGGAGTTGCTGGGGCTTCTTCTCCGGGTTCAAATTGCAGTTGCAGGACATATCTCCCGATGGAGGGTTGTCCGGGAACCATATTTCCTCCAGATCGTTCTTTCTGAGCATGGCGTTCAGTTCGGTCGAGAAGCATCCCGGGTTTGTTAGATTCCTCACGTGTGCATACATTATGCACCTGAAGATTTTCGTCGAAATCTTATTAGCGACTTTCAGGTAAATTTTTTGCGGCTGGGGCACATTCGACTGATCTAGCAAGGGGGGTTCTGGCTGCTTGGGCGTAGGAGGTGTTGGCTCTCCTTACACCCTCCGCCTTTCTTTCTTCCATTTTCCTTCTCACCATTTCTTTCTTTTTGGGGCATGACATGGCCATAGCTCCGTGCTTTAGACCAAAGTTAGGGCATTGTTCCTCGGTTGCCAGGCATTCCCGCCACCGTGGTCTTTGGTACTGCATCTGAAGCAGGAAATCTTCTGCTCTTTACAGTCTTTTGTGGCGTGCGCTTCGAGCTTAAAGCATCTGAAGCAGATTTGAATAGGGGTATATTCTTTCCTTTCAATCTGCTCCCCGCTTATTTTGGCGTTGAAGAGCAACAAGCCACTTTCTTTTGCCCGTGATGCCATGGAGGTGTCACTGAAGACCACTTTGAACACATGACTGTATCTGTGTTGTCACGTCTGTTCTTGAATTTGACCACCTCTGTTATTCTCACCCACCGTTGGTTTCTTATTATTTCTTCTTTGATATCTTCCTTTAAATGTTGGCCTATCTAAGGGTTCAAATTCCTGCAGACCACACTTTTGTGTGCCTGGATCTGGGGAGGGGTAGTGGGTTGGAGGTTTATTCCTCTCAGGATATCCACCGCATCTTCTTTTGTAAGTTTTTCCATATTCTGCTCCTTTTCACAAATAGCGACATAGCCTGACGGACCATCGAGCAGGCGGAGCACAGAGACGTTCAGCTTTCAGAATAAGGTTTCATATACCGTCCCCTTATCCGGATTCTCTGAGCCAGCCACTGTTCTCAGCGGTATTCTTGGCGCGTTGGAGTCCGCCATTTCTGGGGTGCTGCCCCTTGAAAACGGGGTGCACTAACTCTCTTTGGTGTTTTCTGTCCTTGATGGGTGTTTTGACTACCAGTGTTCTTCGGTGATTAACTGTATTTTGCTTATAGTTGAATATTATTTGCCTTGGGGAGAAGAGCACCCCCATTCGTTTCCCCACCACCTCGATGGAAGAGGGATTTGCCTTTTAGGATGAATGATAAGATGGATGAGACGAGTCCGGGTGGGATCCTCTCAGGGGTGTGATTGTATGGCGGACTTATTGACAACGCCGCTCCCCCTCCCCCGAGGGTTTTTTAATCGCGACCGCTCCCCAACATACCATAGAGATGGTTATATGTCACTCTATGGTCCTGGAAGGGGCCTTCACCGTAATGGGCAGCAAAGTTTGCAGTCCGTCCCTTTTCAGGAATATTTCTGACATTGTTCTCTTCTGTGGGCTAATCCTAAAACCAGCTTCCTCCAATGCCCCCAATTATGCCAATGCAACTGCTCGGCATAGTTGGGACGAAAAGTGAATGACAAATCCTCCTCACATCTGGCAGCAGGTCACTTAGGGGGGCCGAACTGGGGGCTAAGGTAGTCATCTGCCTAAGTGGGCCCTCTAGAAAAGAAATGATGGTATTAGTAATGAGTGAATGATGATGTATTAAATCTCTTTCGTGACAAAGGGTTTTTCAGAGGCGTTTTTGTAAATTTCCCAAAACCTTTCCTCCTTTGCCGATTTTGAGGTATAACTGCCAGTAAGTTTTCTTCAAGAATTCCGAGCAAGCCGCAAACTTGGTGCCTTTTGACTCTCTCGACTTTTGAGGTACGGGAAGGAAGTATGTATAAGCTGACCTGTTTTAAATCATTGTCTGCTAATTTTTTTTATGTAACTTACTTCTTCACAGTGAAAAATAGGGAAAAGAGGAGGACAATGTGAAAAGGATAATATAAAAGTGAGTCATAAAAGTAAGAACGAGAGAATAAAAGAGAGGTAGAGAAAAAAGAATACTGGTTAAGAAAAAGTAGGACGATGCGAAAAGGATAATATAAAAGGGAGTCAGAAGAAGTAAGAAAGAGAGAATGAAAGGGAGGGAAAGGAAAAAAGAATAATAGTTAAGGAAAGGGGAATGGAATGCAGAACTACAAAACTCGACTTATCTGAGGGTTGAGTTTGACGGGCGGAAATATGTGATTAATAGCAGAAAATTGCGGAGCAAACATAGGCACATCTTGTATTTACGGAGTCTCCGCAGGATAGTAGCGCTTTCTCACGCTCTCTAGCACCTCCAGGGGGCGCAACTTGTTTGATGACTCAACCAATATGCTTTCAACGGATTTTTATTTACCTTAACTTCTCCACTTTCATTACAAAACTTTATTTTAAAATCTGTCTGTCGTAGTATATTGATTTTCGCTCATTTAAATATAAACAACCAAAATGAACAGCGCACAACCACACCCTCTGTTCATATGTTAGATGGTAAAAAAAAAGGACTCAATTCATTAGTGGGCTTTGCCACGAGGAATGGGCGTAAGAGTCAGATCTTTGGCTTTTGAACTTTCTTCTAATTGGCACAGGGATAAAATTAATCACAGGCCTCCGGCCATGATTGAGGATTTCACACCATAAATGCAATCGCAAAAATTGCGCCCACACACGAATGGATTCCAGCTGTGAAACAACAGGGCTTGATTGTGAGCCATAATTTGCTCGCCATTTTTTTTAAAAAAAGGTCAATCTTTTCTGTTTGGGGTTTCATTTGGTCAAGGTGGCTCGGATAGTTTACTTGCTTCACTTTATTTCGGAAATTCCCAGAGGTTTATTTATTTGACCAAATTTAAGAAACTTGATACACACGAGACTTATGAAAATGTAAGCAATATTTAATTTAGATTTTTTTTTTATTTTATATTTTCCCCTTTTTTAAAAATTAATAGGGGTGTCACCTCTACTAGGTGTCTATGTGCAATAGCGAAGAAAATCTTAGAAAACATAGGAAATCTTCCGAGATTTCTTTTTTATTTCAAAGAACTTTTCGAAAGTATAAATTAGATATATAAGTTGCTAATGACATCGTTAACAATATGTCAGATCATCCTTTTAATATAATGATTATATTGAATTTTATGAGGTGCCACTTCCAGGGAACAAGTTTAAGTATGTTGAAGAAAAATGACGAAACAATTTTTTTTTTCCTTTTATTTCATCTGAATTTAGATTACATATAAAAAAACACATTGAAAAAAATACCAAAAACATGTATGAAATTTGAAGCTAATTAAAAATGAGATGAAAATTCATCAGAAAGCAAAAAAAACAGTAAATATGGAAAGCGACGTCACATTTGTAGTACTTTATTCGGGTCCTGAATGACAATGCCCGCATCTTTGCCTTGAGCAAGGGATTTGAGCGTATTCTTTCATCAATCTTTGCTGCAACCAGCCCTTTGTTATTACATTGCATGCACATATGTTGCGAACACTCTTTTCAGGGTTTCTACATTTACTCCAAAATGTTCAAACCCAATTTATTCTTAATTATCTTTTTCACATCTCTTTACAAGCATTTTGACAGGATGCATCGAGCTGCCCAAATGAAAATAAAGGAATCCACCATTTTTTTGCCCCACAATCCCTTTCTGAGTCTACATGTTCGTCGAAACAATCAGCCCCAGCCACATATGTATATGTAAGTTTATCAATATATATGCCCTATTTTATCAACAATAGACTTTAGTGATACTGCAGGACAGTTAAATGCAAAAGTGTCACGACAATGCCGTCACGCCATTCGACCACAGCTAACGAATATGAAACTTTGAAAGTTATCTCCCTCTTTTCTTTTTTACTTCATGCTGGACTTCACCAATGGACAATTTTAAATGAGAGTTTCTCTCACTGTACCAGTAGCCCCCCAGATTATATTGGAGCGCCGCATTCAGGAAGTTTACTGGCAAAATGAAGGACAGCTGCTGCGCCTAGTCCTCGCTTCTCTTGCTCCAGGAGTGGTGAAGATTTTGAACCTTGAGAGAGTTCAAACAACACTAAATAGCCATGGCGAGTTCTACAGTCCATAACCTGTACCTGAATGGTACAGCAATATGATACCTTTGCTTCATCTGTCGAAATGTGACCAGTTGCAATAAAATGAGAAAATTTAACAGATTTGGTCAATAAATCAAAAGTATTTTCTTACCTTGCCAGATTTATGATTCAAAGGTAAATTAATATTATCACACGAATGGAGGCAATGGTAAATAATAAAAAAAAATGTTTTGTATAATACTATCATAACAAATTTGATGTATCTGTCCCACTCTCCCAACACATTCTATCTATTATGGGCTAAAATAACTAGATAATATGTACAATGTACATACTTATCGCTGCTTTCTTTTTCATCTTTGTTACATTCAAAGCTTAGTTTAGTTACAATTCATATTTTTTACCGATGTTATCTAACATTTTAATTATATATTCTGTATAAACAAAACCAATCTTCCGGACTATAATCAATATTTCTTACTGCATCTGCAACAAACGGTTGAGTATCCTTACCCTATAATTTGTCTATGGATTTCTTTTCATCACTCACCCACCGCCGATAGCCCTTTTGACACACGCGTAATTATTCATTTTCTAAAGTAATTTCATTTTTGTAATGAACTTCTGCTTGTGTTATTAGATGATGAGTATGATAATTTAGGTTGGCTACTCCCTCATCTCCAGATTCAGCATCACTAGCATCTCCGTCGTGAGGAAGGAAAATGCACGCGTCGTATATATTATTATATTCATCCTACTCAAATAATTCAGTAATTTTGCGCAGTGGAAGTCTAAGAAGAATCACAGAAATGAATAATGGTAATTTTGAATAAGATGGGCGCACGGGCTTTAGACTACTAACTCCTGTAATAGTTCTTCTTATTGTTGTAATAGTGTCTTAGGAGTAATATTTTAATGGCGAGGAGAGTGAATTACCCTTATAAGGTCACTAAAATTCAATAATTCGACCCAATTTTGTAACGCATGAATTCTCCCACGACGCCATATTTAAATGCCATGAGACAGCCTCGGTTACGCTCGCGCGTTTGATTTTATGTTAATATTAGATATTTTTTTATTTTTAGAGCCACGATATATAAGCTTAGGGATAGTAAGTAGATTATTTAAACATGTTTAGTAACACGATATTTTGTTGATTATTTGGTATTAATCTGTAGAATTACCAACAATAAACATGTTTAGATAATCTATTACCTTACCCCTAACCTTTTATATCGTGGCTTGGAAAATACTACTTTCAAGTGCTTATAACTAGATGTAGTGCTTCCCACGCCAAATAATTGCAAGTGACAATTACATTGACTGTAGAATTACATTCACAACAAAACAACAAAAACACTCACAAATCCAGTCCTTAATTACTCGGAACATAATTTCACTAGTTCTTTCAGGGTACCGGCACCATAAAAGTTATTTTCGATTCACGTTCGAATCCACTGAAAACACACACACACACCTTCGATAACACGAACTTTATTGTACTTTCGTTTCACGAATTTGGCCTCTTCTATTTCTACCGTTTTCCCTGGGCCGCCGATTTTCTCCGAGCGCCTTTTGGAATAATGAATGATCACTTCCCGAGAAAAACTAAACCACTCTACCGAGGTCATTGCAGAGACTTCTACCTCGTCGAAGATTTTAGTATACGTCAAGTTGTTGCAAACAAACCACTACACAACGCACAAAATTGTTTTGGAGGAGAGGTGTGCGTTCGAAAATAAAGTCCCCACAAAAGGTGATTTTTTAAAATCTGCAACTCGATTTAAACACATTTCCATTACCTCGGAAAATGAAGTTTCTGTCACAAAATGAAAATGAAATTGTTCTTTAATTGTAACTTTACTCCCGCACTTTAAACATTCCACTTTTTTCTATAAATTTATGTTTAAAACGAAAGTAAATAAACTCCGATTTATCCTCACCCATAAGGGTTAGATCGCAAAAGTTGAGACAACAACATTGACACACGGTTTCTTTAATTAACATGGCCTTGTGTTGGGGTGAAAAGGGCATAAAATCGCAAACAAATCGTGTTATAAATTGAAGGGATCACAAAATAAACAAAAGAACACTGATTATTTCTTCCATATACCATTTTGAATCAGCGCTAGTATGTTAAATCAGTTTTAAGACATTTACATAAAAGATAAAAAAAAATATTAACTTTAAAAATAAACTTCCTTGGTTTGCCATCATCAAATGAGTGAGAGAGAGAGAGAGAGAGAGAGAGAGAGAGAGAGAGAGAGAGAGAGAGAGAGAGAGAGAGAGAGAGAGAGAGAGAGAGAGAGAGAGAGAGAGAGAGAGTAATAGTCCGTCTCATAGCATTAAAAATGGCGTCGTGGAAGAATTCTTGCGTTATAGAATCTGGTTGAAATATTGACTTTTAGTGACTTTATAAGTGATGTAACAACCTCCTCCACCATCAAAATATTACTACTAGAACACCATTACGATGATAGGAAGTAGTATTAGAGGATTTAGTAACCTAAAATGCGTGCACCCGTCTTATTCAAAATGACCAGAATAATATACTGTATTTAAAATATAAATCTAATACTATGGATATAAACCATCGATATATTTGGCGTGAATAAATTATTGATTATTTCGTTTAGTATGATAATTATGATTATATTTTATTTTTCCATCAAATAAAATTAAACAAAAGGAAAACTATTTTAAAACAGTATACTAAAGAGCGAAAGATTTGCCATAAAATGCCGAAAAAATAGAAGTCTACCAATTTTATTTTTTACCCATCAATTGAATGAATAGATTATTATAAATGATTACATTGATAAAAAAACTTCTTTTTTTCGTAATAATAAATAAAGCACCATTTTGAAAATAGTTACTTACGTTTTTGTAGCCCTGATACATGATGTTACTGCACATAGAATTCGATTAGACTAATTGTTCAGTTTCATCTTCTATATCTAATAGTTATAATTACGAGGAGTGGTCAATAAGTTTTGCGAAGCGGTAGGGCAAAACAGAGGAAGGGGGATGGCTGTTTGTGGGGGTGTTAGGACAAGTTATGATAAGTTAGGACCTGCAGCCGCACGCTCCTGCCTCGTCTATTTAAGAAGCAGTAGCTGATCGCAGATCGTCAGTCACAATTTTTTTAACAATGGAGAAGGTTGAGCACCGCGCAGGGATCAAATTTTTTACCAAGGAAGGCAAGAATGCAAAAGAGATCCATGAACGCATGGTTGCAGTGTACACCGACACCGCCCCTTCCTATGCAACCATTGCTCGCTGGAATAGAGAGTTCCGCCATGGTCGTGAGTCCCTTGAAAATGACCCCCGTCCAGGACGCCCGTCAGACGTGACCAACGAGGACAATGTGGCTCGTGTGGAGAGGATGATCCTCGAAAATTGACAGCTGAAGGCCGAAGAAATTGAGCGACAACTTGGAATATCACATAGAAGTGTTATCAACATCACCTCACGCTCCATGATCGACTTCAACGTCGTCAAAGTCCACAAAGCCAGAGTTGCACAAGCTGCCCTGCGCAAGTGCGGATTCGAGTAGCTTAACCATCTTCCCCTATAGTCCAGATCTGGCCCCTAGCGACTACTTTTTATTCCGCCAGCTCAAGGCTGCACTGCGTGGACGCCGGTTTGGGGACGATGAAGATGTCCAGCTCGCCGTCCAGGAGTGGATTGAACAGCAGTCGCGAGATTCCCGGTTGTCGGGAATTCGAAGCCTCGGGACAAGTGGCGCAAGTGCATTGAAGTCGAGGGTAGTTATATTGAAAAATAATAAAACCCTTTTCCTCATATCTCGTTTTCTTATATCCGAATTGCAAAACTTATTGACCGCCCCTCGTACATAAGATTTATCTAAAATGGTGTTGGTTTCCTTAAAAAAAATCCACCCCTACATATAAACCAGAAGTGATTTTATATTTAAAATACAAATTAAGATATAGGCATCTACGTATCATCTGAAGGTGATATGGAAACTAATGAGATAATTATACATTACCGAATTTTATTCTTAGTGGAATCACGTCTAGCATTGCATTTTAAGTACACAATGGATGTCTAAATACATATTTTTTTAGGACGTGTTTTTACCTACGGCGAAGCGCCAGGTCAAGGTGTCGCTTTTTTTCCAAAAGGAGTAAAGTTCGATTGTACCCATTTCGAATCAGGAAATGACCTATATGACCATAGGCCAAAGGGGGTTATTCATCCTGGAGATTTCAAATCTGCCATCGGATTTGGCGTTGAGTGGCGCCATCTAGTGGCAGAAGCCTCATTTAGCCCTTCAAAGGCACTTGTAAGTGATTTGAACCATGGGAAACCATCGATGCAATAACCATTTATCATCTTATCAGTAAACCCCGCAGGTCATTGGAGGGACTCTCCCTCTTGTTCTTTGTCAGGCCAAATCCTGGATTACTTGAAGCGTGTCCAATTTGATTCGCTAATTAAGTTCCGAACTTAAATGTGCAACAAGGGTCAATTCTGTTTGGGAAATAAGTGTCCATCCACCTCATTTCTTTGAACTATTGGTTCAATTAGTATTTCGGTTCCATTAGTTGTTTGCCGATTTCCTGCCATTAAATAGAGTAAATCATGGATGAGCAATGAGTAAGAAGCCGGAGGAAAATGTAGTGAGAAGGCGTGATGGTGAGGATGAAGTGGAGGTGAAAGCGAATTCAAATAAAAGAGGAGGAAGATCGGAAGCTTCACCCAGGGAGAATGATTCTATCGTCCTTAAGTTCCGGAAGATAAGGGGAAAAAGATGAACATGTAGATAACGGTGGATAAGAAAAGATAGGAATAAGAAGTAAAAAGAACGGATACTAAAACATAGAGAGGAACAAATAGAAGATGGATAAGGAAAAAATAGGGAGAAATAAGTAGATGAAGGTTGATACAGAAAGATGAGGGAGCTAGTAGGAGTTTGATAAAGAAAGGATGAAGAAGTAAAGAATTGGATAATAAAACATAGAGAAGAACGAGTAGAAGATAAATAAGGAGAAAAAAAGGAAGAAATAAGTAGATGAAAGTGGATAAAGAAAGATAAGGGAATGAGTAGAAGTTGGATAAAGAAAGGATGAAGAAGTAAAGAATTGGATAATAAAACATAGAAAAAAAGAAGTAGAAGATGGATAAGGAGAAAAATGGGGGGAAATGAGTAGATGAAGGTGGATAAAGAAAGATAAGGAAATGAATATGAGGTGGGTAAAGAAAGATAAGGAAATGAGTATGAGTTGGATAAAGAAAGGATGAAGAAATACAGAAGTGGATCAAAAACATTGAGATGAATGAGTCGAAGATCGATAAGGAGAAAAATAGGAACAAACAAGTAAGTAAAGTTGGATAAGGAAATATAAGAAAGCACAAGTTGAAGATTAATAAGACATGGCAGGGAGGAGTAAATGGTGGAACATTTGGACAAGAATAACAACGCGGTTAAAGAGAGGGAAAAAAAGGAACTGGATTCATTATCCTGAAGAAAATCAAAAAGGATTCCAAGCATTTTTGTCTTTATTAGGTTCACTTTGTTGACTATAAGGAAAGCGCTCGTATTCCTCTTTTCCAATATCGGGTATTTAGCTGAAACACGTTTGATTAGAGAGTTATGGGGCCATAAATAAGTTAATTTATTTTAAGGGTTTAGCGCCCTCTGTCACGCATATTCGGGGTTATCAGGTCGATCTTTCTGTGGCAAAGAATGATAGGAGGACAGACAGATGAATATATAAATGAGTAAAAGAGGTTAAAACAACTGTGGTAAAAAAAAAATAATGGATGAAAGGCACCGCCAGGCAAACTTTATTTAATTAATTGTTGGGGCCGGAAGGGCCTATTTCAATCTTATATATACGAATATGTACAAAATAAAGGCAAAGGTAAGCACAGCTAATGATGTCATTAAAGATTAGCACCAAAGGATTTTTTATTTATGACCAAAGTTCGGAGAAGTGAAGATGCGTGGAAGGTACAAATGTGTATAAGCCAAACAAACGAGCGAACTAAGTGGTATGGAAGGCTGCGCAGCTCTCCCATATTCGCCCTCTTTCCTCAAAAGAGGACAGATAGGAAGACTCCTAGAGAGACACCTAATATAAGCAAGCTTGATAACTAAATTAGGGTTCACTGATGCCTCCAGTAAGCGTAGATAAGTTAACAAAATATTAATGAAAGAGAACAGCAAGGAATACATAACATGAAGGTCAAAATATTCGAGTATGTTTTAGGAAACTTCATAAGTAGCTATTATCATCTTAGTTGTCAATAAAAATAGGTCATATTGACACTGATGTCATCGGTGAGCGCTTATAAACGAATATCGGGATGGATTGGTCAATTATTGCGAGATCAGGGATGATCGGCGGGCCACATTGAAGCTTAGCTTTTAGTTTGTCCACCTCTCGTCTAGATAGTGATGAAGAGGAATAATTTCAGTCTGATTCTGAAGATCACTTTTAAGGTATATAAAGAAGAGCAATTAGTTTGTCTACTCGCCTCTTAAAAAAAACGACAACAAAACTTTCATTTTACTTGGCTCTGAAGAAAACAACTTTCTTTGCCTAATTGATTATTAAGAAGATAATTTTGTTTACTGGTTCTGAAGAAGAGCAATTTGTCTTTCTCTTTGGCTCTGATTATGGTGTCATGTTTCTCTGTCTAATCTTTTCTGAATAAAAGCAGTTTCACTGTAGAATTCGCTCTGAAGTAAAGGACATTCGCTCTCTTCTTTGTTATGTAGAAAAAAAATCACTTGTTTGATAAACATCACTTGGGTTTACTTATTTCTATAAAAAAGAGCATTTTCTGTGAATACCAAGTTCCGAAGAACACTTTGCTCATTTGGTTTTGAAAAATACCCTTTTGTCAATTTGATTCTGAAGAACAACTTTTTTTATCTACTTACCTAGAAAAAAGAAGACTTTCTCTATCCACTCGGTTCTGAAGATTATTTTGTCAACTTTCCTTGAAATAAGAACATTTTATATATCTATTTAATAACAAAGAAGAACCCTTTACCCACCTTGTTCAGAAAAAAGAATACTTTCTCTTTCTCGTTCGTTTTTAAGGATCCAGTTTATTTACTTTATTCTGAAGAACTCACTCTTTGAGTACTTAGTTCTGAGGAAACGCACTTTTTTTTCTCCTAACTGGCTCTGAAGAATAACATTTTCTCGTTCTTTTTGTTAATCAGAATGACCCCTTTTTTGATCACTTGAGCTTAAACATAGGCACAAACGCGGCTAAAAGATTTTGGACACCTATGAAATTTTAGGAAATTAGATAGATGCAACGTAGTAATTTTTTATATCAATATGAATATAACAGTGAAATAACGAAGAAGAAATTACAATAAGTTCTATATGCCCAAAACAATTAACAAGAATAAACAAACTTTTCCAAAACATGTAATATGAGCTTCATATAACAGATTAGCAGTCACCAAACTGATACAGAAAGCTCAGTAGCATGTCGATAGTGCCTTGGGGTGATTGAAGCATATATTCTACGAGGGTGCGACACCTGAAGGGTGTAATGCAGGCCAACTTCTCGGTTAGGACGGCCTTCAGTTGCTCATTGGAGGCTGGCTGACGACGGATTATGACCTATTTCAAGTCCTGCACGAGGTTTTCAGTGGATTCATATCCGAAGACTAAGGTGGTCAGTCCATCACTCTGATATTGTTGTCTTGGAACCACTGTATGGTAGCCACAGGGGCATTGTCCAGCTGGAAAATCTCATTCCTGCTATTTCTGGAGAGGTATCGGGCCGAGGGAACATGTAATATCTCAAAACAGCCATTACAGACAGCGAAACGACCCCCCATCCCCTCAACTTAACATTCAGCACTATTTGAGAGAGCGGCCGCCATACTTTAGTGTTGGTACTATGCGCTCTTGATTACACTGCTACCCTTGCCCGCTGCAGACTCTAATACTACCTCTTGTTGAGAGCAACTGGAACTCGGACTCGTCAGACGATAAGACACGTCCCCACTGACGCATAGTGCAGTTGCGGTGAGCCCAAGTCAGTCGACGCTACTTGTGATGAAGGTTGATCAGCGACTTCTGGCCGGTTTTACATGACTTCAGGAATTGTGCAAACAGTCTGCGACAGACTTCTGACGGATGCATTAATCTAGCTGCCAGTGGTGTGCGATGACTTTTGAAGATAAGAAAGTAATTCAAGTTTTACAAAACTAAATATGTTAATTGAAGTAAATATGTTGTTCATTAAAATAACTATAAAATTGTAAGCTAATCACTTTATTTGAATGTTATTTTTTAAAACTTTATTTAAATTTTTAAATAGCTTCTGTAAGTATGCACAACCAGCTAGCCAAGATGTTCTATCATATTGGCTTACATTGTATTTGCGAGAGCAACACTGTTTTGGATGACATATATAGTGTTGGCGTAGGGCTACCTGTTTTAATAATAGTTTCTCTTTCATTATAAGTCATCGCACTGAACTTCCTTTTTAATAATTTTTCAAGAATGCAATTGCATTTTCTCCCAACTTCATTTGCATCCATTTTGTTTAAAATGGAGTTATCACTTAAAAAAAATGAACAAACAATACGCCACACTTATCCAAGCACTGCCTCAGGGCTACTGATCTCAAAGATACGAAGGGTAACTAATGACTATGGTAGGCCCGCCAAAATCCCAGAAATATTAACAAAATGCTTAAGATATAAGAGCTTAGCCATACTACAGTTTTTGCTATTTAGCTGCTTTCTTTCCTATAACCAGTATTTAAATATAACCTTAAAAATGGTTTAAGCTTCAGAGCATAATAATAGTTACATCAATGTGTCTTAGATATTTTATTGCCTTTACCTAGATTTTTGCAACTCGGCAAAGTTGCCAGATGCAAGCCGATGACTGCAGATGCAAATTTGCTTCCTTTTTCGTTTACAAATAGGTTGTTTTTTCTTAATTCTAACACGGCGTTGAAATATCTAGATAAAAATCATAAAACTCTAATGACTGTATATTATTGCTAAGAAAAGCAAAACATCTTTTAAACTATTCTTTCCAAAGCACCAAAAAGCAGAACTATTATTGAAGTTAAAAGAAAAAAAAAGAGTAGAAATCTCGACTAAAAAGATGCATTTCTTCAATTGCAGTCGGGCTCATCAGAGTCTAACGAAAATTCGATTGAAAGTGAACGGTACCGTATGGTGTATACAAGTATAGGCAAGCATAAATGTGAGAATAAAATTGATTCTGCTGTCATATTAATTGTTGGGGTGCAATTTATTTTTCTTTTGTTCTTAAATAGGAGAAGCATTGCTTCCCTTGCTTCCATTGACTGCACGCCACTGCTGGCCGCCCTCTGTCCATCCATGTTGTAACTAGCCTCATGTGACGAAGAGGCCGATCGTCGCATTCTGTACTGACCCTGTGTCATCCAGAACGAGGTTGTTTTGGGGTGTTCCTACTTTCTAGGATCCTCTTCAATACTTCTGTGACACCGGAATGTGATCTGCCGACCCTCGGGGCGATTTGTTGACAGCTGAAACCCTCTTCGTACTTCTTGCGTATCAGACTTATTTTCTCCATTGTATAGTTACGTGTTTTCGCCATTATCATATTTATATCATTTCCTGTCAACATACAATATAATATGAATCACTGCAAATACCGCATGCTGACACCAGTATTTCATACATTTCAATGGCATCGCCATTTTTAGATATTTCAAAATAAGTTATAGGGGTTTGTATTTTTATTTTTCATTCCAGATGTATTTGAACACACTCATGAAAACCTTCCTAAAAAATATTCATAGACCTATTCAAGAATAAGACAATTTCCAACTGTCCGAAAACCTTTGGTGCGGCTATACAATATCGGCCTACTGAGATCTGAAGAACATTTAATCTATTTAGACAGAACGAATTAGACTTTCTCCGTCTACTTGGTTTTAAAAACGAACACTTAATCTATTTGACTTTGTTTTAAAGAAGAGAAAAGTCCTTTTCCTCTTAACGAAGAGCATTTCGTTATCAGTTTCTGATGAAGATCACTTCATATCTTTTTACTATCTAGTAGTTCGGGAGAAAATCACCCAAGCTCTCTACTTGGTTATTTAAAATTACTCTATCTACTTGATGTCTGTACTCTCTGTGTGAACTTGTTCCTACCATTTTATAGTATATCTTCTTGCTCCCAGATTTTAGATCAATATGATTCTCTTCCATTCAATCCCCTAGTTCTTTATATTTCACCGACCTCATTCATTCTTAGGTGGAGTAAAAGGAATTTTTTACTTCGAGTAAAATTCGCACCTTTCCTTATTTGAAGGATTCTGGCTTCTATTCAAGAATCACTGCTGGAATGGGTCTATTCTGTGCCTTTGCTGTAATTTGATGTTCAATGTATCGAACTCATTAAGGGCGTTATGGATCTACGGAAGTGTAATATTACTCTAAAAAAAATAAGTCTTTCTACCTTAAAGAATAAAATAAGATGGACCTTTGCACGAGATTAATGAAATTTCCAAGGCCCTCTTTCTCATGTATTGTGGTCATAGACCCAGCTAGAGACGAGGAGGGAGGAAAGCAAAACAAGAAACCGAGTTAGAATAGATGAGGATGGAAGGAAGAATCAGTAATGAAAAGGATTCCTTGAACGAATATTTTTAATCTTAAATACTCGGACTCAGATCGAATTATTCAGGATGTCAGGTAAAAATGTGAACAAATATTACAGAAACTTAATTGCATGAGTTTGAACTCCCTTATGGGGTCTTTACAGGCAAAGGAGAGACAAAATCCGTCACTGGGCCATCATATCATAATCCTTCCCCCCTTTCCCTCTCCCTCGGATTGCACAAGCGCCAACTATTTACATTTATTCTTATGATTTCCATTCTATCAGAGCAAATAGTTTATTTTTGATTTTCTTTATTTGTGCCAAGCGGTAATAATCGTCACTAAAATTATAACCAGTTTGAGACTCAAATCTTACAAAAGTAGACTGGAGAGGGGCATACTTACATTTGTTGGAAACAAAACGGTTGAAAAATGAGAACGAAATTAAGTTTTAAGAAACGTCAAGAGTTTTATCAACACAAATATGAGATCACAAACCTTTGAGATGGGAGCTGCGTGCGCATGGTTTGAATTTTTTTATATAAAGTGGCGAATACTTGGAAGAAAACCGCCCGTATGACGATTTACAAAAAAATATCTGAATTTAGGTTAATATAAGGATATTGTCTTTATATTAGCCACAAGTCCTTGAGATCTCAATTCCTCTTTGGGCAAATAATGATTAAAGCTGTTTTCTAAGTCAGTGTCCTGATTTTTACTTAGCAGCGAGTGTCCCTCCAGGCGTTTGGCGTGACCGATGTGCATCGCCTGGTACTTCTTCAGGTTGAATGGCTTCTGTCACCTCACTGACTAATTACCTAGTCAAGCAAAACACTGAATTTGCTCATTCCATCGCTTTTAACATTTTACACCTATTTATAAGCAACCATAAAATATGATTCAGTAAGCAGTCCATTTATATAACGGATGCATATACTGAATAGCAGGGAGAAAAGCACAGAACCCTGTGGGACTTCTCTATATAGCAAGATGGAAGGGAGGGGTAGTTTATATGGGCTATTACTGCACACAATGTTCTTAAAATATTTGAAGCGTTTTAACTATCACTCAGGGTTGTAAAGCAGGAGAGCGTAAACCATTAGAAATTTAACTCACGTTGATCATCAGCTGGTATTTCCAAGGCTATTTTACACATATTAATTTTTGAGAGAAAAAATTAAGCTGATGTATATTTAGACAATGTGTGCAGGAAAAGAAGGATTAACATAGCAGCCATAAAAACAAATGAATAAATAGAAAGATTTAGTATGTAATAAAATGTACTAACTAATTTTAATAAATCATGGGTGAGATTCTGACATTGGCTGCTAACTCTAGAATGAATTGAAGATGAAGGTAGGATGCAGTTGCAGTTATTCTCCAGCGGCAAGATTATTGGAACAAACTTAAGAAGTAACATTAATCTTGTTGAAGCAGTGCATATCATGCCTTGTACGTTAATTCCAAGGTAAAAATGGGAAATTGGCGAAAAGAGTCAGAATAAGAGAAAGCAAATTTTAAGTTGTATTTATTATTCTTTATCATTATTATCACTGGACGCTATAAGTTAACTCTTGAACAAGTCTCCTTCTCTTCAAATTTCGCGTTATCTTTTGTTATTTATTCTGTCTATTTCTTCCCCCCTCCAATCGCAATGATACCTCCTTAATTCTTTGTCTGCTGTGTTAGTCTCAGTGACCAGCCAACCTCTTACTCGATTGATTTATTTCGGTCCTTAGTCTCCCTTAGCGTGGCTGGAAAGCAACGTCTATACTTAATTTATCCTCGCATCAATAATTTATGGCCGTTTTATTATACAGACCTAAAAATGGGGATTCGAGAAGAGACAGGCAGTGTTATCATCCTTTCTGCAGTTTAATTACGTCGATATTCGTGTAATGTCATAACTTTTGCTGAATTCATGAAAGAAAAGATTATATTTACCTATTTACTCTTACGGTAGCTTCTCAATTATCTGGCGTTACGCCCTGCCGCAATATCCTATATATACTCGTAAATGAATGAATTATGTTTTTCTTGTCTCCGTCTCTCTCTCTCTCTCTCTCTCTCTCTCTCTCTCTCTCTCTCTCTCTCTCTCTCTCTCTCTCTCAGATTATCTGTTTTCTTGTCTCCGTCCCTCTCTCTCTCTCTCCCCCTCTTTCTCAGATTATCTGTTTTCTTGTCTCCGTCCCTCTCTCTCTCTCTCTCTCTCTCTCTCTCTCTCTCTCTCTCTTATTTATCAATACGATTTATTAATCTGGGTTATTTGTCTCGGTTTGTTCATGTCAAACCGAGTGCTTAATGGTGACGATAGGTTTATATTAGTATACGGCGTTTGAGGTCAAAATATGGGTTGGCCGCGGGATGAATTGTATGGTTTGGAAAAAATTGCTCTTTCTTATTCTTTGTTGCTTCTTTTTTATGTTTTATTAAATTTATTTCTTATTCTATTTTCCTTCTTTATTTTTTCCTCCCTTTTCCGCATTTTTTTCTTTTCGGGGGTGGGGAAGAAGGAGGGGAGGGGAGGGGCAAGGGCGAGAAGGAGGAGAGGGTGAAGGAGGACGGGAGATGGGGGGGGGGGGAGATGAAAGGGTTAAAGACCTTTCTTATAAGAATGTACATAATTCGTGCTTGTTTCTGGAGGGATTTGTTTCCATTCTTCTCTACCAAACTTTCCCCAATTCAAAAATGTTGCGTGGCTTATCTTGTGCATACACTTATTCAGCTCTTTCCATTAATATTAGATGGGGTTCAAATCTGGGCTTTGAGAAACCCACTTAACTGCAGTAATGTGGAGTTGTGGTAGGTATTTATGTGTATATTTGCCGGTATGTTTGGGATCGTTGTCTTGTTGAGAGGTGAAATGCCTTCCAGGTCCCAGTTTCCTTGCCGATTGCCTTAGGTTTTTTTGATCGAGTCTGCGCTGATAGTTCTCAGAATTCATGGTCCCATCCATTACTTTTAATGGACCACTGAAACATCCCTACAACATAATCTTACCTCCTCCATGTTTGACAATTTATTGTGATGCCATTAGGTTTATAGTTCAAAATAATATCCCTTACAGAAGAAATTTGAATGTTTACAATGTAGGAAATGCTTCTATATCTATGACACTTTTTATGTTTAGTTGAACTTGTATGGCTTAATAGATTACGTATGTAATGCTTTACATATATTTTTTTTAAATTCGTAAATTAAATTATGAACGGTTACATAACATTGTGATTAAGGGGTCATAAAACCTCTTCTGAAAGATTTATTTAGAAGCCTTATACTACTAAAAATATGGTTCATTTATTGATGGTACTCTAAAAAGCAATTTCTATCCTTATTGAAGCATAAATAGACATTATATTTCATCCAAAATAATAAGTATATTGTCCATGCCTCCTGACATTTGCCATCTTTCCTCGTTCTTTCTTCAATTTGGAAAATGATCCACTGAGTCTTTTTTATGGCTGGTTGTGCTTCAAATTGCCGCTGCATTTTGGCTGGTCTTACATTTATCTTTATCATTATTTCAGACAAAGCCATTCTAAATTTCAAAGGGGCATTTAATCTTTCTTTGAAACACAAGCTGAGTTGCAATCGCCTACATATTGAAGCCAAGACGTTACGACAGCTAAGTCTATCATATGAAAAATCATTTTAAGAGTCCATTTCCTAGATTTCCTCCGAATCTTATACAAAGAGAGTAAAAAATCTAGTTTATCGTCACCACCCATGTCTTCATTGTACCGAATGACAGGTGTTAGGGAAGGAAAATTAACCTAATGCTTTTTAGTTCTATCCCGCCTTCCTACAGAGCGTTGTTTTTCATTCCAGTCATAATTTGTAGATATACTCGTATCATTTGCGTTACTGAGTTGAGTTGTCGTACCACTTAAAAAGGCACATGGCTCCATCTTTTGAAGTACACACACATCAATTGCATTTCTTTTTTTCTGCTCTTCAGAGGAGGATTCTTCTCAACTCTATTCCCTCAACAATTCCTGTTGCAAAAATCCTTAGTTCTAAAAGATTCCTTACTAACAATTTTCAAAAGATTCTATCGTAGTTTCAGTTAGAGTTATTCTAACAGCACCCCCTATTTCTAACTCAGAGCACTCTTCTGGTATTCTTGTGGATTTTCCTTCATACACTAAGAAATCATAAGGCAATCCTGCTCTACCGTGTATAAAAGTAATTCACGCCCCATAGGTTAGACTTTCCTTTTATGTATTGTCTACTAGGTATGTTACCCTTGAATGGTACTACTTGTTCGTTTATACAAATTGTTATAAGGCTTTTCTGGAAGATATTGCGATGAAAATCAAGAATTGGACTATTTTCCAATTTTAATCATTATTTTTCATGTCTACTAAATGATTGACACAATGTAAATTGTTCCTAATTGTACTGAACCCATTTAAAGGTATACTACTCCAATACATTCGTAGTTGGGGAAAATTCAATGTTTCAATCAATCTCTGTGTGCATGTCTATGATTTTTCAAATTTCCTCTTCCGTCATCTTCAAAGGTTTGCCCTCTTTTTCATTGTAGTAATCATTTGTTTTTTTTCAGATCGCAATTCAATTGACTCATCTGGCACAAATTTCCCAAAGTATTCATGAATGGACTTTGGTTCACAGAAATTGGGGATGAAGTATTCAATATCTTGGGAAGAAATGGGGTGAAAATCTTTTTGATCCATGAAATTCTATCTAAATCTGTGATTTGCTTATCTGTTTGTACTTCATCTTCAATTTCAAATTGAATTTCCTCGTCCTAGAATATTTATTATATCTTCTTCGCCTGATAAGAATTTTAGGTCTGACTCATTGCCAAAATTATAATCAATAATCAAGTCGTGCAAGCCATTTACAAAAAGCGTACGTTTAGAAGGCATCTGTAAAAAGGGTAAAAAATAATAAAGTATGCCAATATATCTATGTATTTAAAAATGATATACATAAAAAATATGTATAAATGTGTACAAAGATGTAAAAATATGTAAAATGTGTCAAAACGTGCAAAAATGTCCAAAATAGTTGAGACCAATTCTCAATTACCTTAGTAATTAGGCATACCAACCTAAATTACATGAAATGAGGCTCCTAATCACCACGTTACACATGTGTGACAACAAGAAATAAGAGCTATTTTTGTAGAAGTAACATTGTTATAATATTGTTATTGTTATTATAACAATAAAACTATTTACCTATAAATTACTTAGTGATCATTTATAAAGATTTAATTTTTACAAAAAAGGTGTTCAAAGTAAATTTTGAGCTTTTATAGAAGTAATTTTATAACAAAAAGTAGAGGAATTTACTTTTGAACTTATGCTTCAACGTGAACATTGAAACTAATGTAAACTTTCTCTGCCAGATGTAGGATATCACTATACCTAAATATACGGTTTCATTGGTTGACACATATGTAACCTAGTGAGCATTAGTCTGGGAAGTGAATATTTTTTTTAAATAATTGAATTTGAAATTTGCTACATCCGAGTAACTCTATGCCTCAATGGGATATACACGAAAACGCTATATTTTGTAAAACAAAAAATGAACATCTGTGTTAATCTGTTCCTTGCCTATTTTTGCCATGAATGTTTTTAGTTTTGGAATGACTTTGGCAAAAAAATTGAATGAGTTATGCTTTCACTTTGACATTTAGGCGCAACGAGAGGTCAATTAATAAGTTTCAGACAGCTCATGTGAGTGAAACTAACGAGCTCCACACAGAAATGAAGAAAGCAGCTGGGACAAAGAAGAAAAATACCGAATTAAATGAAAATTTAATATAGTGGAACGTAGGATTTTGTAAAACTTCTTGAGATGCTATCCCGCCAAATGCACTGCAGTCGGCTGCTGTTAGCATAGCAATGAGTAACAACTTTCTTGTTGTGTTAAATAGGCCTGGTTTCAATGTGTTTTAATGGGATTTTCGCATTCACACATTAAGAGTTTTTACCATCTCATGGGAGAAGCTACATAACTACTTCCGTTGACCTTTCGCTGAAACAGCAAGATAGGCGGGTAGTAAAGCAATTAGCTGGCACTTTCACACTGAATTAGTGAACCTGTTGAAGAGTGGAGCTCTCGCTAGCCTACTGGATACGCCTTTGAATTGTAAAGCAAAGGCAGAGATTCATTTCTCTATTATCAACTGTGTACGAGGCACTCATTTCTCAATTAAACATTGTGAAGGACGCACTCATTTCTCTATTATCTGCTGTGTACGAGACACTCATTTCTCTATTAAAGATTGGGAAGGAGGCAGTAATTTCTCTATTATATGGTGTGTACGAGGAACTCATTTCTCTATTTTACACTGTGGAGGAGGCACTCATTTCTCTATTATCAACTGTTTACGAGCACCCATTTCTCTATTATATACTGTGTACGAGACACTTAATTCTCTATTATCAACTGTGTATGAGACACTCATTTCTATATTAAACATTGTAAAGGAGGCACTCACTTCTCTATTATCAACTGCACACGAGACAATCATTTCTCCATTGAACATTGTGAAGGACGAACTCATTTCTCTATTATCTACTGTGCACGAGACACTCATTTATCTATTAAAGATTGTGAAGGAGGCAGTAATTTCTCTATTATATGTTGTGTACGAGGCACTCATTTCTCTATTTTAGACTGTGAAGGAGGTACTCATTTCTCTATTATCAACTGTTTACGAGCAGCCATTTATCTATTATTATATGTGTACGAGACACTTAATTCTCTATTATCAACTGTGTACGAGACACTCATTTCTATATTAAACATTGTAAAAGAGGCACTCATTTCTCTATTATCAACTGCGAACGAGACAATCATTTCTCAGTTGAACATTGTGAAGGACGAACTCATTTCTCTATTATCTACTGTGCACGAGACACTCATTTATCTATTAAAGATTGTGAAGGAAGCACTCAATTCTCTTCTACCAACTGCGCACGAGACACTCATTTCTCCATTAAACATTGTGAAGAACGCACTCATTTCTCTATTATCTACTGTGTACGAGACCCTCATTATCTATTAAAGATTGTGAAGAAGGCAGTAATTTCTATATTATATGTTGTGTACGAGGCACTCATTTCTCTATTTTAAACTGTGAAGGAGGTACTCATTTCTTTATTATCAACTGTTTACGAGCACCCATTTCTCTATTATTATCTGTGTACGAGACACTCAATTCTATATTATCAACTGTGTACGAGACACTCATTTCTATATTAAACATTGTAAAAGAGGCACTCATTTCTCTATTATCAACTGCGAATGAGACAATCATTTCTCAGTTGAACATTGTGAAGGACGCACTCATTTCTCTATTATCTACTGTGTACGAGACACTCATTTATCTATTAAAGCCTGTGAAGGAGGCACTCAATTCTCTTTTATCAACTGCGCACGAGACACTCATTTCTCTATTATCTACTGTGTACGAGACACTCATTTCTCTATTAAATATTGTGAAGGAGGCATTAATTTCTCTATTATATGCTATGTACGAATCACTCATTTCTCTATTTTGCACTGTGAAGGAGCTACTCATTTCTCTATTATCAACTGTTTACGAGCACCCATTTCTCTATTACATACTGTGTACTAGAGACTCAATTATTCACTATTATCAACTGTGTACGAGACACTCATTTCTCTATTAAAAATTGAGAAGGAGGCATGCATTTCCCTATTTTCTACACTGCACGGGACATTCATTTTTCTCTTAAACATTGTGAATTAGGCACTCATTCCTCTATTATTAGAGGTGTACAAGCCAATAATTTTAATATTATACACTGAAAGGAGGCACTCATTTCTCTTTTACCAACTGTGTAAGATACACTCATTTCTCTATTAAACATTTTGAAGGAGGCACTTATTTTCTATTGAACATTGTGAAGGGCGCACTAATTTCTCTATTACCAACTGTGTACAAGACACTCATTTCTCTATTGAATATTTGAAGGACGCACTCATTTCTCTATTAAACGTTGTGAAGGACGCACTAATTTCTCTAATATCAACTGTTTACAAGACACTCATTTATCTATTGTTCATTGTGAAGGATGCACTATTTCCCTTATTATCACCTGTGTACGAGGCAATCATTTCTCTTTTATACACTATAAAGGACGCACTCATTTCTCTATTATCTACTCTGTACAAGACACTTATTTCTATATTAATCATTGTGAAAGAGGCACTAATTTCTCTATTATAGGCTCTATACGATGCACTCATTTCTATATTATCCACTATGAAAGGGGCGCTCATTTCTCTATTATCCACTGTCTACAATCTACGAGACACTCATTTCTCTATTATCTAATGTGTACCAGACACTCATTGTAGAGGAAGCACTAATTTCTCTATTATCAGTTTTGTACAATGCACTCATTTCTCTATTATCCACTGTAAAGGAGGCACTCTTTTCTCTATTATCCACTGACTACAATCTACGAGACACTCATTTATCTATTAAAAATTGCGAACAACGCACTTTTTTGTCTATTATCAACTTTGTACGAGACATTGATTTCTTTATTATCTACTGTGTACGAGACCATCATTTCTCTATTAAACATTGTAGAGGATGCACTCATTTTTTTTATTATACACTGTAAAGGAAGCATACATTTTTTCTATTACAACCGTGTACGAAACATTCATTTCTCCATTGTACACTGTGAGGCAACCTCTCATTTATCTATTAGTATCATTTCTGGGGACTATTTCGTTTAATCTGTTCTTGCGATTTTTTTTTTGTGCTATTTATTAAAATGTTTTTTTTGAAAGACTTCTGTCTCAAATTAAGGATTGCTGCTCTTTTAAGCACAGCGTTCTAAATACAAAATGAGGATTCAATGTTGCAGGTACGTGTAGAAAATTAAATACTCAATTTCCAAGAACGCAAACTAAATTCCCCGAAAATTTTCTTATCGCATCAGGAAACAAATGTGTAAACTGAACAAGCGTCTCAGCTTTTCTTTATCATCACCTTCGTAAATAAGATAAACGCCTAAGAAAATTGGTCCTTTAATCTGACTATTCTTTTCCCTATGGGCGAACAACATTAATACCCTATTCTACCCGTGAAGCTGTGTTGTATTGATTCCTGATAGATGGTAAAAAGTTGCCGGCGATATTCGTTTCAAGCCTTTGGCTTGTAAGCGCTTCACTCATTTTCCTGTTATCTTCAGGACGCAAAAAAACAGATGACTTCAAGCATTCTAGCCTTTCTTCCCCATTGATATACAGATTAATGGACTTTTATAATTCGGCACAATGGATTTTCACTGTAGCTAGACACTTTTGGTATGGTAGGCCGCCAGTTATAGGGGCTCCGGTTGATGATCCGATTTATTTCGAAGGTAAGGTGGTGTTAAGGTCGAGTTTGGTTTGACTTCAAAGTGTTCTTTAGGGTAATCCGCTAGTAGGCTGGGTCCGAATGGTAACCTGGTTGTTATTTAAACGAAGAAAGCACTTAGAAGAAAAATGGCGGTTTTGTAGGCTTTAATCTTGGCTTAGGGCTACCACAGTTCGGGCAAGTGAAATTGTTGAGTTATGCGTGGTTCGTTTGTGTGCCTCAGGTCTTTGGCTGACTCTCAGTGTTAATTAATACTTAGTGTTTCTTGCACATAAGTCTCTTTCTGCGTGGTTGTTTGGACATATGGACGGACGGATTGAGGACGAGGTACTGACTGGTGATAATAATGTTACTATAAAGCATCCAATGAATTACATAAGGTTTATTTTAACGTCATTTTTGATCCGCAGTAGGAATCAACTATGATTTTAAAAGTATGAAAGACCACATCCTGAAGTAAAAAAACAAACCAACTTAAAGAAAAAAATCATGGTTGAAAATAAGTGCCACAACTGACAATAATTTTTGTGGGTTGGAACTAGTTCCAACGAGTCTAAATATCAATTTGAGTGGTTAAAGCAATACAAACCTAGTACTTATAATAGATAAAATCAGGTGCCTTGAATAATAGTGAGATTAAAAGGGGCTAAGTGGACATAACTGGTTCTATAAATTCGATAACCAGCAGTATTGCTGGAAATCAAAATATATACCTTTAATTTTTGTCGATTTTTAAATCGTGATATAAGAGTGGCAAAAAGCAACACACATCCCCGCCAAAACATGAGCTCAAGCAAGTTTATAGATATTTAAATAATTGTAAGACACATAGTTAGTGCATCAAGCCTCTTCATGATGCAGAAGGTGTTGTTAGCTACGATTAGAAGCACGTGGTAAAGATATTATATTAACATGTTGCATATCAGTTTGCCGTTGAAGATATAAATAACATACCTAAAATACAAGTCATAATAATTTTTTAGGAAGAATTTACACTTTAAAATAATAAAAAAACTTACAAGGAAATTAGATTTTATATTAAGAAAATGAAAATTTAATAGCTAAGAAATATTAGTTTATAAGGAGTTCAAAGAGGCAAATTAAAGGCGAGTTTTCAGAAAAGGCATAAGACTGATCCTGGAAAATTTCAGCGAATTTCTCTTACTTCGGTTGTTTGTAAACTCCTGCAGTCACTTTTTAGATATAGAATTCTGGAGCATCTGGAGGTAAATAACTTAATTAATGATTCACAGTACGGCTTTCGATGAGGTTGCTCATACTTAACTAATTTGATATATTTTTGTCATAAACTGAGCCCAATGTTAGATCAAGATAGATTTCTAGATGTAGTATAGTTCAACTTCAAGAAGACTCTTAACACATTTCAACATAAAATACTCTTGATAAAGCAAAAGGTGCAAGGAATAGAAGGCAACTAACACAAATGGAATGAAGACCTACTTTAAACCGTAACAAGAGTATTGATCACTAGCGGTTTTACTCATGAATCTGTTTCCAAACCTTTGTTTTTTAATATATATAAAACGATCTTGATATGCAATCATGATATAAAATTTTAACAGTTGCTGACACCACGAAACTAGGTTCTCGAGCAAAATACCATTGTGATTGTGAAAACTTGCACTATAGACATCGATAGAGTAGTCAAATTGTCAGAAAGAAGCAAATGCAATTAAACGTGGACAAGTGTTATGTAATAGACATACTCGTATGTCATGATTACTCTCCAAAAGATTAAACTACGGGTGGTAAAGTTTTAAACATTCAACATGGAAACGGAATTATGTCTTAATCTTATGAATCTAAGGCTTTAGAAACAAAAGTCAAATACGGTTTGAATATACATAGCTAGATATTTTGCATTTAAATCAAAAGCTATCATTTTCTCCAAATGAAAAGTGATTGTAAAACTTTATTTGGAGTATTTGGTGTAATTCTGTTTTTCATATATGCGAAAGAACTTTTTAATTTTAGAATGAGTCTAGCTTTGATGGAATAAATTAATTCCTGAACTAAAAACAGACAGTAAGAAGATAGACTGAAGTATCTCAATTTATTTTGACTGGAAGATCAGCATCTACGCACTCAACCTATTGGTCTTAAAATAATAAATGAGTTTGCCAATAAAAAAAATATGACTTACTGTTTGAGCTAGATAACTAAGCGAGTGGCAAGCTAGTAAAAAAAGATATAAAAATGCAATAGCACAAAATTTCTTTTCTTATAAAAGAACAGAAACTTAGAATAACTTGACTAACTTTTCTTCCTCTTACCTGTCCTTCACTTCTGACTCCTACCCTTTCTCTTCTTCTGTAAATTAGCCTCGAGCAGATATTTAGGTCTTCGCTGGTTCGTCCTTCTGTAACTTTGGATGGCCAAACAACTAGTTTAACCGTTCCAAACCATGGGTAGTAAACCAATTAGTTCAAAACATACCCATTTTGGGATAATCAGACAACTGATTCCAACCATTCTTAACTTTGAATGTTCTGGTTACCAGTCTTAACCATTATTAACTTTAGATTAATAGTCTACTAGTTGTAATCCTTTCCACTTTCAGATCAATAGATCAAAATCATCACAGTTTAGGATGGCTAGACTTCTACTTCTAACCGTTCCCAACTTTTGATGGCCAGACCAATACTAACCTTTCATAATTTTGGGATGGTTTGATTCTAGTTACCCACGTTCCTACTAGTTACAGCCACTCCAACTTTGGATTATATCAGACCAAGAGTTCAAACCAGTGGATTGGCAGACTACCACTTCTAACTATCCTGAACTTTGCATGGACAGATGACTAGTTATAATCACCTCCGAATTTGTATGACAAGACTACTAGTTCTAACTACTCTAAACTTTAGATCCTGCGACCCCTATTTCTGACCTTTCTCAACTTTCGATGGAAATCATCGCTGGTTGCAACCATTCCTAACCACTTTTTTTTCAATTCTTTCTCCTCTTGTCAGAAAACCACTGGTAATCTCGTGGCTGAAATCACCAAAGAACTAGCAAACCTTACATAACCTTTTTGTCTAGAGAGCATAAGGACCTACCCCGATTCGGGGTACTTTTATTATATGAAGCTAAGGAGCAAAACTAACGTGTTCCTCGATTGGAATGATTTGGAGGGTTTTTTTTTTTAAACACAGAGATGAAGTTAGAGGAAGTGAAAACTTGTAGAGTACTAGCAAATGGGAGTGTGAGAACATGCAAGTCTCGTTGCCCTGCCCTTCCTTCCTGAAATAAAAGGAAATACTATGTGGTGTTGTGTGGCGGTGTCTTCAAGAATTACCAAAATAATTACCTTTTTTAGTTTTTCACTCTAAATGGTTGGTGTCATGCTATTTTCATAGTCATGACCATCATGAAAGTCATAACCACCACCATCATAGCTTTCACCACTATCATCATAGTCACAGTAATCGTCACTATCATCAACCCATTTCATTCTATTGCTTCCAACGCTCAAGGTCCAGCGCTCGAGTTTGCCACGATAATACACTCACCTTCTGCGAGGTCATCTTCTGGGTATCTTTATGTATAAAGGTGCCCAATTTAGGATTTCATTCTCTCTTATACTCAATACATATAGCAAATTAATCTTAAAAAGTCCCTCCCCCCCCCCTTTAAATTCAGCTGGTTTGGTTATGTATTCAGTTCCCCCAAATGTCCAACCCCCCTCTCTTCCATGAAGAATTGCTATTTGTGGTCATAGAACCTACTGATAGGATTTATTTATTTTTTTTTCAATCTCATTATTAATATGAGGTTAACGCCCTTGTTTGTGAGGCGAGAGGTCGCGGGTGAAACTTTAGCTGAAAGTTTGCCTTTTCATTGTATCCGCTCGTTGTTATCATGCCTAAAAGGACGCTTCTTATTGGAGGCATTTTATGGGCATCAACACAGGACCGCCCCGAGTGCATGTGTGAAAGGAGGAATAACCCATCTCTTGCATCCTAGAGTCTGTTCTAGGAATTTGTTTCCGTTCTTTGACTCTTCTCCTGTTTGAGGTGGAGCGAGTGATTGGTCGAGTCAAATGAGCGACGTCGCTGCTGCAAGACGAGGAATGTTGCGTTGAGCGGCGGCGGCGGCGGCAACCGGACGGACTTCCGGAAGGAATCGCCATCGTAAATTGCATACTAATTGTAAGTTATTTCAAAGGACTCAATAAGCAGGACTTGACAAAGCAGGGATTGAATGAATTTAAAGATTAGGGATTGAATGAATTTAAAAATTAGGGATTGAATGAATTTAAAAATTAGGGATTGAATGAAAGTAAAAATTGGGCATTGAATAAATTTAAAAAATAGGGAGTGAATAGATTTAAAAATTAGGGATTGAATGAATTTAAAAATTAGGGATTGAATGAATTCAAAAATTGGGCATTGAATAAATTTAAAAAATAGGGAGTGAATCGATTTAAAAATTAGGGATTGAATGAATTTAAAAATTAGGGATTGAATGAATTTAAAAATAAGGGATTAAATAGATTTAAAAGTAAGGAAGTGGAGAGATTTTAAAATAGAGGATAAAATGTATTTAAAAGTTAGAATTAAATAAATTTAAAAATAAGGATTTGAATAGAGTTGAAAATCAAATAAAATCGATTTAAAAAGAAAGATGGAGGAATTAAAAATCAAGAGTTAAATAGAATAAAAAAATGAACGATTGAAAAGAATTAAAAATTAGGAAATAATTATATTTAAAAATGAAAGAGTGAGTGGATTTAAAAATGATAAATTAGATTGATTTCAAAGAGAGGGATAAAATGAGATTAAAAATCAATAACTAAATAGAATTATGCAAACATGAGGGATTAAATAAATTTAAAAATAAGTCATTAAAAGGATAAAAAAATGAGGGAATGAATGGATTTAAAATCAGGAATTGAATATATTGGAATTGTGGAATTGGTTGATTTAAAATGACTGATTGAATTGATTTAAATTTTTTTTTTAAATAAACAGAATTGAAAATGATGGATTAAATCAATTTAAAATTCAGGAATTGCATAAAATTGAAATTGAGGGCTCATATGGATTTAAAAATCAGGTATTAAATCGTTTGAAAATAAAGAATTAAATGGATTTAAAATTAAAGGGTGGTATAGAGGCATGTTGTAGTAGTGTCGGCAAAGAGAGAGAGAGAGAGAGAGAGAGAGAGATAGAGAAAGAGAGAGCAGGGCGGAGAGAGCCGGACATCTTCACGCCGGGAAATCTCCCCGGACGCCCCATCGACGGGAGAAGCTCCACAAAATGAAGATCCCCACTCACATCATTTCGCCTTAGAGGAAACTGGGTTAATTTCCCGTGCCTTTGAGGAGCACCTCAGGGACGCGACCCACGAGCCGCTGGTCCGGATGCCCCTTCTCACGAGCGAGAACTCTTCTCATGGCCCAACACATACTACAATCCCGGGATATCCGGCGAATCTCGGGCCCACGCTATACTGCCCTGTAAACGAGGTCAGGTCGCATTGCATTATGTAGTCTGCGGAATCTAGTCTTACTACACTACACGCTGTGTTGTCTCCGGTACAGGGATCACCCTCAAGAAACGCCATTCACCTCCATCACTTTCAAAACCCAAACATTCCGACACACTCACCGCACCAACACACCATCTACATACCTACTCACACAAAGCGACACCCTCCACGAACCAGCAACACTCAATCCTCCCATTTTTCCCAGCCCGCCCTTCAGTTCGGAGTCACACAAACCTCTCTAAAGCCCCCATACGTTCTCCACTACCACCTCAAGCTACTCAAAACACAGCATTATAACACACATTAAACACCCTAAAACAAAATTTAATGATAACGCAACAAAGAAATTGAACACAAAGAATTCTTCATCAGAAGAACATAGTTCTAGCCTTCATCCAGGAATCAAAACCACAACTCTCGCTCTCCTAACAAAAAAGTGATGTACATATCATGCAAAACAGACAAACAAAGGACGAAGGGGGAAGCTGAATAACATACTTCAAAGACGACACAAAAACACACACCATCATAGAACACTTAAACAACCTAATTACCCTAAAAAAACTTTTTGGGAGTTGTAGGCTGGGTAAGAGGATTGCTTGATTTCCCGTAGGAATGAGAAATCACGAAAGGCGGATTCTCGGTCTCTTTATTGGACGGAGACTTGGTAGGCCTAGGCGCAATGAATTCGTTTGGTGTTTGTCGGGTAGACCCCTACTAATATCAGGGTCTACTTTAGACCTCCACTTCCTCTTCTTGAGCTGACAGTTGACCTTGTTACTGATGACAGAACTCCTTACTGATCTCGGCGTCTACTTTTGGATGTTATTTATCGTGTAGAAAAATTGTAGGCGTGACCCACTCTTGGTCAATTATGCGGTTTGGGCGGAGCTTACTTAAATGGAAATTTTATTCGTGTGTACAAAGGGATAGAGAGAAAATGAGCAGGAAGCTTTGATTCAGGTCTCTGTTAGATCATTTTAATTTGGGGACAGATATGATTTTAGGAAATAAGATTTCGTGTTTCACGGCTTTGTTACAATAAACAAAGGCCCAGCGTCTTCTCTGTTTCTCAGTTTGGTGTTTGATAAATATTTCTGTATATCTGTACGGCGTCTCCCGGAATTTTGGCGCGGCCCGAATGGTCAGTAAAGATAACGGAAGAAGCGCCTTTGCGTGTGTGAGTGTGTATGCATGTGACCGTGTAAAAGCGTCTCGAATTCATTTTTGCCTATATAGCCTTTACAAGCATACACTATTTGCCTATATTATTCAAATTATTCTATGAATAAATGTTATCCAATTTCAGTAGATTAATTGCAAGTGCATAAGTATTTGCGTGCCCATTCAAGATTTCATAGGACTCACATGACACTCATTTGTGAGTCCTCTTTGTTGATCCAAATCCGCCGTGCAATGGGGCACTATAACCACTCCCAACCATACACAGTTACATTAACTATAACTAAAATGACTTGGACCTCCAGCAATCCATACTGAACAAACACTACAAACCTTCTCAGTTTTGTCCAGTTCAGTGACACAAACGTAGCCTACACGAACTTTGCCAATATCCTCTCAACAACGAACACATCCCGAGGGGAAATATGACTCTCTATATCCCAAAGATTTCCACCAAATTAGACAGCTTACAAAAACAACTAAGAACCCAAAACACCAGTGACAACATAAAAATATAACACCAAACACCTAGGCACTGATACAACAACAATAACAAAGATAACGCTGCTAATCCAGAAGCCTTTAAACCACAAAACCGAGAGAAAAAATTTCTGGTTAACTTTTAGGAAACTCCCAAACTCAAACAAAGGGGAACAAGACAACATAATATGTAAACCCGCGCATCTCACTAGACGTCAATGAAACGATTTCTGCATATTGCACTTAAGAACCACTGAACTTATCATCACCCAACTTATACAGGAAGGTTTTAACCAATCCACACTCCCATTTTTCATAGTAATGGCAACAATTTACATAAGCACAACCTACGACACTGTACAAAGAAACATCTTCATGAACAATATATTAGGACGTCTCATAAATAATGCGCCATTTTGTCACCCGGAAAACGTTAGTTTCAAAGATGAATCCCATTCATGACGACCGGTTGAACTTGATCAAAATATTTTACGAATAAATGCAAGAAAATCCATTTGTAATTGTTGAACAATTGATTGAAAAACTACATCAGACTCATTCCCCACTCTGCAACGTAATTTAAAGGAGATTAGCAAGGCTTCACGATTTGGACAATGGATTCATCACGACCTATCTGAGGTAGACTTGCAACAAAGAATCAGCATTTAGTCTACTCTCGTTTCTCGACTAAAAAGTGAACGATTTTTCATAACGATTGTTACAGGAGACGAAAAGTGGGTTAGGTGCAATAATATTAAACGTTCTAAACAATGGATTAGTCTTGGGGAAAAGCTATACCTACAATGAAAGAGTGAATAGGCCTCATCCTCAGAAGGTTCTCATGAGTGTTTTGTGGGATATGAATAGGATAATTCATTTTGAACTTCTTAATTTAAATAAGACTATTATTAAAGAGGTTAATTTGATCAGTTGTACCATATACATGCATAAAAAGTCAAAGACTAATCAAAAGAAGAAGAGTGCCCTTTTATTATGACAATCTGCGACCTAATATCACAAGAAATATTGTAAAAAAAGCTTAACAATTGGGAACTAATTAGTAAGCCACCATGCCCTTCCGACTTATCCCCATTATATTTCTATCTCTTTAGGAGTTTAGTGAATCACCTGAAGAGAATGAAGATGTCAACGACAAATGAGGTTGAAGACAACTTAAAGAGAAAATTGGTAGAAGTTCTATTAATTATTGAATAAATAAATACCTATGCAAATATAAATAACTTCAAAGCGTTGTTTGATTTCTATTAATAAAATAATGATAAGCATGAAATAAAATGGCGCATTACTTATGGGATGACCCAATACAAAGCATAATACTCAACATCATCTATAAAATATGGCTTTCTATTTCTCACAATAAGACAAACAGATTTAGTTCACCACGGCAACCTATCAAGAACACACCGCATACATCGCCATCTATAGCTACGTAGATGACATCATCATTCTCTCAAAACACTCATAACGCACCCACAAATTTCGCACTTTACAATTCTACATTTAAGTCTCGAACGATGGCTGCAACAAAACTAAATGACCGTATCACATTTACAATCCTACACTACCCATTTTACAACCTACAAACGAGAATAAAACAGACACACCTGCATCATTTGAGTAAATATGCTACTCTTCTTTAAATCCATCACTCACACCTACAAGCAATACATCCTTCCCTAACTTGACTCTGCCTCCACAGCCTGACCACTAAGCCTCGCAACCATCCACCTCAATACACGACACAAGGTTGCAACAGGGTGACGCCTCAGCACGTCGTTTTACTACCCCCACCATGAAACAAAGGTCGTACCGCTAAAAACATCGTCGCCACAGCCACGGAATGCAATTCCTTCTTAGTACAAGAAACCCCCAAAACACACACCACTACATGCAAGACACACATTACCCTCCACGTAGCATGCACAAAGGACATACTACACCGAGACCCTCAAAGAAATCCGTGGGCCCCGAAACCAGGCCCCATTACCAACAAAACAATCCACCCACAAATAACACAGCAAGACATACACTCTCTGGGTCCAAATCACCCTTTCAACGCCATTCTACCAAGCGTCATCAACACGGAAGAAAGATCTCACCCATGCCAAAGCCACAAATGGGTCTCCATGTCAAGGTTCTGATGCGGTCAACACTGGCTTGACTGACGAAGACATCTTCCACCCCTGCCACCAACCACCAGCCACAACTCAGCACCTGTTTACACCATATTCGCACAAGCACAGCTGAAACAAAACTTCCAGATATATTGAGTGCAGGATCTTTGTGAGAACCCTCTCCGGTTAGAGGAGTTCATTGCTGCTGCCGGCTGGGGGGGGGATCCCACTCGGGAAAACATAAGGATAATTAAGGAAGGATTTAAAAGTATGGAATCACATGGACTTACGAATTTGTGAGTGAATGGATTTATAATTAAGGGATTGAAAAAATCTAGAGACAAGGGACTAAGTGGATATAAAAATAAGTGATGCAAGGTTTTAAAAAATAAGGGATTACAAGGTTTTCTAAGAACTAATAAATTTAAAAATAAGGTTTAGATTTTTATTATATAAAGGACTGAATGAGTTTAAAAATAAGAGATATCAGAGAATTCGTTCGGAGGTTTTTAACCTACGGGGATAAATGAGAACAGTTTAATATTAGAATTTATTATACAAAATTGTTTCCATTCGTTTCGGAATCTTTTGCTAACAAAATAAAAGTTTATTTATGCCTCTTGAATAAAACTCCTTGGGATATGGAGTTAAAAATCTGTTGTCTCTTTTTTTTAATGCGTCTTTATCAAAGAATCTTTGATTTCCAATCTGATTGTTTTAAAAAAAAAGTGACGAAACGCCGCACAACTGCGAAGAAGTTGTCATATTTAGTGTGGGTATTCTGAGAGTCCCCACACCAAATTTTCACATTGAAAAAA
Source organism: Ceratothoa steindachneri (assembly GCA_963969495.1). NCBI lineage: Eukaryota > Metazoa > Arthropoda > Malacostraca > Isopoda > Cymothoidae > Ceratothoa > Ceratothoa steindachneri. The sequence goes on from OZ018320.1 coordinate 109,389,223, forward strand.
CCTAAACTTTAACGCATATTTCCGTTCTGGGCCTATTTGTAAACATTATCAAGTGATGGAATTTTCTGCTCGGGGCCTACAGGCCAAATTGCATCGAATGGGAAGGCCGTGAACGTGTTAAATAGTAATTTTTTATTAGACTTATAAAATAACATTAAAAAAGTTTTTTTTAAGCTAAACAACGTAACCCATCTGACCTAAATTTCCTACCCTTTCTAATAACATTTAAAAAGGAAGGAGAATTCGAAAAATATATGCATCTTTGTAAGCATTTATCCAAGGAGATAAAGGTCATATATATATATATATATATATATATATATATATATATATATATATATATATATATATATATATATATATATATATATATATATATATATAATGGATAATACAGTGACATATTTATATTTAACTTCTGATTCAGTCCAATATTACATATTGAGCAAAATGTTTATTGCGTTATTGTGAATTCCTTGTATAAATAAAAACGTTTAATAACCTTCGATATTTTGTTTCACTTTCGACCTCAACCCAAAACCTACGCATCGTATGACCACGGGTTGAGCTCCAAAGGGGAAGGAGGATGGTAGGGAGCGCCTCGGACACGCTATTCTTTTACTCCCTTCCACACTTTTCTTCTATTCTATCCAAGGGATTTCACCGTTTTTAGGAGCTTTTAGGAGGACACAAGCTCCACAGTCAGAGAATCTACAACCTAGGAAAAGAGGAAAAGTTAAGTGAAAAGTTTCCCTTTACGTGAACGTTTTTCAAACCAAGCTGTCGAATAAACTAGATTAGCCAAACTCACTAGTGTACCTCAAACTGGCAGAACACAGCCCCAAGTGTATACCTCGGGGAAGCCAGCATTGACTGTCACACTATTCCCCAGTTGAGGAGCGGTGGACTGATTGGAGATTCCTCTTGTTTCTGCTGCTCTCGGCAGTGGGATAAGGCCCTGGTGGACTGATTGGAGATACCTCCTGTTTCTACCGGGGCTGTAGTGGTGGCAGTTTCGGGACTCATGAGTCTGAACTGCCCTGCCTCACCGATCTAATAAGGAGAGCAGGACTGATTGGAGATTCCTCTTGTTTCTGTTTCGACTAGATCAGAGAAGGGCACAGTAAGTTAATGAGAAGGCATCTTCGCCATGAATAAGAGAGGGGGAGTCGTTGGACTTTCAAGTCCCACTAAGACTCACTGGAAAGGAGAAACCTGGCAAGGCGGAGGTATTTGTGGGCATTTATGACAAACTTGGAATTGGACTAAAACGGCTAATAGAAGCAAACAGAGGTTACACAGTCATCTGCCACACGCAAGAAAATCTAGTGAAATTATCCACAGCAGAAGGCACGAGAGAGCTGGGCAAGATGGGGCTGTAACCGCGGCCATCACCGGCATTGGCAACAAGGAAGGCTATTATATGTAGAAGAGTGGACCCATGGGTTAAAGAAAGAACAGCTGAAGCCATCAAGGCGGAGATTGAGAGGAACCATCAATGAGCGGAAGTGGCAGAACTTGTAAAGTTCCTCAACCTCTCTCACGTGGTCAAATTGCTCTTCACGAATATGGAAATGGCAGCCAAAGCCAAGGAAGCAGGTTTAAAATTCTTCTCTATGATCATATCCCCAGATCAAATAGAGAGGGAAAGATTCTTCGAGCTACTAACCTGCTTCAAATACTACAAGGTCCAAGAACATTCAACTGGCTCTCCTGCCCCGAGTCTGGGAAAACAAATATCTGCTCTGAGTACGCGCAAACAGGACACGACTGGATGCACTGCGTTAGTGACACAAAAATGTGCATTAACTGTGCGGGAAATCACCGTACCCTGAGCATGCAGTGCCTGGTCAGAAAAGAACAGCTGAAGATGAAGAGAGAAGCAGCGGACAGACCAAAACCGACATACGCCGCAGCCGCTAAAAGCCAACACCAGCAGAACTTTACAACGACTCAAACTCAGATTGTATTACAACTGAACGACTCTACCCCTACTAAAATGCTGGCATGCATTCTGCATGCACATGTGATGAACTTAACCTGCCCTGGTTCATTCAATATTGAAATGAATAAGATGCTGGCTGCAAATGACCTAGAGACAATCAAATTCCCAGACGACTCTCAATCTGAAAAAGTCCTATCGGCAACATACCTCAAGACAAAACCGGCACAATCAGACGAAAACTCGGATGGGGGAAAACCCCAAGATATAACCTTAGCTACAAATCATCAACAGCAAACAGAAGTCCAGGCACCTCCACCTAACTCGCCCAAGCAGAAGAGAAATAAGAAAAACAAAGAAGAGCCGAAGATTTGGAAAGTAGACTCTAAACAAAAAGAGAAAGAGCTAGAGCTAGACGGCCAAGAAATCCGGCTCACCTTAGCTCTTAACTCACACACCATCCAAAAGAAGGAGATCTCTATGACTCTCCAGTTACCGAGGAGATAATCAAAGCATCTCTACTTGCCTGCAAAAAAAAAACTCTACAACGAGAATTTCAGGCTCTATGACCCATCATTATACAAGAAACTAAAGCCTGGCCGTCAAACGGCCCATAATAAGTCAGACCTACGGGATAGCATATAGAAACTGGCTAACCATCTTGGCACATAACGTGCAAGGATGGGCAAACAACAAAAACAAACTGTTCAATATCTACAGAGAACTGGGCCCCGATTTTCTTCTGCTGTCAAAAACTATCATCAAGGACGATAACAGACAGAAGATCTTTGGATACAACGTTCTACAAAAGAATTGAACAGAAGATTTGATGGAGCGCTAATAGCAGTAAAAAATGATCCACAATTCAGACAAGGAAACCCAATGGATGAATCGACACTGTCGATCATCATAAGGTACTCTATTGTAGACATCGAACTGAGCGCTGGTTACCAGCTTCCCCGGCTGTCATATCTGGACCTATACACCTGTTTCACAAAAGACCACCCAGTACTATTCGTTGGGGACCTTAACGCTAGGAATAGGGCAGCGGGATACTCGACGACAAACTCAAAAGGTAGACTACTCGATCTCTTAACTAGAAGGGGCGTTGCAGAGCGCATTGGGCCGGACTTTCCTACATATTTCTACCAAGGGTCAGCCACCAAACCAGATGTCGTGCTCACGAAACCAAACTTCCCCTTTCACCAACTCACCACTCCAGGGCCACTAACACCAAGTAATCATTTGCCCATGCTGATCACTATAGCAACTGCCCCTATCCCAGTCCTAGTTACCCCAAGAAAAGACTTCTGGAATGCCGATTGGGAAGAATACAGGAGGGCATTCCCAGCGGATATCCCTGATCTGAATGATGCATCTGAAGAAGATATGGATGAAGGGCTTACTGCTATTAGCGCTTACATCTCTAACGCCGATACTATAGCTATCCCCATTACATCACACACAATTACCATTCCTACAAAACCCACATAAGAGAGAGTGGTGCTACAACAACGATTCTCCCGCGTCTACGAGATCATCCTTAACATGGGCTACAACAGACTCATGGACTTCTGCCTCGTTCAGTATCTCAGAAGCGAGTTGAATTCCACGCTAGGATTAGAGCTCAGAAACAAGTGGAATAGAATTATAGAAAAATTAGACACGCAGAAGAACCCGAGGGCCTTTTGGACGACTATCAACAAATTAAAAGGGAACGCTTGCTCCCTCGGCCGATCTGCAATCAAGCATGAAGGAACTATGGGGGTCATACCCAGCGAGAAAGAGAAGCTGTTCCGTGGAGTCTGGGAAAATGTCTTCAAAATATCAGATGAAGAAGAAGAAGACTTTGACCTAGGCTTTGAGGACCAGGTTCTCGAGTATATGGAAAGGAGAGAAGGCAGGTTTGACCCTTATACAACCACGTGCATCCATTTGCTACAAGCTACTTCTCAGGAAGGGAGAATAATAACAGAAAAGGAATTATCAAAAGCAATTTTTTCATTTAAGTCTAAAGCCCCAGGGCTCTGCCAAATTACACTCAGGCATTTAAAAGAAGCATAGGAGAGACTTAGGACCAGGCTGATGAAACTGTTCAACGCGTCTCTAGCAATGAGCTACTTCCCGGATGGACTGAAGACCTCTAAAATGATCTTCATAGCCAGACCGGGAAAACCACCAAGCCAGGTCATGAATTATAGACCCATCTCCCTGCTGGAGACCGTTGTGAAGGTTTTTGAAAAAAATCCTCAACAGCAGACTGGCAAAATACCTAGCAGAAAAGAATCTACTGAACGGAGAACAACACGGATTTAGAGAACACCGAGGTACTGAGAGAGCCATATCCCATATATTGCAACACGCAGCTGCATGGTGGGCTATAGAATGCTGATTAACGTCATCTGCAGAGAAGTTAAGAAGGCCTTCGATAAAGTTTGGATCAAAGGCCTGAAATACAAAATCTAACGATTAAAACTCACGTCTCATTTCAAAAAGATCCCCTCTGTAGCTATCTAACCAATAGGCGAGCAGTGATCGCCTTCGAGGGGCATACAGGGGAAATCTTCGACCTCGCCTCCGGTGTTCCACAAGGAGGATGCCTTAGCCCCACTCTCTTTACCATCTTCACGAGAGAAATCCCTAAACCAATTGACGAAAAAACACTAAATATACAATACGCGTCGATATCAGACAAGTTGTAGTTCGGAGGACAAAGTCGGCAAGGATGATGGCCAGAGCCACGGTACAGAGGCCGAAAAGATCTCTAACTTCAAAAGACGCTGGAAAATCCAAACGAACGTGTCTAAGTTCTCTGTAACTGCAATAGGGAGACATCGTACCATCCCCTGCAATCTAGGAAATACCGATATTGAATACTCTCTCAACGCGTCAATTCTCGGCTACAGACTCTCTAGTACCGGAATGAATAGACACGTGAGCACCGGAACCGGATTTGCAAGAGCTGAACTAGACAAACTCCATTGATTTAGAAACCTCACAATAGCAAATAAGAAAAAGCTATACATCAGTTTGGTTAGATCGAAACTGGTGTACCTCAGTATACCTCTTAACGCATCATCGAACAAAAACATGTCGAAACTTCAAAGAGTGCAGAACCAAGGACTCCGTTTCATCCTTTGAACTTGTATTTCTACAAAAGAGGAAGTGACATTGATACACTAGACACCCTCGATCCAGAGAGTGAGAGTATAAAAATTACATCCCAAATACCAAAAGTGCCGAGCCAATCCCAAGATTCAAGTGAATGAACTAAAAAAAAATTATATATATATAGATAAATATATATATTAATAATAATAATAATAATAAATAATAAAAAAGTTAAAATAAAGAGTTCATGAAATAACAAAAGAAGAAAAACCAATGGAGATGGCCCGAACACCGGGCACATAAACTACTAATCTAATGCTTCCTTCCTTTCCGCACTATTTTCCCTCCCCCCCCCCTATATTTTTAGCTAATCATCCCCTCTTTTTTCCCCACTTTCTCTAGAAAAGAAAGAAAGATTTCACCTCAGGGTGGATAATAGGAGAACGTGACTTTTTAAAGGGAAACAGACACACTTTATTGTCAAATTATTGCTATTTTTTTATTAAAAAAAGAATGAATTTAATATTAAAGCCTTTATGTTGGAATTTATATGTATCACACTACCATCTTCAATTGACTCAACATGGTAGGATAGATTATATTCCAAAACTACTCTCATCCAATAAATATTAAATTCTAAAACAGTGGTGTTATTGATATTTATTTTAAGGCATTCGAATACCAACCTGAACATATTTACCAGATAGTTTTTAAACAAAGGTTTACAAAGGGTGGAAGAAGGGTGAGATTTCACTGTTTGGTAGATAAATGATCAATGTAGCCAATGAAAACTGTGTTGCTAGGGAGTGTAAACGTTCCACAATGGAAGGATGCCTTGTCACGTCGAGCAGAAACAGCGGGATTCAATTTAACAAACCTCTTTTATTAGCTTTTGTGTCTCATTATATTGTAAATAGACGTTGATCTCATCAAAAAAGCTAAATCGCTACTAACCAACCTTAACCTTACTTACCATATTTGGAAAACATAAAACTTATAAAATCTAGCCATTTAGGTACGCCAATGGGACCGCGGCGAGTTGAAGAGAAGTTGTACAGGTTGATTAAGGTTGAGTTAAGAAAAGGTTGCTTAGAAGATACATCAGACATTTAAAATATTTTCATGCTAAGATGACACCAGTACATATTTTTTCCATGAAAGAAATGGAAATTGTATTGATCGTGGACACCAGCTTAACATAAATCTTTTATAAATATGATGAAATTGTGTAAAAATAAATGTATTAATGCATGGTGGTTAAATGTATTTCATTGGCTTATTTTAAAAGTTGACTACATAGATGATGAAATTCACATAAGATCAGAATGTGAATCACTCGCAAGCCCGTGGTTACCAGGGGTAGGTTTGCGTTAGGAAAGGGCAGAACGAGAGTATTTTGTTTTAGCACAGGGCAGCGCGCGTGGGAGCCATTCACAGCCCACAAGAGAACCACCCGCTCTAAGGCAGAGAAGCGTGGAGATAGAAGCTCAGCAGGTTCCGTAGACGGAAGAGTGATGCAGTGTGCGGACGAAACGAAAGAGAGAGTAGTGTTGTGATTGGCTATGTGTGCGATGACGTGTTTAGATATAAAGAACTACGCGCATGCATCAGACTCATCGCCCCGCCCATTGGCAATAGGTCCCAGGAGCTCACAATTTTGTGCCCGCTTCTCGCCGTAATTCAAAACCGAGTGCCGACCGACGTATGAAAATCCAACGCCTAATCCACTGCTTTAGCGATAGCTCATTCTAATAAAAGAAGGCTGAACAAGTAATTGGGTGAGATTGGGATGATTTAGATTAATTGAATCAATCTTTGGTGGATGTAAAACTGTACTTATTATATATACATATATATATCTACTTGAGTAAGGAATAGAAGCATGACAAGGAGTGTTGTGATAGCCGGCAGCCGTTTTCTTTTTTAATTTCTCTTGGTCTTATGGTCAAATGGCATCTTTTAAGGTCAGATTCATTGTGGTGAAACGAGAAGAAGGCCGATTATCCGACGCATTCGCATCTGCTGAGCATTATCAGAACTCACAATTTTTACCTTGTTTAGTAAAGGACTGACGAAGAAAGCCTAACGGACTCTTAATTGTAAATTTACATTCACATTTCAAAAGGTAGTAATAATACTCTTCCTAAAGAGATTTTGTAACTACAAATGAAAGCTTAAAAACCTCATTGTTCCCCGTCCATCGACCAGCGTGGGAACCTGCCCCGGATGTCTGCCATTCAAAGATTTTATCTTAACTATGCCAGCCAATTGGACTGACATAATTAAGGGCCGATGTGAAAACTGGTTTAAGGAATAGCCCACAGCGGAAGCATAAGTCAGAAATTTTCCCGAAACAAGACTTAACTGTAGCCATGGAGGAGGGGGGGGGGGGGGAAGTAATTCTCACATCCGAGGGACTGGCCAAAATCATAGAGGGAGTTACCCTCGTCTCTATGTATGCTGGAAGTGGTTTTGGCACAAGTGCCTGAAGAGGGGTGGCAAAAAGGTAGTGGCAGTTGATTCGGCAGATACTTCCATCAAGTCCACCATGATTCATCACTTTTGAGGTTCCCATCGGGATCCATCCCATCCATCCATCCATCATCCCGGCAACATCTGGGCAGGAGGACCAACTGAGAAATGGACGGGAGCGCTCACAACAATTTTCTCGAAATCCACCGACGCAAACACTTACCGCCTTTGCCACTTCACTTTCACACAATACAAATACACATTAACTACACTTTTCTTACAGGAAGAAGAGAATAAATCAAGAAAGAAAAAGGAAGAGAACGAAAGGAGACCATTAATACCTTCACTAAGAGGGTCCCCTTGATGACTATCCCCGGCCATAGCCCACCTGAGAAGAGCAAGCTCTATGAAACTCTGTTCGCACAGATCAAAGTGGCACTCGTGAAACTCATTGAAGTGCCATCAGGATTTATTGCAATATATGCGGAGACCCAGGATGTGGATAAGCTCCTGTCGGAAGAGATAGCAAACCTGCTAAATACACTCAACCTGGAACCAAAGAGCCCTCCACAAGTGGCAGCTAACAAAAGAATCATCTGCCGCAAAGTGGAGAGCTGGGTCGGAGGACAGTCAGCCGAAGAAATTAAACACGAAATCGAGACACAAAATGCGCGGGCGAAAGTTGGTGAAGTCATCAAATTCTGCAAACACACGCATGTGTTCTAAGTGATCTTCGCCTCCACTGAAATGGTGAGAAGGCTGCCACCGAAGGACTCCTTGTATTCCCCATGCGGATACCAGGAGAGAATATAAAACAATAAAAATTCCATAGCATACCAATGTGTTTTGTATGCTAAAAATTGGAACAGCACACAACCAGGATATGACCAGAAAACGAGAAGCTGTGGTGCAGTGAATATCCTACATCAGGACATCGCTATGGCAAATGCGATACCTCCAAGTAGAAATGCCCCAACTGCAATGGCCACCATAGAACTATGGCCCTTAATTGACCAAATATGTAGGATATAATTAAAATGAAGGAGGAAGAGCAGAAGAGAAAACGAAGGAAACCTCGTACGAAAGCGCCCCAATAAAAGGTGAAGAGATGCGAACAACGAGAGTTACCCCTCAGAGTTCGCATCACAAACTACTTTAGTGTACGCATATCAATATGCATTCCGCACGCCAATGTAGCAAACGCCGTTAGACCCGTCTGCTACAATAGGGGCTCAACTCGCTCCTCAAAGCGAACGGACTCCCGTCAATAATTACGCGAGCGAACCCAGAATGATGTAAGGTCTTCAAGGACTCGTTAATTCCTAACCACGAGTTCAATTCCTAACAACTCCTTTTCGGAAAGCGACGAGGGCCCATGCACCCGTAACAGGGCAAAGAGCAAATCGAAGACTCCGAGCCCCCCTTTGAAGAAAGTAAAGCCTGTCATTGCGCAAGCTCTTACACAGGCCAAAAATAAAAAAAAAGAACAATAAGAAGCACAAAATAGTTAACACTACGTCGTGCAGAGAAACGCACTAAAATCTTTGGGAAAAACACGAACGACTGGACGAATCAAAGAACTCTTTATGGAAACGTATTTAGGGAAAAGATGCAGATATCATCTAAATTTCAGAGCACGGGATCGACATGTAATTCGGAAATGAAGATCAGGAATTACGAATTGTTGATCACAAATTATTTGCAAGAGTGCAACGACGGAGCCACTATTGCGATTAAGAAAGGGATAAAATACAAGCAAATAAGAAATCTTGAATAATCCTACCTGGCGATTGAGGTCGAACTCGGCATTGGAAAATTGGTCCTCGCCGCCAGATACCAACTACCAAGGAGAGACTTTTTACCTCTTAAGACTCCTACTGGTATATTTGGTAGAAGAACCCCCACGATATTAATGTGGGATCTGAATGCCAGATATCTGGAGTCCGGCTACAGGACCTTTAATGGAATCGGAAAGAGCCTCGATACTTCGCCTGACAGGAACATCGTCCAGCGAATATGCTCCGACTTTCCCCCCTTTGTCAGACGAAGAAGTGCCACGAAGCCAGAGATATGTCTAGCTAATCGTCAGTTGCTGTTCAATTACTACATGGAACCAGTCCATATATCATGTAATGAACATATAGGGATCCTACTTACCACCAACAGGAACCCTATACAAGTCCCAGCTGTAGTTAGAAAAAAAACTACAAAAAAGCAGATTGGCCACGGTATGCACGTCTTCTCGAGGCCTAGCATCGGCCAAATTTGGATGAGGCAATTTTCGAGGAGATCGAGGAGGCACTCGACGACCTCAACAACCATTTTATTAACGCGGGTAGAGCTTGTATTCCTAAATCCGAGTATAGGTCGATCTCAACCTACAGATGGACCGAATACATGAAGGATTTATACCATGAGCTGATATTACTTTACAAAATCAACGTCAGAAACGCATCAATTGACTCATTGCAACGAAGTAAAGAGATAAAAGAATTGCTAAATCAGTTGATCTCTGAACAACAATGGAAACGCTGGGACGAAGCAATCGCAAGCCCCGATAATGATGCATCTCCCAAAGAATTTTGTTAAAAATTCAGGTGTCTCAAAGGATCGAATTGAAAAAAGGAAGAAAATAAAAATAAGTAAAGAAGACGGAACCATCGAGGCAAAAGAAAGAAACATCGAGGAAATTTTCTGAAGTTATTGGGAAAAAATCTTCCGTATAACGGAAGAAGAAAAAGAAGATTACGACATAGAATTCGAAAGTGACATCATAGACGAGCTTAACACAAAAATGCATAGTACGCACCCACACCACCAGGTGGATAGACAGCGCGATGGAGACGCCGAGAGTACCGAGGAGGAACTACTTGGCGCGCTCTGTCATTCCGTTAAAAGGCTCCGTGTCAATCGGGGCTTACAAAGTTAAACTTCGAAAAGGCACCAGCCCATGTCATTGGGGAAATGAGAAGAATTTTTAACGCCTGTCTAAACACGGGATACTTTACAGGTGCTTATAAAACGAAAAAAATGATTGTTTTGCCAAAGCATGGAAAGAACCCAACGTTGAAGGAGAGCTACCGGCTAATTTCACTCTTGGAATTTGGCGAGAAGCTCTTCAAAAAGATCCTTAACCAAAGACTGGAATCTCACCTGGAGGAGAACTCCCTCTACAGCCCGTACCAATTCGGGTTAAAAAAAAGCTAAGTACGGAGATGACGATAAATGTCCTCACGGAAAAGCTTGGCCGAGCCAAACAGTAAAGGAGTTACGTGGACATTGTTTGGCGAGATGTATCAAAGGCGTTTGATAATGTGTGGCAGCGGGGAATGCAATACAAAATCCTACGGCTGGGCCTAGGGAAAAAATTAGAAAGAACTTCTGTGACTACGTCATGGCATGGAGAGAGTGCACGGATGGACCGAAGTTTCCGCTCAATGAGGTCCTCCAGCACGGGGAGGGTATGTCCCCCACTCTCTACTCGATATACACCGCAGATGTCCCGGCCCCTGCAAACCTCACTTGCCTCAACATTCAATACGCCAGATAATCACTTGTCCTTGAAGGAATGCGCCTATGCTAGCTCGTATGACTGCGGCAGAAATCGAGAGATTAAACATCTACGAGGCACAATGGGAGAGTCAAATGAATCAAGAAAAATTCAAAGTAGTCCTCATTGGCAGGAGACTACTTTCTAAAGTCAGGGTGGGGGATAGACGCTATCCCTACACTACTGACTGAAATGTACTCGGAATGAAGATTACTTCATCCGGGTACAGAAAGCACGTCGCTGATAGAATTTCTAAGGCCTCGACCGATATCAGAACTCTATACATGTTTAGAAAGCTCCGTGAAAACAACAAGACAAAAATCTACAATATAATTGTAAGATCTACGTTGCTATATCCCGCTTCCGCCCTCTCTTGTGTCTCGAGGACGCAAAAGAAGAAACTACAAGTCGTGCAGAACAAATGCGTGCACCTAATCACGGGTACTCGCGGCGAGAAAGAAGATGCCAAGAAGAGCTGCACAGGGAGGCGAGGCTAAGTCCCATTAACATTGGCATTGAATAACGGACATGGAAAATGTAAGAACTGGATGAGGAAATCATTCAAATGATTAACCAGAATAGAAGAGCTAGAAGTCATCTCAGATTTTCAAGCTCCGCTAGCCAAATGGCTGGGGAAGACAAAGTGCCGTTCTATGCGTATAAAAGTGCTATATTACTAACTAATTAATAAGGCAATTAAACCAAATAAGAAAAAATAACTCTGAATTGTAAAGAAATCACCGATTACGACTCATTTCAACCAAAAGAGACAAAAGGAAAGGAGACTGGAAGAAAGAATAAACAAATGCCACAAAATCACACACACTACAAAATAAACAAAACCCCAAACTATGCATTAAAGTATAAAATAATTCATAACAAAACAACAACAAATGCACATTTAAAATACAAAGTATATTAAGATTTTTAAGACAAATGGCTTGAACGCCAGTTTAACAGAAAACTATAATTACAACAATCAGAAAACTTACAATACAAATAAAATAAATGAAAGCAATAAGCCTGATCATCAGGCACCTTGCATCCCTTTGCAAATCTCCCACATTACTTTATCTCTTCGCCACTTTTTATTCACTTATCAAACCACGCAGCTGTTTTTTCACCTAAACAAATGCCCACACCTGACATTAATTGTAATTGAAACGAGGAATTGACCTGGTCGTGAGGAAAGCACAGATGACAATGGTTTTCTACCCGAAAATATAATTAGCGTTATTATCAAGTGTATTCGAACGTGAGGATCTTTGTCTAGTTGGGGTGCAGAAGCAGGCGGATAACTTTGTCTCTTATATTAACCAATGATCCATTTATATGATATTTTGAGGACGGAGTTGATCGAATAAAAACTGAATTCCTCGCCATGAATACTTTTCAGGGGCCTTCCATCTTAAAATGGCTTGTCTCCATTTGAAAATCTTTCATTCTCCTTTTAAGCACCGCGATCACACACTTTATCTTCACCACTGGGTATCATGCGATCTGTTTGTGTCGTCTGGCGTCAGAGTTTAAACTTGAAGAAGGGACGCTAACGGAACAGATTTTTGTGTGGCCATCTGTTCTTTACTTGTTGTTGCCACGAACGCTTTCTTGAAACAGTTATTTGGAAAGGAATGATCTACGTATCGTAGGTTTGCCATTGCAGAAAATGATTAGCCACTGTTGCCATTAGAAGGTTTATGGGATTTATTAACAATATTTAAAAGAATCTAAAACCTCCCGGGATTATTCCAACACCTGATAATTTCATAAGCTGCTTATATTAGGTATTGTCTATTGAGAAAGTGGCAAAATAGGTCAGCTAAGATTTATTCAATACCTCTGAGATAGAGAGGCGGAGGGGGGGGGGAATGCAGTCTTTTTATTTCTCATTTTCACCAATGCAAGAGGCAAGAACACATGCACTAATAAATACACCATCGAACACCTTTGTAGCCCAGAATGGGAAGAGATTGGTTTATGATATTCAGTCATTTAGGACTGGAAATCTTACCACTTTTAGCGGAAATGCGTGAGACGGTTTCCGTAAAGCGGCACTGAGAAAACAGTCTTTACTGTTCTGAAATGAAATCACCTATTTTTGTCCTTTTCGTCATACCAACAAAATTTCTGGGATAATTTCCTGGAATTTATAGTTCCAAGAAATAAAGCCCTAAAACAGGTTAAAACAGTAAAACTGATCCGCGAGCCGCCAGCTTTAGAAGAACGCCCATAATTCGCAAATGTCAACATGTCGCTTTCTTGTCAGAAGAATGTGATAAAGTACGTTTTATAAATAAGATGTCTCTTACCTATCCAATACCGATACTAAGCGGAGTTTTCAGTGTGGCTATTAATTCGTCTTTACCCACCAAATAAATCTTTCCAACCTTCTCAACTATCTTTGCTGTAATTTATATATTTTTTTAACATATTGGAATGTTTGGGTAATAACTTTGGTCGCCTGACGCAATTTATGATTGGATCAAGGCTTCCTTTTAGAGAAAGTTTTGAGTTTTGTTCATACACTTATTTTACCGGTTCTACCCCGACATTTTCTTATGTAGTCTTAGGCTAAGGTTGGTCACACTTTGTAGAATCTACTTCATCTCTACTAGAAAAGTTGAGAGATAGATTCTGGTTAGTAGTTCGCATGAGGATAGGGCCTAGTTTGACTTTATATGTTGTTGGTGTTAGTAAACTTTAGCTTTCACCGCAAGAGGTTGCCGGAGGTGGTATGAGTGTATTGTTCCGTCTCTATCTGCCGCAGCGCCCGCATGAGTCTGCATTAATTGGGTAGATGGGACAGTTCGTGAAGAGTTAGTTGTATGCCCTCTCGTTCCGGAGCACCCCGACTAATCTCTTCTAGACTACCGGCCATATACTTTCCATATCTTCACTTTCCTTAACTACACTGCATCATTAACGATATACGAGCCAAGGGTCTTTGATATAAAAATAAGCAAAGCTACGAAAATATTTTAGAGAAAGAGCGAAAAATGAGAGAGGATGAAAAAAGGGATGAAATATATTAAAATAAACGAGCTTAGTAAAGCAAATCTCGAGATAGAACATAAAATACAAATCTAGTGAAAAAATTATTAAAAAAACAAAAAATCACAAACAGCTGAAACAGCACCTAACATTTGACGTCACCAAGTGACATCAGTAAAATACAAACGGAAACAAAATCACAAACAGAGAAAAGAACAGAATACTTTCAGGCGGTACATAGTAGCAACGGCCACCATACACCAGGTGAAAACTTCTCAGTAAATAAGGAGGAATTCCTACCGTTAGAGAAGGTCAACATTTCGCTCGCACTTAAGAGCATAAAAAATGGCAAAGCGCCTAATAAAAGCTTTGGTCGAAGGTCTTGCTGCCTTATTAGCTGCTATTTCGTTTTCAAATGAAATCGTATTATTTGTTACAATTCTGTAAGAATTACAGTGGATGAGGACAGAATTATGAGAAGCAAGTGTCACAGGATTGACGGTTGAATTTGAGAGCTCGTACAATACAAGGTTATTTAGGCCCTCAGGTGGCTACTGGTAGGAGCACGGGAAAGGACATTATTGGAAGAAGGTGAACTGAAGCGCGACAGGAGAGCTTCGAAGCAACGCCCATTAATGCGGAAAGCGCAACCAAGTCCTTTAATCAATGCATCTGACAAGTCTCTCGAAACTTGGACACAAAATGGTCACAGAAATTGAGGATTACTCGGCCAAACAAAGGACCGTACTTGTTAGGAATGACCTGCAGGGGTCAGAAAAGAAACGAATAAGAGCATAAACATGGTTGATGGATATTGGTACAAGAATCGACAGATTATGAACAAAATAAATCTTAAGTAAATACCTTTATACATAAAGAGACCGAGAAGACGACGAAGGTGGGAGGAGTAATATCACTCAAGGGAAGGAGTAACGTGGCAAACTCGAGCGATGGACCGTGATCAATGCTAGTGCACAGCAATGAAATAAGCTAATTATATATATATATATATATATATATATATATATATATATATATACTTACTCTTCTGACATGTAATTTTAATAGCTGTTTAGATCCTTAAGCCTCGGAAAAGTGCTGAAGGAATGGTGGAAGAAACAAAGGAAAGCTGAGAAAGATCGAAGATGAGTCCCACCAACTACCCAGAGTCCGTCAAACACATCAAGTAACCCAGTACCGGGGTTTCCCTAATTTTTCCCCAGTCCGGGAGAGAACAACCCCTCCAGGGACCAAGTGCGGGTAGGCAAAAGGTTAAGGGAAAAGTTGTAGAAAATAAATAATGCTGGCAGGGAGCGAGGAAGAGGCGCATCAACAACCTCCCCAAGCCCCGCGACAGAGTTCAAGGGAATCCAGAGATGCGGCCTCCCCAAGAATTTGCATCCATTCCGAGAGGAAGTGTAGCTACTCCATCTAACAAGTGAACATAGTACATAGGGACATCCATGTCGGGCCATCAAAGAGTGAGCTTTAAGACTCAATCTTACAGCAAATGGGTACAACTCTCATCTCACCAGAAAATAACAGAAGCGAAAGCTGAGAAACTTATCAAATTAAACAAAAGAAAACTTTACATGCACCCCTTGTCCGTCCCCCTCCACCAATTAACATACCAGACTATCCCTATAATATCCCAAAGACAGATCAAAAAAGGTCAGAGGATCCAAACATGGGCTACCAGATTCATATCAACCAAGACCAAGAACAACAAATTAGCGTCTGTGGAACTATACCAGAGAACCAATAAACGAGACACAACATGGGATGAATATATGGCGTAAACACTACGACATATTAACTCAATCGAATTAAATCAATCAAATAACCTTATTTATGGGAAAAATCCAGCTTCGTTATCAACAAAGATTTGGCGGAAGCCCAAAAAGGACCATGCGGAATATTATTCCAATATTCCGCTAAAATCCAAAAGGAACTAGTAAACTGTAAGCCGAGAGAATAGGTAACCAGCGATAAAGCAAAGAAATTCTTATTACATTTTATCACCCAAATGAATGATGAGATAAACAAAAGGACAAAAACAAAAATAAATACGAAAGTAAACGTTGGGGAAAAAACGCAATAGAAAATACCGAATAAAATTTAAACAAAAAATACAAACGCTCAAATGAGCGAATAATACCGAGGAACAAAACCTTAAAGCAACACAAATAAAACCAAAAGTAAACAGAATAAAAGCCAAAGTTCACCAGGCAACTTGGCACATCCAATTGATAATCACCATCATCCAAATTATATTCGCATTCTTCCTCATTCGTATCTATTTACACATTATTTCAATCTTCTATCTCTCCAACTCATACAATTCACCATTTTTGTCATCCTAATCCAAATATTCATTTCCTAAATAAGACCTTTCCAATAAAGGCAAAAGCGATTGGAATCATATTTTCATTTTTCTGTGGATAATTTTAATATAACTAATATATATATATATATATATATATATATATATATATATATATATATATATATATATATATATATATATATATATATATATATATATACTACTTCAGAAATGATCAAGGGAACTTTTCTAGGTTACTACTGACGAGAAAAAGAAGAATAAAGTAAGCCACAATCGTTATAGCAAGACGAAAACAGAAAAAAAAGGACTAAAAATGATCAACAGAAAAGTGAGGTGATGTATGGTGCTTATCTAAATCTCATGTTTTAGAGGTCTTTTATTTTTACTAAATGAGTTAATAACTTAAATACTTATTTAAGCAAGAACCTGATGAATTATTTATGAAGAAAACGCAAAACTAAACTATTTTTAATCTTTTTTATCGAACAATTTAAAACTTAGACGCCAGGGAGGTTTCAATTATAAGTTTCGAAGTTAGGAATGAACAACAGATAATTAAAAATACAATTTTTTTTTGCATTCCTTACAGGCTTTAGTCGACGTTTAATTTCATTTGAATGTTTTTTTAATGTTTTTCTTTAAATTGGGACGAGATATATTTGATATTCTACGAATGTGTGGACACACATTCATTTGTGAGGTGAACAGGAATTATAGCGTTTGTTTAAATAGGTGCATCGTACGGGGCGCTTTTTTTATGGTCCTTTGGCCAATTAACTCGGCTCTAGGTTCAATTAATGGGAGGATGATGTTAAACTATATCGGAAAATAATAATTTGAGCTCAGAAATATCTCCTGTGTCTTGTTGTTGTAATTAAAACAAATTAAACTTTTTTGACCAAACTACGAATGAGAGTCTGATTTCTCGCGAAAATCGAAGCAGAAGAATGGATAATAATTTGACTCTTTCATTTTTATCCACACACACACATACACCCCCCTTTTTCTCGTACATTATACATACCAAACATAGGCATATGAACTACTGACATACGAGTAATAAAGTCTATTTCATTCTGACTACATGCACCTTTATACTGAGTGCGCATATATCAAATGTATATTTATGACTCAACGCATATAATTTTGTAATCTACCAGTCAAAACTCGTAACTGTACCTACATTCAGTAGAGACTAAAGGAATGTGCAAGAGAGTTAAGTACTTTCTCTCTCCTTACCATAAAAAAATCTGACCTCATAGGGAAACCATTGCTTTGTATAAATACATTGTCTCTCTATTTCATAAACGATTGTGAGTTGGAAATTGTTATTAAGACAACGAAAGTACTAACTCCAATCAATCTTTCTTTTTTCCTACGTCGTATGCGCAGATATTTATACTTATTCAAGTGTTACCTCCTGTGATGTGTACGCATATATATATATATATATATATATATATATATATATATATATATATATATATATATATATACAGCCTTGGCCAAAAGTATTAGGCCACCCCAGTTTTTCTGGGTTCTGCTATCTCAATTTTAATGAAACTCGTGCACATGGTGGTTTATGGTATATCTCACAATATACATTAGTTTTAATATTTGGTTGACCCTCCTTTAGCTTCAATTACCGCTTTTATACGGTTAAGCACATGATCAACTAGTTTCTTGCAAGTGCTAGGCGCAATCTTACTCCATTCTTCTCTAAGTTTTTGGTACAAACGTTCTTTATTTTTAATTGTTGTGTTCTTGATAGCTTTACCAAGAGTTCTCCATAAATGTTCAATCGGAGCTTTGAGCTGGCCAATCCATGGGAACAATACCATGTGTCTTAAACCATTGACGAGTATTCTTAGCTGCATGACATGGAGCGTTGTCCTGTTGAAAGATAACACTGTTTTCGACACTCCTGCATGCAATTTATCAATTAATGGCTCTAAAACATCCGATAACATGGAAACATAAGTAGCTGAATTCATCCTTCCCTGACATAAAAACATTTATCCGGGTCTTGTGGAAGACATGCAGGCACACACCATGATAGAACCACCCCCATGTTTCACGGTGGGTACCAAACATTCAGCCTTAAAAGCTTACCCAACTCTGCGACGTCCGAAAGTTACACCAGATGTGCCGAAAACCTGAGTAAAAAACATGAACGAAAATATTACCCTTATGTCGGAAATTTCTTATTTATTTGGGGCAAAAAACCCCAGATATTTTGAGTTTATTTGTTGATTCAATACTTGTACTATCTTACCTCATAGTTACTTTCATCAGACCATATGACTTTCGACCATTGCTCACTGGTCCAATTTGAGTGGTTTTTGGCCCACTGAAGACGTTTATTTATATTCGCTTCAGAAATCCATGGCCTCTTCCTGGCTTTACAGCCTTTCAGACCGTACTCTACAACCCTTCTCCTTCTAACCGTTCTTGTTGATATTTGTGATGTGCTTGCCTCGTTGAAGTCCGCACAGAGCTCTGACGATGTTTTTCTCCTGCTTCTGCGCAACTGACGGATGATGGATCTGTCATCACGAGGCGTAAAAAATTTTCGACCTGTTCTTTGTATTGTCTTCACCTCTTTTATCTCTCTGAAGCGCTTGAGAGTCGTTTGCACCACTCACCGCTCATCGAGAACATTTCATCTTCTGAGCAATTTGCCTTTGAGACATTCCATCTTTATGATGAGCTACGATTTGATCTCGCTCACACTTACTCAACTCCCTTGTTTTTGGCATTTTACTGTTTATTAACTTTATCTACAACGTATTTTAGCACCAAACACTGGAATAATCAAGGAAAAATAAGTTAATTGTGGACGTTGGTTTTATACATGATTGGTTACATACGTACAGTGCAGTATAAAAGCGTTAATTGAAGCTAAAGGAGGGTCAAACAGATATTAAACTAATGTATATTGTGTAATATACCATAAACCACCATGTGCACGTGTTTCATTAACATTGAGGTAGCAGAACCCAGAAACACTGGGGTGGCTTAATACTTTTAGCCAAGGCTGTATATATATATATATATATATATATATATATATATATATATATATAGAGAGAGAGAGAGAGAGAGAGAGAGAGAGAGAGAGATAGAGAGAGAGAGTGTGTGTGTGTGTGTGTGTGTGTGTGTGTGTGTGTTTGTAGTGGCGTGCTTTATCACGTCTTGGCATACCAAGGATCAAAGTTTTATATATTTCCTGAGTTGTCTCAGATCTGAACCAAACTTAAATAAGACGGTATCAAAGTGTCTGGTTAGCCGCAAGGCCTCTTTGTGTATTTCCTCTTTCAATATACACAATAAGCTCTAATATGCTTCCGGTCTGGGGAATTTCCAGTCCAGGAGAGCAGCTGTATGACATGGGGCCAATTCTTGATGAAATATCCAAGGTGTGTCATCATACCATTCATTTGCTTTTGGTAATGACTGACCTTTTAGTACCTCTATATATTTAACCTGGTTCATAGCATCAGTAGCAATGTGTAAGCGACTTGTTCCATGCACCAAAATGGTTCACCACACCATGATTTTCTTTGGAAATTTGACCATATACTTTAGACATTCAGGCAAATATTTCTCACTCTGCTGCTTTTTCGCACCTTACACACAGTTGTCCAGCACTGCAATGGTTGTTTCGTCAGAGAAGACCACCTGAAACAGTGGAATGGATAAAAGTTATGAAACACCATGCAAACTTTAGGGCTTGAAAAGTTAGCACCAAATATGAAAGTAAGGCTAGTATTTCTTTGTGATAATAATAACTAATGCTCTTTCATGTTCAACAGGTGAACTGAACAATTAGTACATATTAGATTAAATGCATAATTTTTACCTTTTCGCATTATTCACAAATCCACTCAACGTGATTGCTAGCTCAGGCATAACGAGCCTGTATCATTATGTATGTAAATGTGCTCCATTTACATAGGAATTATTAAGAAAATTGAACAAAAAAATATCATTAATGAAATAGATTAAGTATACGTGTGTACATATGTGTATAATTTTTTCTCCATGCTTCACTCTTGTTAAGAAGTCAGAAGAATTCAGCCTGTAAAAAAAAAGTGTTTAAATTTAAATTCAGCAAAATTCCAGAGCAAATTGTACGAGTTGACTTGCACCCTTACAATTTCTCGAAAATTTATGTCTTCATGCTGAATAAGAAGCTCCCTAGATTGAAAGCCCCCTCCTTTGTGATAGTGTAACTAACCCCTTCTTCCGTTCTCTTCTCCTGGCTAAGAAATTCCCTCCAACTGAGGTCCATGTCCGTTCTTAAAAATCAGATCGACGAATCCTGCCTCACCTTATTTTGTCTCAAGGACCGATTGGCTTAGACAACTGCACTCACAATACGTGTGGTTTGCGAGGATGGAAGTCCTACGCAAATTGAGATTATTTTTTATACAGAGCAGTTGTTCGCGGTCATAACTCTTCTACCTTCCAGGTAGAATATCGGCACACACGTTCGAAATAGGCGAGAAGGACGGCCTCATCAACAATTTCTTCATAAGACAGACGGGTAGTCATCGGGAGCGGTTTTAGGTTTTGCGGGGCCCTCAAATCAATGGGGGAGCGAATCGTTAAAATAAAATTTGTTTTTAAACAATATCTAATTTATTGCTAATTAATTAGCCAAATACATATTTCACAATTGAATATTTCTTATTTGTCTTGTTGAAACTTTACGCTTTAAAATAACTAAATAATAATAATGAAAAATAAAAATGATGCAATGAGTGAGTTTTATCTATTGCACGGTATTCGTTCATTTCACATGATTATATGTTTGTCAAATCTTTTTCTAGCCTTCTTGCTTGCAAACTCTTTGATGACATCAATAAAATACTTTTCATGATTAATGCTCAAGAGGGTGAGTGAAGAAAAACGGTCTGCCCCATGGGGTTTCTTAGATAATTTTTGATAAGCTTCATCTTGGAGAATTATCGCTCACCAGCGCAATTTGAGACAAACGTTTATACAGGCATAGATTTGTAATACGATTTCCTCACTGAAAAATGTTTCTAGCATGTAATGTTTGTGAATTATCTCATACATTTTCAGGTGAATCTCTTTGAAATGCAATGGATTTAATAAGATGTGCAAATTGCCAAAGCTCCAACTCCAACCCAGCCTCCAAGTCCTTAAGATATGAAGACACAAGCTTTTTAGCTGATGATTTAAGGTCAGCGGGTTTTTTTTAGATTTCTGATAAAACACAAATTTCTCCCGAAGGACGATGTAAGTAGCAATGCATTGTTGCAGGGCAGCTCAGAGTTTGTCAATGATAGGCAAGAATGCCGTCACTCTAAACTTCTCTCTCTCTTTCAGCGTAACATCCTCCGCGCAGTCTAGTTCATCATGTTGACGCTTGAGCTTCCTAATTCGATGCGTGTCGTCGTAGTATGCATCATTACACGTCATGTCACTGGGATCACATTTAGCCATAGCTTTTGGTCCAAAGTCCTCGAACTGTGATCTCAGGTCTTTAGCAAATTGTAAAAGAGACTAGAAGTGTGACAGCTGCATTGAGAGAGAGCCCAGATTTTTGCAACTGGATATCGTTACTCTGAAATCTTTCCAATACGGTATCCAAAACTTCAAGGAGAAGCATTGTTTCAATTTTTTTAAAACCTTTCTAAATACCACTTCAGAGCAGCTACAGCATCTGCTCGTGCTGACCAGTGGGTGAACGAAAGTATTTTGACAACTTGCAACTTCTGTTCTTTATTAGTCTGTTGTACCTCACGATGTCTCCTCCGACGATAAGTAGATGCAACAAGAAAGGAGCACATATTTTGTATCGGAGCAAACAATGAAGATGCAGCAGGACAGGTTTCTGCAGCACACTTAGCTACGAAGTTTAAGGAATGAGCCATACATGGTATGTCCCTCAGTTCACTACACTGATTTTTAGTCGCATGCGAGTCAAGTCGCGGACGACTCTACATCTCACCCTGTCGCGCGGTCGGTCGGTCCCTGTTTTGCTTTTTTTTATTTATATAATGACATTGTAACTATTCGGCCGATTCTAACGATATTTGAAAAACGTTGTTTTCCATTCTCTTTCGAATCATCGCCTATAGAACCTACACCATCACCTGTTACATTACCACCTAGACCACCACCGCCTGCACCTCGTATAACACCTATGCCTACACCACCTACACTACCACCACCTATACAACCATCAACTACAACACCTCCACCACTACAACCTACACCAACACTACCTACATCTACACCTACACCACCTACATATACACCACCACCACTTACACCATCTACACCACAATCACTTGCACTTGCATCACCACCACCTACACCACCACCTCCTACTACATCACCTAAACAACTAGCAGCTAAACCACCATCACCTAAACAACTAGCAGCTACACCACCACCACCCGAACCATCACTTTGATCCCTCAAACAAACTACATCACCCCCTACACCACCACCACCTATGCCACGAGTACCTACACCACCACCTAAACCATTACCGACTACACCACTACCACCTACACCACTATCGCATACACCACCACCAAATACACCACAACCACCTACACCACCACACAACCTGCACTACCACCTACACCTACACAACCACCACAACACCTACCTACACCACCTACCCCTACACCACCTACCCCTACACCACCCACTTCACCTAAACTACCTGCACCACCACCATATATACCACCTACACCACCACAAACTACATCACATACACAACCACCACCTACGCCACCACGACCTACACCACCACTTACACTACCTATACAACCACCACCTACACCACCATCACCTAAACCACCAACACCTACACCACATGCACCACCAGCACCAGTTACACCACCACTGTCACATACACCACACAACCTACACTACCACCTACACCTACACAACCATCAATACACCTACCCCTACACCACGACCTACTTCACCTAAACTACCTGTACTACCACATACACCACCATGTCATATACCACCTACACTACCACCACCACCTACACCACCAACACCACTACCACTACCACAACCTATACTACCTATACAACCACCACCTACACCACCATCACCTAAACCACCACCACTACCAACACCTACACCACATACACCACCAGCAACAGTTACACCACCACCACATGCACCATCTCCACCATGACCACTTACACTGTCACCACCTACACCACCACCACTCTTATCACCACCTCCTACACCACTATCACCTGCACCATCTCCACCATGACCACTTACACGATCACCACCTACACCACCACCTCCTACACACTACCACCTGCGCCATCTACACCACGACTAGTTACACCACCACCACCTACACCACCACCGCTCTCATCATCACTAACTACATCACTTACACCACCACCACCTACATAACTCACACCACCACCACCTAAGGTTATCCCGGGAACTATTTTGTTTTAGCATAAAATCATAACTATTCGGCGGATACTAAAGATACTTTAGAGCCTTAGGTTGTTTTACATCCTTACTATTCAGCCGATTCTAACGAGATTGGAACCCCGAAATGTTGTTTAACATTATCTTTTAAATGATAGAATTGCCAATGTCCTCCCAAGGTTATCTTAGGAATCACTTTGAAATAACTCCATAACTATTTGGCCTATCGTAATGTAATTTGAAACCCTTAGCTTGTTTTACATTCCCATTCGAATGATATATTTCCAAAGTCCTCCCAAAATTATATTGGGAATTATTTGACAATAACTTCATAACTATTTGGTCCATTCTTACGAAATTTGAAACCCTAATGCTGTTTTATATTTTCTTTCTAATGATATAATTACCAAAGTTCTCCCAAAGTTAGCCGGGGAAATATTTGGCAATAACCTCATAACTATTTTGCCAATTCTAACGAAATTTTAAATCCTTTTGTTATTTAATATTCTCTTTCGAATGATATAATTGCAAAGGTCATCCCATGGTTACTCCGTGAATTATTGAAAATTTTGAAGGTCGTAAGGTCGGTTGTTCCCCATCGTGAGATGACAGTTCCGGACAGGACAATTCCGCACCGAGAATTCCACGCAGGACAATTCAGCGCAACGAAAATTCAGAGACAACTCAGTGTAAAGCTATAAAATTACTTGTTTTTGCGACAACTTATTGAAATACCAAAATTAATAATGTAAAAAATGGTATAAAATAATTAAAACTCAAGAATCCTATGATAGAGTTTTGCGAGAACTAAAGATATTTAATCCTAATATAACGCCAGAAAACATCTTATGCGATTAAAAAGCATTTAATAATTGCGTAGCAGCTGTTTTCCTAACTACTCGAATAGCTGGTTGCCTTTTCCATCTTAGCCAAAGTGTATGGCGAAAAGTGCAAAACTTGAAGCTGGTTCAACTTTACCTAGGAAATGAAATCATTCGTACGTTCTGCAGGACGCTAGTAGCTTTAGCTTTTGTCCCAGTAGATCAAATTGTGACTACATTTGAAACCTTGCAAAATGAAATACCACCTTCCTTGGAAGAATTGGTAAATTATTTTGAGGATACGTGGATAGGGCACCCATTCAGGCGTGGAAGAAGAGATTGTGCATTTAAGCCATTTATATGGAACATTTATGATAGAGTTTAAACAGACATACCCAAAAACAATAACGCCCTAGAAGGATGGCATAGAGCTATCTAAATGTCTTTAGGACCTTGTGATCCTACCATTTATAAATGAATTGATTTTATACGGTTAGAGCAGGAGCACACGGAGAAAAATTTGCTGCATTTAGCGGTTGGTCAAAGGGATAGGAAAAATGTATCTAAATTCTATAGGGCTTACGAGGCTATAAAGACTGTGGTTTCACGGTTCAATGAAATGGAAAATAAAGTGGACTACCTTAAGACAATCAGTTACCAGATTGAACTGCAGAGATAAAATTTACTATTATTTTTTATTATTTATTTTTTATTATTTTATACTTTTTTTACATTATTAATTTTTGTATTTCAATAAATTGTCGCAAAAACTAGTAATTTTATATCTTTACACCGAGTTGTCACTGAATTGTCGTTGTGCTGAATTGTCCTGCGCGGAACTGTCAGCGCGGAATTGTCCTGCACGAAACTGTCGGTGCTCCAGTCCGCATTTTGCTTTTTTGTTGTTGTTTTTGTAATGACATGGTAACTATTTGCTCGATTCTAACGATATTTGAAGCCCTTATGTTATTTTACATTTTCTTTTGAAAATATAATTGCCAAAGTCCTCACAAGTTTAGCTGGAGAATTATTTGGCAAGAACATCATAACTATTCGGTGAATTCTAACGATATTTTAAACCATTATGTTGTTTTACATTCTCTATAAAATAATCACCTACACAACCTACACCACCACAACTTCCACTACTGCAACCTACACAACTCACATCTACACCACCCACACCTACGCCACCACAACTTCCACTACTGCAACCTATACAACTCACACCTACACCACCCACACCTACACCACCACCACCATCTACACAACCACCTACAGCTACACCATCACCTAAACCACCACCACCTACAGCTACACCATCACCTAAACCATTACCACTTACGCCACCTAACCCACCTAGATCACCTACGCCACATACAACCCCACAACCTACATCGCCATCACCTACACCACCAGCAACTACACCGACAACATCTACACCACCATCTACGCCGCCACTGCTTACACCACCACCACCACCTACACTTACAACACCTTCGCTACCTACACCACCTACACCATCACAACCTACATCACTATAACCTACACCTACACCACCAGCTACACCGACAACATCTGCATCACCTACACCACCATCTACACTACCTAAACAACCACCATCTGCACCATCACCTACGCTGCCACTGCTTACACCACTACCACCACCGCTTACACCAATACCACCACCACTTACACTACTACCACCTACACCACCACCACCTACACCACCACCACCTATACTACCATAACCTACACCACCATAAGCTACACCACCACTACCTACACTACCACCACTTACATTCCCTACGCCACTTTCACTTTTTGCAGATTTCTTTCTTGGCTCAATCTCTATTTGAAAAATAATCTAATGGGCCGACAATGATTGATGTTTCAAACACTAGTATTACAATATTAGACCTTGTAGTTTGAAGTGACTAACATCGAACTCATGCCATAGCTCCGGGTGAAAAGATGGGTTTTTAGCTTCTTTTTAGAAAAGTTAAATTGATTCAGAACCTCTAATGCTCTGGGGCAAGCCATTGAAGAGTCTTGGAATACAATATTTAAATGATCTTGTGCCTATTCTTGATAAGACAAAAGGTTCAAGTAGTCTGAGTGTAGGAAAATCGACCCTCTCCCTTCTCTCCCAGTTGAGACACGGGACGTTGACCGCAAAAACATCCGGGCCAGGCACCTTGGGTCAATCTCGTAACCACAGCTCCTCGCCACTCGTCCCTCTGAAAAGCCGAACGGTTTAAACTGCAAGATCTCCCCTACGAGTGTATATTCAATTTCACCTCAAGTACGAAATTGGAGACGCTTTTCTCTCAAGCTCGAAGGATCAGCTGGCCTAGAGGTAATACTTGCTGAGAAAAACCGTTGGAGTAAGAACCCTGCTGCGGCCCGTCCACAAGCCCCCCTCCCCCTTAGCCCAGTGGGGGTGACGAGGTATAAAGGCCAAACACTTGGGAAAAACGAGGTATAATCCGTGAGTCAAGGAGGCTACGAAGTCCCTGGCAAGAGAGGCCGGGCTACCAAGGGGACTAAGAAGCAGCTCATCCTCGAGCTAGTCCCTGGTTATCAAACAGAACTTTAAGTTAACTTGTTCAAGTTCAACTTACTCTCGTCAGAGAGACTCCTCCTATCCTGGTGCATCCTAAATCCCAGGGATAGTCCTCGCCCTTGAGGAATTAAGAAACGAAGAAAAAAAAAGCTCCCCCTCGAGCCCGTTGCCTGCTGGTCACACCAAACTCTAAGTTAACTTGGTTTAAGAACCAAGTTCAACTTACTCTCGTCAGAGAGACCCCGCCTATCCTGGTGTATCTTAAAGCACCGTGATAGTTCTCGCACTTAAAGAACCCCCCCCCCTGAATACCATGTGACCCCTACATGTGCCACACTCGCCTAAAGTCCCTTGTGACTGCCAATTCATCCCGTCCACCGCCAACCATCTGGTTAAGGCATGCGTCAAAGAACCCACCGGATTTCTGAGGTGTCTGGGCTCATTGGGTTTAAGGTCAGACTCAAACCCGCCGCCAGAGCAACCAAGGTATTTAAACTCCAGTAGAGACAATTAGCCTATTTCTTGTATATTGAAGTGAGTAGCGAGTTAACCAACATTATAAGGTCAAGTTAAAAAACCCTACTTAAAAACTTATTGAAGTCATTATTGTGTATTTATATTCGTAGCATTTCTGTGGTTTGTGTTTTTTTTGTAGTTAATTGTTCAATTAAAAATATATTTTTATTTTGGGATAATTCCTGGGCGCTTCACTAAATTCTTACGTGTTTGAGACCGGCTTTTCCTTAAAAAAACAAAAATAGCATTCTGCGACAAAAGTATTCTTCGACACTGAGAGTGACACTAGAATGACGTACTATCAAAAATTCTGCAGTGAAAGGGGATAATAAGGAATAAATATATGATGGGTAACTAGTTTTCAGGGCTTGAAACACCATAACACTAATTTTGTACTCAATTCTTGCCTTTATTGGTAACCACTGCAGAGACATTAAAGCAAGGGTAATTCTCTCCAAGTATGGAATACTCAGCACCACTCTTGCTGATCGATTTAGAATCATTTGTAGTTTTCTTAATTGGTAAACTGGCAAGTTATAGTAAAGGGAATTAAAATAATCCAATCTAGAAATTATAAGGGTTGTAGCTAATGGTTTCAAAAAAATCCGAATCTAGATACTTTTTAATCATGGCAATTTTTCTCAGAATTATATTAGATTCCTTAACTCTCAAATTTATATCTTCCTCAAAAGTTAGATTTTGGTCAATGATTACACCCAAATCTCTGGCAGATTCTTCAAATTGAATTATATTACCATCAATATTTAAACCTCGAGAATTTGTAAAAACTCGCAATTTTTGTGATGTTCCAATAGGAATACAATTTGTTTTATGATCATTTAGTTTTAATTTTTTGACATCATCCATCCCTTCAATTTATGCAATATTAGCTGCAGCCGCTCTTCAGTTTCATTTATGTCTTCCATAGCAAAAAAGAACTGTGTATCATCAGCAAAGAAATTAAATCTAACATCATAATCTTTTAATATTTCAGCAAGTTCCATTGTGTAGATAATAAATAAAATAGGACCAAGAATCCTGCCCTGAGGAACCTCCAAATCCAGTGTTCTGAGTGATGACATATGATTATTCACAACTACAGCAAATTTGTGATTTTCAAGGTAGCTTCTAACCTAGGCAAGAACTGTACCATCGAATCCAAAGGAACTTTGGATCACTCAACAGAATATTATGATCAACTGTGTCAAATGCAGCACTTTGATCGAGGAGAACAAGAATGCTACATCTTCCCTCATCCATATTTAAGATTAGGTCATTTAACATGGCACTTAGAGTGGTTTCTGTAGAAAAATATTTTCTATAGGCTGACTGGTATGGAGAAAGCACACATATTTTTTCTAAATAATCATTTATCTGATTTAACACTGAAGTCTCAATTAATTAGATCTGATACTGGTCTGTAAGATTTAAGTTCTTGATAATCAAGACCTGATTTCAAAAGTGGTTTGATGACTGCACATTTCAATAGATCTGGAAAAATTCCTGTTTTTAAACTGGTATTTACAACTTTCAGATATAAGTTACATAAGTCATTAAAGTCATCAGCATCAGTTACATCAGATATAGGAAAAGGATCATTTTTACTATTTGTCTTTTTGGATGAGCGAACAAGCTTCTTCAATTCTTCAAATAAACTTCTTGAAAGCTGTCAAATGTTTTATAAGGAACATCAGGAAGTATACTATGAAGGATATCATTCCGATTAAAAGAAGCATAAATACTTTCTATTTTTGTAATAAAATAATCAGTAAAATTATTGCTAAGCTTCTCATCTGTATATCCCTGAGTAAGTGTTTTATTGTTTGCCTTAACAAGCAATCTGTGAAATATTGAATAGAATTTACCAACATCTCCAGATGCATTATTGATTTTATTTTTTAAGTTATCTTTTTTTGACCTTTTAATTATATAAACTACATTATTTCGAGCTTCAATATAGGCAGTTCTAGCACTGTTAGTTCTACATCTCCTCCATCTACGTTCAGCAGTTCTTCTTCGCTTACGGGCTTCCTTTATTGATGAATTATACCAAGGAGAAAAATCTGTATATGTTATAGTTTTTTCATGAAGTGGACAAGTTTCATTATATGTCGTCTCAAAAACTTCATGTGTCAGAGAAACAAGGCAATTAGGGCATTCAGCTTTATAATTGAATAATGAAGAATCTTGTGACGTGCAAACACATTCATCATACAAAAACTCATTAAGTGTTGTTAAACAACTTGAAATAAATTCTGCAGAATTAAAGTTTGATTTATTGCGAAACAATTTTATGATCAGAGAATAACTGGAGAAAGAGACACATTTTTAACGTCCATCATTAGCATCTGTTAAAACAAGATCTAGGGTATGTGCACCACCTGATGTTGGTGCAGATATCAAATTTATTATATTATAAGAATGGAGTACTTCCAGAAACCTTCTTCCATAAAAGTCCTAAAGATTATCAATATGTAAGTTAAAATCTCCGCAAACAACAAAAGGACTAGAACTGTTACTTATGATTGATATATAGGAGGTAAATGAATAAAAAGTGCTTTACTTGAATTTGGACTCCTATAAACCACTGATAAAACAAATGTTTTATTTTTATAATTCAGAATAATTTCAATATATTCAAAGGATAGGTAATGTACAGTATTATTTATTTTTACATTCTTAAAATCAGTTGATAAAAACACTCCCACACCTTCACCTCATTTAGCCAATCTTAGCACATGATAAAATGTATGAGAAACTGGAGTCATTTTAATAATACATGGTTGATCATTTTCTGAAAGCCATGTTTCAGTAACCATAAATACATCATACTCATGTTCATTTATTAGTTCTGGTATTTCAAATGTTTTGTTTTTGACACTACGACAATTTAAAACAGCACAATTAATATTACTTAAATTTCTAATAGCCATGATCAGTATTATTTTTAATTTTTAATAATTCTGATCTATACATTGGACAATCATCACTCTTTGTATGGTGACCTGTATTTTCCTTTTTAGCTTTTAAAAAAATGTTGCACTTTTTATTATCTGACTGACAATCTCAGGTATTATGACTTCCAGAGCACTTACCGCAACGTTTAGGTTTTTTCAAAATCCAAGCAAGCTGTAGATATATGTACAAATCTTTGCCAATGGCAGCAATGTACCGGATGATATCAGTCATATACTTTACATCTTCCCAATTCAACATACAACAGCCCACCGTTTTTTAAAATCACATTTCTTATAGTAGGAGAACATTTAAGATGATTTTTTTTGTATTTCCAGCACCAAGTTTAGAAAAGAGTAATTCAAAAAGATTTCCTTCATCTAACAATTTTTTAATGTCACCATTTTTTTCTAAAATCAATTCAATAATCATATCATTCTCAATATCTCTAGGCAGATTCCAAAGCGTAAACCTTGTGTTTATCTTCTTCGGGGTACGTACAACATATGTGTCTTTAAATTTATTTTCAATATTCTCTCTTACCCTATCTAATGATACAGACTTTGGGCATTCCAAAATGACAGAACCTTTAATATTTATATGTGATTTATTGACATGAATATTTTTTTAGTGATGATGTAAGCCTGTGAATTTTTTCGGAGGTTACAATTTCATTTGTAGCAGGTTTTAAGGTAATTTTTTTATTATCTATTTTAGTTACATTTGCATAAGTTAGTTTCTCATTGCCTTCAAAAGTTAAAGGAGAATCATGTTTATAATTGATCAATTTATCAATCTTTTCATTAATATCCCCAATACCACATTACTAATATAGCCTTTAGATTTAATTATCATTTCATCAAGTTTACCTTGAAGACTTCTATTATTGTCCTTTGATTGTTCAAGTTCATGTTGAAGTGATTTCAAATTGTTTTGTAACTGAACAAAATTTAATTGGCAATTGTCACAATGCCAGTTTAGGTCATATTTTCCAATCGCTGTATATACTCGTATATCAGCAGGTATACCCACACATTTAAAATGATAACAATGCTTGCATAGATCACATTCAATGGAATTCTTCTTTACAGCTTTATTACACAAAAGACAATCCAATTTAGCAGTCCCAGAGCAAGAATTTAGTTCATCGTCCATGTTATTTGTAATTTATAAATTTAAATACTGTATAATAATTTAGTATAATTTTATCTTCAAATACTTGGTAAAATAATTTTAGCAAAGAAACCCTCACCTACTCTACTCCCAACTGCACCACCTCCCCCTCCACCACATACACCACCACCACCTACACTGCCGCTACCTACAATACTACATCCTACAACACCTACACTGTCACCACCTACACCACTGCCAGCTAGAACATCACCCCCTAAACTCTCACTACCACCACTTACACCGCCTACTGTACTCCTACCACCACCGACATATTCTACACCAAGACCACCTACAGTTCACCCACCACTACCAACACATCCTACACCACCTGCACCACCAACACCACCACCATGACCTACATCACCACCACCTACACCACTACCACCTACACTAGCTACACTACCTACACCTACACGATCACTACCTATACCTCTGCCCCGTACACCACTTACACCACCACCACCTAAGGTTATCTCGGGAATTATTTTGTTTTTGCAATAACATCATAACTATTCGGTGGATACTATCGAAATTTGAGATCCTTAGGTTGATTTACCTCCTCCTTTGAATGATATATTTGCCAAAGTCCTCCCAAGGACTTTTACAATAACATCATAACGATTGGGCTGATTCTAACGAAATTTGAAACCCTTAGGTTGTTTTACATCCTCTTTCGAATATATTTGCCATAGTCCTCCGAAAGTTATCCGGGAAATTCTTTGGCAATAACCTCATAACTATTCGGCCGATTCTAACGAAATTTGAAACTCTTATGCTGTTTTATATTTTCTTTCTAATGATATAATTGCCAAGGTCCTCCCTAGGTTAGTCCCTGAATTATTGAAGATATTTTAGGTCCTAAGGTCATAAATCAGTATAAGTGAGAGCACGCGACCTTTCTCAGCAGACCTTGTTTTATTATCTTTTGGGTCTCCTGATATTTTTCGGACATGATACTGGCGTTGTCATAGGACTGACCTCGGCAGTCGACAAGTGGAATGTTCTTCTCATTATGAGAATCAAGCACAGTTGTAGCAATATATCTGCCAGTGTGGCTTAGCATGGGAATGAACTTCAATAACCTTTCAACAAGGCCTGTAGTAGGCAGTAAATAACGTATTGTAATATTAAGTTGATCCATGTGTGAAATATCAAGTGTAGAGTCAACAGTTTTCAATGTTTATACTTCATCTGTTATTGAGGAGATAACTTTTTCTGATATTATTCCAATGATTTCCTCAGAAATGCTATGGGATAAGTGGGAATTATGACCACTACCTTTGTTCAAGTGTTTCTTTATATGTGCTGACAAAAAACTGCCGTATGTCCTCAGCAGCTCTAGAATCCCAAGATAGTTTCTATTGTGCACTGATCCAATCATCTCATCTTTGCCTCGAATGACTAACCCGCATTCACAAAGTAGCTTTAAAACATCTACACACCATTTCATTACTGATTGACAGTACTCACGTTCACTTTCTTTTTGTTGTACTAGATTAGAATCAATATGGACACTCGCAGTCTTTCGATATATCATTTCGACTATACTTTTTCTGTGCTAATCTGACCTACCATGACATTCTGTGGCATACCTTTGCGTTCTTCCAGTCATTGAAGCAATTGTGAATGAGCTATTTCCCTTTGACATAAGCTTACAATAAAAACGATACACTTTACCAGTTGTTTTAGAGTAGCAGAGGCATTTTAGATTAATTCTTGGCCAGATAATGAATGAGTTTGAGTGATTAATGTATTTGTACTGTGTTGAGTTCTATTTAGCCTTTTCACAATTGACTCTTTGAATTCACCTTCGCAATGTCTACATTCTGCACCTTCCCTTTTCAACCAACATTCACACACACATTTCCAAGATCAGTTTCAAATCTTTGTTCAGTAACTGTAATAATAATTTTAATTTCTTCTTGTGTCTCCTCGTTGCAAATGTGTTTAGGTTCAATTGCGCTAACAATACTAGGTTCAGCACTAGTTGTGGCTTGACTGGCTACTTCAGTTATTTCAGGCGTAATTGGTGTCTCAGCTGATTCAGATTCAGTTTGAGTTTGTGGTTTTGCAGAATCAGATACTGTGAGGTATGTCAACCAGTGTGTTACTATGGGTATTTTTTTATTCTTTCGATGGTTTCTTCCCTTTCTTGTCGTTTAATAGAACCGGCTTTTAACTTTCTCCCTTTATTAGGATCACGACTTTTTGATTTTTCCATTGGTCCTCAGTGCATTCTCACTGGCTTATTCTGAAACAGAAAAACATTAGTAGTAATACCTTTTAATTATTATATATCTATAAATAAATAATTATATATGTATATATATAAATATATAAAAAATCTGCATATATATATATACTTCAATTTCTACTTTTAATAAAATTATTGCTATTGTTTTATGCTTATCATTATTTATTTATTATTATTTATTATTATAATTTCTCCTTTTACAAAATATTCCGAGAATATATAATATATATATATATATATATATATATATATATATATATATATATATATATATATATATATATATATATATATATATAGTCATATGAGTTGCTGCTGACCAGTCTAATCTTCAATTTCACGGTGAATGTAAGGACACATAGGAGGCTGAGGTACATGTGATTTATTTATGGAACAACGTTTCGGGCGTATCACCCATCTTTAGGTTCTAAAACATAAATTAATCTAATACAGTTAAATAATATTAAAAATAATTAGGTTAAGACTATGTAGGTAAATAAAAAATTAGAAAATAACTCAGGAATTTAAAAGTCAAGAGAATCAAATTATCAATCTAATATAACACTATTGAAACGAAAAAAACACACAAAAAAAACAAAAACAAATAATTACAGTATAATATTGCTTACCGATAACTCAGGAATTTAAAAGGCAAGAGAATCAAATTATTAATCTAATGTAATCACTATTGACACTAAAAAAAGAAGCAAAAACACAAAAGTAAAAAATTACAGTATAATATTGCTTACCGATGAAGTTCAGGAGAAATCACAAAGTGAAGAAATTATAAAGGATGTGGCCTAGGAATCAATTTTTTCAGCCATTGTGACTTGTCACACAAACTCAGTGCAATTAAATCTCTAATATATAGAGGTTACCATCTCTCCTCCAATTATTTCCTAATGCACAATGACTTTCAGACTCTAAAGTCTTATTTTAAAAATAATTGTTACATCCCCCCCCCTTTGGTTGACAAACTAATCAAAAATTTTCTTACCAAAATTTACTCTCCATCCTTTCTCTCATATAATGTTCCCAAAAATGAAAAATTTTTCGTAGTACCAGAAATGGGACCTTACAATAAATTATTTACAAGAAAATGCAACAAATTACTCAAAAAATATTTCTTTTATACCAACTTCAAAATCACTTTTGTTGTTAACCCACTTTCCATAGGAAGTTTCTTCTCGTCAAAAGACAAACTTTCTCTAGAAATGAGCAGCCGTGTTGTTTATGTTTTTACTTGTCCTTGTTGTTTGCAAGGAACCTATATTGGTAGTACGGTTCGCTCATTGAAAGAGAGGTTTGTTCTCACATGAGAATAAGCCATCGGACTGGAAAAATATTGTCTAAGAAGGAAGCTTCTGTAATTAGAAATCATAGTATACAATGCAAGACAGAATGTTCCATAGATAACTTCAAAATAATTGGTCATAATAACTATGAATATAGTCTAAGAATTTTGGAATCCCTACTAATACGTACAAAATCTCCTACACTCAACATAGATAATACCGCTGTTCCCCTTCTTATTTCTTAATTTTAATTACCTCATTCAACAACCAACCAACCTTCTCTTATTTAACAACCAACCAATCAAATTCCTATCTTTCTTTAAGCCACATCCTGTATAATTTCTTCACTTTGTGATTTCTCCTGAACTTCATCGGTAAGCAATATTATACTGTAATTTTTTACTTTTGTGTTTTTGCTTCTTTTTTTCGTGTCAATAGTGATTACATTAGATTAATAATTTGATTTTCTTGCCTTTTAAATTTCTTAGTTATCGGTAAGCAATATTATACTGTAATTATTCACTTTTGTTTTTTTTTTGTTTTTTTTTCGTTTCAATAGTCTTAACCTAATTATCTTTAATATTTTTAATATTCTTTAACTGTATTAGATTAATTTATGTTTTAGAACCTGAAGATGGGTGATACGCCCGAAACGTTGTTGCATAAATAAATCACATGTACCTCAGCCTCTTATGTGTCCTTACATTCACCGTTATATATATATATATATATATATATATATATATATATATATATATATATATATATATATATATATATATATATATATATATATATGTATATATATATATATATATATATATATATATATATATATATATATATATATATATATATATATATATATATATTCTTGGAATTATGCTTATTAGTTGTATAAATTGTATTTTTTGGTATTCAACACATCCTCTGAGAAATTGCCCACATAATTGGGGTAAGTTTTTAAATATCCTCTATTTGATATAGGCATTTGGAATGTTTTCATATTATTTTGCTAAAAGGAAATAATACAAACCCGCCGTATTTATGCGAGCGACTCCATTCATTGTCAGCAAGAGTTTCTTCCGTCGTCCATCCGTCACGTTACCCGTTGGTTCGCCGTGTCGACGCAGGTGATCCCTTGAGCAGATCTTACTTAAGTAATCTCTCTAGCCAGAGACGGATTACTCTCCTTCGTTATTTCTAATTCGAAGGGCTAACAAGGATCAACTTCCGCTCATTCTCTCCACTCTACAAAGTCCGTGTACCTTAACCTCAACCGTGAGACAAGAGCAAGGAAGTCCGAGAAGTCCTTCCGTGCAGATTACCATCTGATCACCAAACCGACACTAGTTCCTGGAGCGGACTCCCCCCCCTCTCCCCCACTTCGTGATTCCCATTTGGAGGATAACTTGGAGCCTGATTTACGAAGGCCTCCTGAGGCTTCATCGAATTCACCGCCGCTGAGGTAAAACCGAGGTCCTAATCCTGTGATTTTTCATCCATTTAATTCACTCCCTGAAAATCCCCGTACTTCCTCGCGTTTATTTCAAGTGATTGTTACAATTCCCTGGCTATTCTCATTTATTTCTTGCCCGCCTGTATTAACAACTGGTCACTTATTCATTATTATTAGGGTCTTTCAACAAGGACGCTCGAGCTTTGTCAGGCAATAGTGGCCATGTTGTTAAAGCGACATCTGGCAACCCCACTGTGAACTGTTTAGTAGTACTTGGCAAGTCACGATGGAAGATTATAACGTTGAGCGGCGTGTGCAAATCATCAAATGTTATTATCAAAATCAGTGTTCCGTTCGACAAACGTTCCGCGCATTACGTGATTTATATCTTCGCCACAATCGTCCTGCCGAGTCCACGGTTCGACGCTTTGTGTCCAAATTCAAGGCAAAAGGGCGATCAACAATCAGCCAACACCCGCACGTCAACGAAATGCATGGTCTGCTGAAAACATCGCTGCCGTAAATGAGAGTGTACGGAACAATCCGAGGCAGTCAATTTCTTGTCGTTCACAAGAACTTGGCCTTTCTGCGACTTCAGTTTGGCGAATTATGCATAGGAACTTGGGTCTGCACCCATACAAAATCCAACTTACCCAGGAACTTAAGACAAACGACCATAGACAACCTTGTGTTTTCGCTGATTGGGCTCTAGAGCAGTTGGAAGTTGCCCCAAATTTCCCCCAAAAAATCATATTCAGTGACGAGGCCTATTTTTGGATGAATGGATTTGTGAACAAGCAAAATTGTTGGATTTAAGACGAAAACAATCCAGATGAGATACACCAGCACCAATTTGATCCCAACAAAGTCACTGTTTGGTGCGAATTTTCGTCTAACGAAATCATCGGTCCGTATTTTTTTGAGAACGAAAATGGGATTGCCATAACCGTCAACGGCGAGACCTACAGATCAATGATAAGCAACTTCTTGTGGCCTCAACTGAATTATATGCCTGATATGGATACTGACATGTGTTTCAAACAGGACGGCGCTACGTGCCACACTGCGTACGAAACGATAGACATTTTGCACCAGTGATTTCAGGGCAGGGTCATCTCGCGCGGCGGCGACGTCAACTGGCCCCCGAGATCATGCGATTTAACGCCATTAGACTACTTTCTTTGGGGCACCTTAAATCACAGGTCTATGCGAATAATCCGAAAACAGTTGATGTCCTCAAAGTCAACATAACGAAGATCATCCAGCAAATTCAGCCAGATTTATGCGACAAAGTCATCGAAAATTTGGCCTCTCGGATACGTTCCACCAAGCAAAGCCGCTGCGGATATTTGAAAGACGTCATATTTCACACTTAATGCCATAAAATGTACTTTCAAATTAAAAATAAATTGAGTGCATATATCACACACAACTTGTTTTATTTACATTTAAAAATTGAGCGGCCGAATTGGAACACCCTTTATTAGTTTGCTTAGTTTTCGTGACCAATAATAATTCTATTATTTACTTGTATATTAAAGGCTATTTTTGTAAGAGGTTTTTCTTTCAATAACTCCTGAGCTGAAACGGCGATCTCGATTCCCCCCTTTTATTGGCCAACCTTGGATTAACGCACTCGAATATAAATTGGGCACAAGCCCTTAGCCGGGACTTGCCGGCCTTGTTGAATACCCGTGGGCCCGACACTGTATAGAGCGTGACACCATCGTGTCGTTCCTTGACATTACTATTTGTAGAGGTCTACAACAGGGTTTCCCAACCTCTTTTGACCCATGACCCACTTTGAACCCGAATTTTTTTTTTGTGGCCCATGAAATTATTATAGCCTAAAATACCCCTTCAATTTACATATGCATACTATATTCAATAAAGATACCAGTTATGTCTATTTATTGAGCATACACAATTCCACAAGCATCAAATATATTTTGCATCTCCAATGAAGCAACCATATATAATAACCATTATATATTTTTATAATCCTCCATAACCCTATATTTTAAGAACGAGATTTTTTGAAGGTTTGAATAGGATTTTTTCTTTTAGTTCGGTCATCACCTAATTATATTCAAATTTCTTAGCAAAGTTATTTCTAATAATTCCTTTATAATAGAAAAAAAATAAAATGGTAAAGTTCAGAAATAAATATAAGTAGCGAATTTGTGTGACTTTTTTAAAACTAAAAGAATTACAAATGGTGAAGTTCAGAAAATTTATTAAAATTTTGGCATGGAAATTATTATAGCAAATTTAGATAAAAAAGAAAAAAGAATCATGATAGGCCGTAGGACACAGACCGAAGAAGAAGAATAAGATGGAGATAAAGATGAAAATGAAGAAGAAGATGAAGATGAAGATGAAGTTGAAGATAAAGATGAAGATTAAGATTAAGATGAAGATGAAGTGGAATATGAAGGAGAAAATTAAGAAGAAGAAGAAGAAGAAGAAGAAGAAGAAGAAGAAGAAGAAGAAGAAGAAGAAGAAGAAGAAAAGGGTGACAAGGGTGTTAAAATAAAGAGTCTATAAAGGGGATTAAAAAAGGCGGTTAAGATTAGCAAATAAGGCCGTAGACCACACCCCGCAGGGGTGCCTGTGTAACCAAGCTCTTCCTGTTAAGGAAGAGAACAACGGCTTGTTTTCTAATATAAATATAACATAAACTTTCACTGGAGAAAAAAAAATAAAGACTAAGATAAAATTCTTTGGCTTCAAAATATAGAACCTTTTTAAAAATAAGAAAAACTATAACAAAATTGAGTTTCAAATGCATTTATTCAATGAGATCCTTGTCGCTGATGCGGCTTACCCTGTTTTTCTATGTCAGGATCCATGTTTGTTAAAGGCAGACGAAGATGGCCTCAACTTACAATTTCTAAGCGCTTTCGTTCTTTTGATAATAGCTGAGAGACTGCTAAAACCTGATTCTATTTGGTAAGACGTTGGAAAGGCAATAATATATAATTAAACATTCTCCCAGAGAAAATCGTTCTAGCCAGAAAGACGCTCCGATCCCTATTCCGTTATGGGCTGCTGTCACCGTTCAATAAGAGAAAATTATACTTACTCCTCGTGAGACCAATGCTGCTGTACCCCGTCATTCCCATACAGACCTTAAGCAATACAGCGCTAGGGAAAGCACAGAAAGTACAAAACCTGGCACTGAAGTTTATCTGAAACGTGACGCTTTGGGAGCGTCTTTCCTCAACATTACTACACGCAATAAAGGAAATAGATCCAATGAACGTGACTCTTCACAAGCGAGCAATTGCTATATGAGAAAGAAAAATTCACCAAAATATGCAGGAAGAAATAGCAAATCAACTAAGACTACTGAACGAAGACTATCCTAAT
This sequence comes from Ceratothoa steindachneri, assembly GCA_963969495.1. Classification (NCBI taxonomy): domain Eukaryota; kingdom Metazoa; phylum Arthropoda; class Malacostraca; order Isopoda; family Cymothoidae; genus Ceratothoa; species Ceratothoa steindachneri. The sequence goes on from OZ018320.1 coordinate 109,429,505, forward strand.
ATATACTTCAAACAAGCGTTTAAAAGCAGCCAGCTGAAGACGCAAAGATAGATTATACAGATATATACCTATAAAAAGAAAAGACAAGTACAACTTAAGAAAAAGATCCGAAGTAGACATATTAAAATGGAACAACTACAACATAATAAAGGATCCGAATTGGACATATTGAAATAAAACAGCTACAATATAATTGTCGTGGAATGGCAAAACTCTCTCTCTATATATATACGTAGGTACTTTTGGGGCGTTGGGCCGAAGTTGGTTAAAAACTGTTAGTGAATTAGGAAATAGTTATGAGTCCCGTGGGGATTGTTCATTATTAACTTTGCGGGGTCCTTTTTAAAAACAAATATTTCAGAGTGCAAATTGGCCAAAGATTAACAGGTAGCTGGTACACGTAGAGGTTTCAAAAGAAAGTCAATGACAAAAATATATCTTAACTAGCAACAAAATAATATTTAAATATACACAGATATTGAGTTTAAAGGGAATAGTGACACAGACGGAGTTAAATTTCTACGTGAGATACAAGTAGGTTAATTAGGGAATTAACGTGGTCGGGTTCAGGATGGTGATAAAAAAAGGGGGCTTTAAATCGGGGCGCACACACGAAGAAGGATCGATTGGGTAAGCCAGATTCTAGATCATTCTGCAGAAGGCAACGGTTACAATTGCTCATGTGCTCGTTGCCGGAAAGGCAACAGTCGGGATACGATGACTGCGATGGTGGAAGTCGGGTTACCTCTCGCTTCATATGAGGGAGAACACGTAGATGTCCTTCGGAGATGGGAATCCTCGTCAGATAGTCGACGATTGACTATGGCAGAGTTCACGTCGATGTCGATTTAGCCTTCGTTCTTGAATCGATATCGTCGTTGTCTCCAATGGCGGGGGGGGGGGGGCGTCCTTCAGCTCGTTCGCGGTGGTAGGTGGGAAGTCTATTAGTGCTGTTTATTAAACCCTGTCGAAGGATTACATAGACACTCAGCGAGGTGGCTTTAGGTGGCCTGGCGGCCACCTCCACACACACGTGCGATTTTGTGGAAAAGTCGGTGACTCCTTGGGGGGTCGGGGGGGAGGAATTGTGATAACGTTGGCGTAGAATGTTTAACGAACTTCGATCTATAACGGAAAGGCAGGAATGTTGGCTGAAAGGCGGCCATGGGAGACGAGGAAATTGGTCCCTAAGCAAATACAGCTGGGGTGTGATAACGGCGTTGGCTGCACCCTTGCTCTAGTTCAGTCGTGCTTTCAAAGCTTCATGCGGTGATCTCGGGACCACGTGGATCAGAAGGGCACGTGGTCGCCCTTCGACCTTATTTTGCTACAATAATAAAAAAATCCGAAGTAGAGAAAATTAAATAATTAAATAAATTCACACAAAAAAATCAGAATTAGACACATTAATTAAGATTTATTAAATCATTAAAATGTAAAGAAAGAAATCAAACAAGAATAAGTGCATTGATGAATTATCCAAAAATAATCCAACTGCTCTAATTAAGAAAACAAAGGCTTGAACTCTCAAGCGTTTTAACACAAAATGTATCATACATAACCAAGTTCGTCTGACGACCTGGCACATATTTCTCCCTCTCTTAATTACACATACTTCTATCTATTTTTCTTTTAACTATCCCCATACCAATTTCTCTCTTTAAATATCAATCAATGGGAATTTGGCTGCAATTCCATTACTTGTCCACAAGTTATGAAATTGCGTGTTTACATTTAGCTCGAGCAATTTGATTACTCTGCAACTCACCATGGTTTTCTTGTAGTATGATGTCAACATCAGCCGCATTTGTCTCAAATGGGTATATTACCTAACTTAGAATCTTCTTTTTTAGGAGATCCCTCAACCTAATGTCCATATCATCGTGCAGTTTTTCAAATGATCAATGTAAAGGAAAATATCATCTTCATGCAGCTCTTCAAGAGTGGCAAGAGTTGAAAATGTAGCAACTCATTATGCAGGATATTAATCTTGAACAAACGAAGCTTTGTAAGAAAAGCACTGATTGCCTCTTTGCAAATTAAAAAGATTGTACTTCCTTGTAGCTGTTTTTCATCCTATTTAAATTTTTAAATATATCTGAAAGGTAGAAAATTTCGGAATTTGCAGCTATGATTTATTCTCCATGCTCCGTACCATTCAGGAATAATTCAACACTTTCTCATAGTTGAACAAAGCCATCTCACCTCTGTTTGCAAAATTAGTTTTCTAACCTCTTCATTCTTAACGCAAACTTGGCGGAAAAGATGATCTTGAAGTGGATTTGACTTGATAAGATTGACAACATTTATTTCATTATCAAAAACATCTTTCAAACGTCCTCTGATTTTTTGGCAATTGAATGTTGGCGATGAATCACACAGTGTATGCACAACACATTAGGAACAACCTCTTTTAAATATGCAATAAAGCCCCCGTATCTCGTCTTCGTCATCCTATTTACAGTCTCTCAACACATGAGTATCACTCCTGGGTTCCAGCTCCATGGGTAATGAGCATTGAATGTCTCAGTTCCGGTGTCTCTTCGCGTGGCTAATTAGTCCGATTCTCTAGCAGCAAATTCTGGGATTGTTTAGACAAGTGAAAGCGCCTGCTTGAGGGTTTTGTTAGCTGGCTTTCCATCATTTCTGCTAGATGGCAATGATGATTTCATTCAAAGGTTTAAACTCACCTCCTGAATTCTGCTCTTCACTGATTGCGTTTCTCTTCAAGAATAGTAGATTGATATGGTGATGAAGCTGGATTGCTCCTGCGCGTGAAGTTATTTAAAGTGAGGAAGTAGGTGCGCAGTCTTGGACCTCACATACCTGATGCCAGTAGTGCGAGTTTAGTGGCACGGAAGACTGAGACGGCTGGGGATGCCCTAGCACTGCAGAGAGCTGCGGGAAGTCCAAGTACCTGCTGGGTCAACCTTTTAAAGCCACCCCTCCTGGCTTTGCCTTCATCCCCCTTCTCGAGAAAGTCGATCCGTCGTTGAGGTCTTCACAAATTTACTCATTTGCTGGGGCAGGGATTGGCGGTGTGCCAGGTCAAGTCCACATTTCGGTGGGCTTTGGCGCACCACTTCTGCGGTTCCCTGCTGCTCCGAGATCCTTTACTGGTTTAGCCTGGAGCAGCAGGGTGTCCAGTTACCGTGTGTGGCCACAAAGAGGCACAGTTGCATATGCTATTATGTTACTCTTTGGAATATTTTTATTCTTGGAAATAGTCCAATACTTCTTTGAATATTGATGCTACTTTGGTATCTGTTGCAAGACTGCGAAAAAAAGCATTTCTTCTCAGAGTTCACTTTTATCATCAAAAACTTAACACGCAACCAGAATGGCTTGATTATTAGGTAAAAGAGTTTCATTAATCTGTAACGCAAAAATGCTTATTGTAAAAGTGCATCTAGTTGATTTTCAATATCCTCTACCATTTCAACGATGCGTCCTGATACTGTATTGTTGCTCAACGGAATAGAATCAGTAATTTCTTGGGGACTATGTTGCATAACAATAGAAACCGCCGCATATATTGAAGGCAAAATCAATTCTTCACAAATAGTAGGAGATTTTCAGGTTTTTGCTTGGAAATTTAATAAGATGCGAATAGGGAAGTAACAACGCTCAGTCTTTGGAAATCATTACGAAGTTTGCGGAAATAATCTGATGATTTGTCTTTCTTTTCCTTGTGCTTACTCTCCAGATTATATTTAAGTTTACCTGATCGCTTACTATCGTTACAAAGTTATGTCATACATATGAGACCCATTGGTTTTGTTATATTGCTTGGAGACTGTATAAAGTCGTATGCAAAAAAATTCAATTGAGTATTATCGGCATGGTTTCATCTTATCAGCCATGACTAGTCTGTGAAAAAACAAGGTCTGCTGACCAAAAGGCGCATGCCCTCCCTTATTCTGATTTATGTCCTTACGACTTTAAAAACTTTCAATAATTCCCGGAGTAACCTTGAGAGAACCTTGGCAATTCTATCATTCTAAAGAAAATGTAAACACCTTAAGGGTTTCAAATTTCGTAAGAATCGGCCGAATAGTTATGATGTTATTGCCATCATAACATTTTATAGCATAGCCTAGTATAGTCTCGAATAGTAGCCTAGCATAGTATATATAAACTAGCCTAGATTGCCTATCATAGTAAATCCTGCCCAGCATAGTATATCATAGCATTGTATAACAGAGTAGATTATGTCATAGCATAGCCTACCATAATATGGCTTAGCCTACAATCGGATAGCCTAGTCTAGCCTAGGCAAGCTAGGAAAACAAAGTCTAGCCTATGATTCCCTATAAGAGTAGTACTTACCATACCATACTCTAGCGTAGCTAGCATAGTATAGCCTAGCCTTACATAGCCTAGCCTTATATAGTATAGTTTAGCCTGGCATAGTATGACTCAGCCTTACATAACATAACATAACATAACATAACATAACATAACATAACATAACATAATTTCACGGATGACAAAAGCCACAAGGGCCTATCAAAGGTCATCCGCATCCGTCAAAACCCACCCACAAAAAGCACCATCGCCAGGGGAAGACAAAATCAAAGTCCCTCACAATATAATATAACAGATAAAAAAAGCCACAAGGGCCCATCATAGGTCATCCAAGTCAAACGGCCTCTTTTTTTAAGGCACCCAAACTCCCAAGAAAACTACATCCAGAGGATTGCGTCCAGAAACAAGGGTATCACCAATCAAAGCTTGTCAAGAAATAAATCATGCAGCTATAGATATATACAGACAATATTAATATATACAAAACTTAGGAACCATCACAACCTTCCCTTCCCATAAACTCATCCAACCTACTCTTAAATACATTTAAATTTTTACTACCTACTACCCTCCGCGGCAATTTGTTCCAGAAGTCTACCACTCTATTGGTGAAAAAATATTTTCTTAAATCCAACCTACACCCTTGCTTTTTAATTTTCAATTGGTGACGTCTAATCTGATTTCCATCATCTAACTCCAAAATCTTGCTAACATCCAATTTATCTATCCCAGAAAAAAATTTAAAGAGCTCAATCATATCCCCTCTCACACACCTCCTTTCGAACGAGAACATATTTAATACCCTCAGTCTATCTATATATTCAAGGTGCCTCAGGGAAGGAATAATCTTTGTTGCCCTCCGTTGCACTGACTCGAGAAGGTTAATATCGTGTCTAAAATGTGGGGACCATGCCTGTATACAGTACTCTAGATGTGGCCTAACATAAGAGTTAGAGAGTTTAAGAATAACCTCCTTACTTTTGTAACTGACATTTCTCTTAATGAAACCCAGCACTCAATTTGCCCTATTTCTTGCTTCAATACACTGCTTAGAAAACCTTGATGACTTATCTATTACTAGTCCTAGACCTTTCTCATCCTCTACTGAGCTCAGCCAATGCCCATCCATTTCATAGTTAAATTCTTTATTATCTTTTCCCATGTTAACAACTTTGCACTTATCTAAGTTGAAAGTCATTTGCCACTTATGTGCCCAGGATAACAATTTATTTAAATCCCCCTGCACTTTAAAATTATCATCAATATCTTTAACTACAGCTGCCTAATTTGGTATCATCTGCAAAAATTGACACTTTATTATTAACGGCCTCCCCAAGATCGTTTATATAGATGATAAATAATAATGGACCGAAAACTGATCCCTGAGGAACCCCACTGATAACATTCCTCCACTCTGACTTTACGCCATTTAGCACTACCCTCTGCTTCCTGTCTTTCAGCCACTCAGCTATCCAATTTGAAACACCCCCACATATCCCAATCATTTTTAATTTATGAACTAGTCTCCTATGTGGTACCTTATCAAATGCTTTACTAAAATCCAAGTAAATTACATCTACATTCTCTCCCTTATCTACTTGATTTGTTACGAACTCCAGAAAGTATAGTAAATTAGTCAAACATGATCTACCTGATCTGAACCCATGCTGAGCATCGCTGATTAACCCCTCCCTGTCTAGATGTTAGCAAATGCCTTTTTTTAACTATTTTCTCAAGAATTTTACAGACTACAGGAGTTAGGCTAACCGGTCTAAAGTTATTTGGATCCTCTTTACTACCCTTCTTGAAAATGGGGACAACATTTGCTCTCTTCCAATCATCGGGTATTTCTCCATATTCCAGTGACCTAGTATACAACTTTTCCAGAGCTATTGAGATACTTTCTATCCCTTCTTTAAGTATCCTAGAATGAATATTATCAGGGCCGGAGGCCTTGGTAGCATCTAACTCACCTATTAGTCCTTTTATCTTCCTCCAATCCACACTAATGGTAGTAAATACCTCTTTCCCTGACCCATGAGTACTATACATAAGACTATTTAGTTTCTCCGTTGTAAATACTAATGCAAAATGACCATTTAGTACCTCAACTATTTCCCCATCAGTTTCTCTCACAACCCCTTCATATTTGATAGGTCCTATTTTAACTCTGCCAGACTTGTTATTAATTTTATAGTAACTAAAGAACTTTCTAGGATCTTTGTTGCTATCCTGAGCTAATTTAATTTCTGACACCCTTTTGTTCTTCTTTATAATCTTATTTAACTCATTCCTAACATTCTATAATCACTTAAATTTTGAATATTATTTTCTACCTGTAATTTTTTATATGCCCGTTTCTTCTCTGAAATTTTTCTAGCTATCTCCTGATTCCACCATAATGGTTTCCTACTTATGTTCCTAATAGCCTTCATTGGGATACATTGCTCTTGGAATACATTTATTATATGCTTGAAAGTATCCCACATCTCATAAGCATTTTTACCTCTGAATTATACATCCCAGTCTACCAAATTTAGCAAGCTTCGAAGTTTTACATAATCTTCCTTATGAAAATTTGGAACTTTTACAGCATTCTCGGTTATTTTAATCCCAAGTTAAAACGAACTATCTGATGGTCACTATTTCCCAATGCTTCCCCAACAGTCAATTCTTGAACTAAATGATCACTGTTAGAAAGTACTAAATCTAATATATTGTCCCCCCTCGTTGGCTCATTAACAATTTGATTCAAAAAATTATCCTCAAAGCATTCTATGAACCTGCCACTTGTTCTATCCCTACCTATCATATTTTCCCAGTCCACAGAGTTTAAGTTGAAGTCCCCAATAATAACTGCATCTGTTTCACATCCCTTACTTATTTTCCTTATCATTAGTTCATCTATATCATCAGTCTACCCAGGTGGTCTGTAAAAAGCTCCCAAATGCACCATTCTATTTTTACTGAACCTAATATCTATCCAAAGTGACTCAACTCCATCCTGCTTTATTGAAGTATTTAAACTTGAAACAATGTTGTTTTTTATATAGATAATTATTCCTCCACCAATCCTACCTGTCTTTTGACTCATGTACATATTATAGCCCTGTAAATCAAATTCACTTAGAGTGTCACTAAATTCTATTTCATTAATCCATGATTCAGTAACACATAATATATCTATATCCTCATCGCTAATATAACTAAATAGCTCATCCTTCTTGTTTCTAAGACTACGAGCGTTTGTATAGAAACAATTTAACCCCCCCTATCCCTGAAGCACCTCTTCCAACCTGAATGACCTCACCTCTATTGCCTTGGAACCTATTTCTGTTATCTGCCAAGTCCATTATACTTTCAGTACTATAATCTCGTCTAGCCTTGCCTAGCAGAGAATGTATAGTAGGGCCTATCTTAGCCTAGAAACCACAGTAAAGCCTATCCTTACATAACCTAGTACAGCATAGCATATATAGTATAGTAAAGCTTACCATAGTATAGCATAGTATAGCTTATCATAGTATAACCTAGCCTAGAATAGTATAATAAAGCATAGCCTAACCTAGTATAGTTTAGAATAGTCTAACATATTATTGCCTATCCTATAATCGTATAGCTAGGCTTGCAAAGCCTAGCATATTATAGCCTATCTACTATAGCCTACCTTACCCTAATCTAGCTTAGCATAGTATAGTATGAGCATAGTATAACCTAGCCTAGCCTAGTATAACCTTGTCTAGCATAGTATAGCCTAGCTTAGCATAGTATATCCTATCCTATTGTAGCATGGTATATCTTGGCATAGCACACACAACCATAGTCTAGCCTAGCCTACCCTAGCCTATGCTAGCTTAGCATGCTACATTATAATCTAGCCTAGTCTAACGTAGAATACCCTTGTATAGCCCAGCCTATAATATCATAGCATAAAATGGCCTAGAATAGCATAGTATGACCTATAGTAGCTTAGTATGCCATAGCCTAGTATAGACTTGCATATATAGCCTATCATAGTATATATTAGAATAACCTAGCTTAGCATATATTAGAATAGCCTAGCTTAGTATAGTATACCTGAGCCTATCACAGTGTATCCTAGCCTAGACTAACTTATCAAAGTATAGCCTAGCCTAGCTTAACACAGCCTACAATTGTATATTAAAACTTAGTCTAGCCTAGCTTAACCTTCCCTAGTGTAGCATAGCATAGCATATCTTCGCCTAGTTCACTGGAGCCTAGCTTAGTTACCATATTCTAGCCTAGACTAGCTTGGCCTAGTATAGTATATCATAGCCTAGCTTACCCTACCCTACCCTAGCCTAGTTAGTATAGTATATCATAATATTGCCTACCTTAGACTAAACTATTAGATCTTGGCCTCGGGTTGCATAACATAGCCTACCACACGCTAGCAAAGCCTCGCTTATCCTCTCCTAGTGTAGCATACCTTAGTATATCATAGCCTAACCTATCATACCATAGCGTAAGCTAGCCTAGTAGCATAGCATAACCTAGCCTAGCATTAACTATCCTAGACATGTATAGCCTATATTATACTATTATACCCTAGTCAAGCATAACTTATTATTGTCTATCCTAACATATGTACTATATGCTATCCTATCATAACATATTATAGCCTAAATTAGCATAGTATATTTTACCCTTGTAATTATATATTAGCATAGCTTAGCATATTATAGCCTATCCTATAATATCCTAGCATAGCATAGCCTATTCCAGGCTTGCCTAGCAGAGTATAGCAGATTATACCTTAGTCTGGTCTTGCAGAGTATCGGCCGAAAGGTTATGATGTTATTGACAAAACAAAATAATTCCCGGGATAGCTTTGATGTGACTTTGACAATTATATCATTTGAAAGAGAATGCAAAACAACATAATGGTCTTGGATTTAATTAGAATCGGCCGAATAGGTATGATGTTATTGTCAAAGCAAAACGGGGACCAACCGACCGACCGACATATCGAGATGTAGGGTCGCTATCGACCTGACTCACACGTGACTAAAAATAAAGGTAATTGTTAACTTTAGCGGTGGATGATTTTGTGCGCGATCTTTAATGCTATTTTTCAAGCTACTCTTTTGCCGATGTGGCACCATCTTGCTAGAACCATACATCTTCCGGATCATGATTGTTGAGTAATTCGTTGACTTTTGGACGCAGAAAATTCTCGATCAGTTCACATTAATGATCTGATGTTACTATCACTGTAACGCCTGTTTTTTTTTGTTTTGTTTTTTTAATAAGAACCACCACACACCGAAATCACCTACGGAACACTAGACAGTAAGTTTCGGACTATGTAGTGGTCAAATACCTTTTGAAGACGAAAAGAAAGCTGCAGAAGCCCTGTATTGCAAACCATATATATATATATATATATATATATATATATATATATATATATATATATATATATATATATATATATATGAGGAATTAAACCACATTCTCCGAAGACAATTTAATTCAGAACAGTTTCGGTGTATCTCACACCCTTTTTCAACTGACACTGGGTAGAAAATATAAGAGAAGTGCATATAAGCATAATACAAGATCCCCTCTTTTTTTTCCCAATCCCCTACTTGTGGCTAATCTGGGGGGAGGGGGGGGGTAGGCCTAAACATATTGAAGGGCTGACATTTTACTATTTTGTTTATTTGCGATCTTATTACAGGATTAAAAGAAAATTGACCCTCAGATAGATTTAAATTAGAAACTGACGATATCAAGCTCGATTCTACGATTCTTCTCTTAACATAGTTAGCCGATTTAAATACCATTTTACTTCCATTGAAATCGATCCAATGATTCAAGTCTCTAACATGGCAAAATATTTCACTGCTTTCGCTGCCTACTCTAATATCTCTTTTGTGTTCGTACATATATATATATATATATATATATATATATATATATATATATATATATATATATATATATATATATATATATATATAAACTTGAACACTTTTAATTACGGACGAGCGTAAATAAGAAGGTTAAACCAGGGAAATTAAAGAGAAGAAGCAAGATCACGAGTGTTTTATTCTACTCCAACATCCTTGGTCTCTATGGCAACTTGAGAGAGCAATGCTCCTGTGTATATACTCGAGCGAGATTTAATGTTTCACGTTTTAGTAAGTATGAATGTGGATGTCATGAGATCATGATTATTAAAGTATGCAGCCGTTTTAATATTTTTTTATATTTTTAGCCTTTATAGAAAAATCCCGACTTAGATGACAGTATTTGTGATTGCCTTCTAAACTCGTATATTTATATTCAGGAAAAGGACAAGAAATCTTGCTTCATTTTTATTGGTCATCTAAATGCTCATCACAGGGACTGGCTGAATTCAGTTTCCCCCAACCAATCAACATGGTATTGCTGCTCTTGATTTTTATGATATTACTGGTTGTGAGCAGTTAGTTACTGGTGCAACTCCACATCCGGCAATCGTCTTGATCTTTTGCTCACTGATGTGGGAGGGGTTATTGAGGTTCAAACCACTGCACCAATTGGTTCCTCAGATCATCGAGGTTTGGCTTGTAAAATCCAGTTAGATTTCCCTATTCCAGACTTTATCATCTCCAGAGAGGTTGTTATCAAATCTAGAATTAATTGGGATGGGATTACCCGTGCTTTTAATAGTGATTTTTGGAGGGATATCTATAATGCTCCTTCCCCCATTAACGCATTGAATTTAAGGTTATTAGACTTGAAAAGTAGGTTTGTACCAATGAAAAATCTTAAAGCTCGATCTCACGATAAAGCATGGTTTAATGATCAGTGTTGCCTTTCCTTTCGTGATAAGCATGCTGCCTATAATCTTTGGTCTGATAACCGCCTTCGATTGTGTTGGAGAACTATGTTGCGATGAGGAATACGGCAAATAATGTTTATAAAGAGGCTGAAGCTCAACATAATCCCCATTTGAAGAATGTCCTCACAGGTTCGGCCCAGCCGCATATTTTGTGGTCAGCACTTAAATCTGCTTTGTTTGGTGTTGAGCCTTCTATTCCTCCCTTAATGAAGCCTGATGGTAGCGTTACATATCATCCTCTTGATAAAGCCAGCATTCTTGCTGACAGGTTTAATTCCAAGCAAAGTAGGGAAGAGATTCAGCTGCCCTAAATTTCTTTTATCTAACTGGGATGAGTATGGGGGAACTGATCCTATTGGTCTGTTTCATTGATTTAAAAAAATATTAGCAGTCAGCTAACTCCAAAACTGGCTGTCATATTTCATATTTTAGTTCGTCGGGGGTCATTTCCTGAATGCTGGCGTTCAGGCAACATTACCCAATTTCCAAAAGATCATCATCAATTCCATCTCCATCTCCCAGTGAATATAGGCCTATTTCCATCACACCGATTTCATCTAAGACTTATAAACGTCTACTGTCCAAACCTCTTACTGTATATTTGAGACAGTTTCTTCCAGTGACTCAGTTTGGCTTTAGAAAGGGGCTAGGCACTGCTGATACACTATTATTGCTGGTACATGAAATGCAGTCTGCTTTAGACAATAATTGTGAGTCTAGGCCTGTTTCTCTGGACTTTAGTGCCACCTTAGACACTGTCAACCATAATGGTTTGATTATTAAATTAAAGTCTGTTGGCATTGGTGGTAGAGTCTTAAGTATTTTAACAGTTATTAACTAATAGCCAACAACGTGTCGTTGAAGATGGGTGTTTTAGTCCTTATTCTAGAGTATATTCTGGAGTTCCTCAGGGTAGCGTTCTTAGGCCTTTGCTTTTTATATTATATTCTAGTGATATGTGGTTTAATATCACTAATTGAATTCTAGCATAAGCTGATGACACCTCTATGCTCATTTTCCATCTCCTGCAATGAAGCTAAGTGTTGCAAACAACCTCACTGAGGATTTAAATAAAGTTCATTCTTGGTCTCTTTTGTGGGTGATGAAATTGAACCCTAGTAAGTCTAAGGAAATGTTTGTGAGTTGTCCTAGATCTCTCTTACCTGAACATTCCAATTTGTTAATAAATGGAGCTTTGATTAATAAGGCGGACCAGTTCAAGCTCTTGGGAGTAACTCTAGATTCGAAACTCACTTTTGAAACGCATCTAAGATACATGTCTCGGGATATCTAACAGAAATTGGGCATTCTTCGTAATTCTAAGAAAAATTATGAGGAAGATGTTGTTCTTCGCAAGTGTTTCTTTTCTTTTGTTCTACCTCATTTTGAGTATTGCTCTGCTGTATGGAGTTCTGCTGCGGACTCATCTGAGATTGCTTGATCGTGCATCTAATTAGCTAAAGTTTTACTATCGGATTTGGATTTAGACATTAGTCATCGTAAAGATGTTGGAGCTCTTTGTATTTTATTTAAAGTAGTGAATGATGCGAATCATCTTCTGCATAAATTTTTGCCGAGATTTTAACAACCAGCCAGAGTTGCTAGGTATTCTGAGACTGTAAATTCCATGGCATTCAAAATTGCTCGTCATTCTATGTACATATCAGTTTTCTAAGTGCTTTTTACCGTGGTTATGTAGATTATGGAATACCTTGCCCGCAAATATTGTGCCTGCTCTTACGCTTGATAAGTTTAAAAGATTTGCTAATGTCTTTTTGTTGCGTAATCGTGGGGCTGTTTAATTCTTTATCCTTTCTTTCTTGCTGTGCTTTGACCTGCACTGACACCTCTTGGTGGTATAATTTCCAAAATTTTCAGTGTGGCTCTTTGCATGGTCTATATAATAATAATAATAATAATGACATCATCTTCAAGGACGAACAACAGAGGAATAAATATTATTGAAAGATACAATGGAGGTCATACAAAAAGCAAAAGACAATCACTAACGTGTTATTCAAATAAAAGACTATCGCTGGCGTGTTATAAAACAAATGATAATTGGGAAAATCAATTGATAAAAGGAGAACAAGGAACGGTAATTAGAAATACTAATGTATGCACAGAAACATAGTTATATATTAATACATAAATGTAACAGATACATACTGTCGAGGAACGACACAGCATGTCCCACGGTCTAATATGGGTACATACTTAATTGAGTCAGACCGGCAAATCTCGGCCCTGTACTCAGGCAGGTATGCTGCGAAGGGAAGGCAATGGCCTCCCAAAGTAAGAGTGCGACTTAATTACAGGTTGGCTATTCGAAAGGGGAACTCGTTTGCTAGATTCAACTCAGGAATTAGTTAAGGAAACACCTCTACAAAAATAAGCTTTAATATAATATAAATGATTAAATATAGAGACAAGAAAAATGATGGAAATTAGCACAAAGGTTAGCTTGACAATGAAATTTATAGCGGGCAGGAATTAATGGAAGCTGGGCCCGGGAATTATTAATTAATTCGACGGTTAAAATAAGATGAGTAAGATTACTAAATCTTCTCGTTATGGGATGATGGGGTCTTTTTAGTACTTGAGAGAATGAAGTGACTTACCAGGGTAAGATTCTGGATTACCTCGGATGATTGACGGGAGCGGAAGACCAGTGGCAAGGTCTTCGTAGAATGAACTCGGGGTATGAGCGTTTAGGAAACTCCAACAGGTTTGCGATTACTCCCACTTCCGGGGGAGGGGGGGAGCAACCACAGTAGAGACTCGTCAACGGAACGGCGTAGAATCTCCACAAAGACGGATGAGAAGAGGCAAGCCCAGGACAGTCTTTCGGGAGGTAATAAAGTAGTGGTAATCTTCCTCTGAACAGAGCGGATTACGGAGAGGATCTGCTCAAGAGATCACGACGACAAAGCTCGGTTCAACTGGGATACAGATGCTCTTGATCTGAACGACAAGACTCCCTAACTCGCACTCTCTGATGAGAACTCTGCACTTCGTCTTAAATAGGGGAGTTCGTCTGGAGGCAAGAGATGGAGGCGCAAGACGAGCGAACTCCCAAGGCATAGCATGGCGCCAGACAATGCAAACAAGGTTAGTTTGATAATCGCCGTTTTGAGTGGGAACGGTGGTCATAAATGAAAACAGACATAGCTGGCGCCAGTCTCGCTTGCGCTTCGCTACTAAGATTAAAATTTAAAATCTAAAAAAAAGCAGCCATGGTTAAATTTGTATAAATTTTCTGAACTTCGCCAATTATAATAATTTTAAAAAGGAACTCTAAACTAAATTTCCCCCCTTTCAAAATATCACGTTGCTAAAATATAGTTATAGAAGAAGATATATAAAAATTTCTTTTCTGAACTTCACCATTTTGTTTTTTGATATTATAAAAGAATTATTAGAAATAACTTGACAAAAAAACATAAGTCATAACCAAATTAAGATGAAATTATTATTTAAATACTCAAAAAATCCCCTTCTTAAATTATAGTTAGTGATGATATATTATATATATATATATATATATATATATATATATATATATATGGTTATTTAGTTAGAAGAAGAGTCAGTTCTGAATTTGTGTACCTTTTGTGACAGTAACTCGCACTTCATTTTCTCTCACCTTTTGGCCCAAGTGCTTTCTAGCTTGTCTGCTGTAAAATCAATGGATCTTGATTTCAAATCTAGGCCCGATGATAAATGAAGTCTGGATGGAAGTTGTGTTTAGTGCCTTAAAGAGAAATATTGAGGAAATCGGTCGAGACTTTGTAACAAATATATATGTATATATTTAGACACTGATGAGGAACAGATAGTGATGATTGGCCTAAAATAAGTGATGAACGACAAAGAAAAGAAACTCCTTTTTCTTGTTTCATGTGCTCATTTACGTCCAGTTTCTCTTTTTCTTGTATTATATAGTTATATAATAGTTTGAAATACGAGAGAAAGATCCATATATATATATATATATATATATATATATATATATATATATATATATATATATATATATATATATATATTATATGGTTATATAGTCTGCAATACGAGGTTTAAGCATCTTTGTTTCTGACTTCAAATTATTATTTTTGAAAGGCAGAAATCAAATATGGTGAAAGCCTCAATAAGTTTTGCAATTCGGATATAAGGAAACGAGATATGAGGAAAAGTGTTTTATTATTTTTCAATATAACTACCCTCGACTTCAATGCACTTGCGCCACTTGTCCATGAGGCTTCGAATTCCCGACAACCAGAAATCTCCCGACTGCTCTTCAATCCACTCCTGGACGGCGAGCTGGACATCTTCATCGTCCCTAAACCAGCGTCCACGCAGTGCAGCCTTGAGCTGGCGAAATAAAAAAGTAGTCGCTAGGGGCCAGATCTGGGCTGTTGAGCTCCTCGAATCCGCAATTGCGCAGGGCAGCTTGTACAACTCTGGCCTTGTGGACTTTGACGACGTTGAAGTCGATCATGAGCGTGAGGTTTCTAGGGACCCAACGGGCAGAGACCTTGGTCATGGCCAAATTGTCGTGGATGATGTTGGTAACACTTTCATGTGATATTCCAAGTTGTCGCTCGATTTCTTCAAACTTGACCCGTCGATTTTCGAGGATCATCCCCTCCAAATGGGCCACATTGTCCTCGTTGATCACGTGTCACGTGTGACGGGCGTCCTGGACGGGGTCATCTTCCAGGGACTCACGACCATGGCAGAACTCCCTATTCCATCGAGCAATGGTTGCATATGAAGGGGCGGTGTCAGTGTACGCTGCAACCATGCGTTTATGGATTTCTTTTGCATTCTTGCCTTTCTTGGTCAAAAATTTGATCACTGCGCGGTGCTCAACCTTCTCCATTGTTAAAAAAATTGTGACTGACGATCTGCGATCAGCTACTGCTTCTTAAATAGATGAGGCAGGAGCGTGCGGCTTCAGGTCTTGACTTGTCATAACTTGTCTTAACACCCCCCCAAACAGCCATCCCCCTTTCTCTGTTTTTCCTTACCGATTTGCAAAACCTATTGACCGCCCCTCGTATATATATATATATATATATATATATATATATATATATATATATATATATATATATATATATATATATATATATATATATATATATATATATAAATATATATTCCTGTGGGACATTGCATTCATTTGCTACCCTCACGTGATACTTTGTGAGTTTTTCATTTCCTATATATATATATATATATATATATATATATATATATATATATATATATATATATATGTGTGTGTGTGTGTGTGTGTGTGAAAAACTCACGAAGTATCGCGTAACCAATAAATGTAACAAGGCCCAAAAGGAAAATAAAATGAAGAATCCAAGTTTTTTCGAACTTTATTCAGTTCATTCTCAAGCAATACCTTAAAATTATTTTACAAAAATCAAATATATAAGAGAATAATAAGCGACGCTTTGCCAAGCGTACAAAGAAAAGACACAAAACAGGGTGAGCTTGAAAAAAGATAGAAATGCATGATCAGAAAAGAGGAATTGAAAGTAGGTACAAATGTGTAAAGACATATAGATAAAATCTATACCAAAATATCCTCGTGTGAGAGAGTGTGTGTGAAATGTAGAAAAATGTCACATAACTGTGAATACATACACATACATATATAAATACATTGTTCAATAAACACAAGAAATATAACAAGGTAAATAAATCAAAGGGCTAAGTTTTAAAATGGAGAATTTAATTTAAAATCAGCTTTTTAACGACATGTTCAAGTTTAAAGCGACCGGGGGATATATTGAATTTAGGAGAGCAATTAATGACGGAGCATTCAACAATATTTATTTTAATATAGTCTTGTGAGTAGTAAATTCATAAGATGTTCATGTTTAGATAAATGAACAAAGAAGGCGCAATTTCGTTTACATCTTCTAATATTATACTTGTGTTGGGACTAACGAACATTTAATGAACAAACAGCGCGAAGTGCCATTGAAGAAGGATGGCATAGTCATATGCAAGCAAATGTCACTTCAAATACCTAAATCTGTAAATTCTTACAAGCTTTGGACAATGTAGCATTTCAGAAGATGGGTGCAGGGGGCGCAAAACCCCCCATAAAGCGCAGGTATGAAGAATCTTCCAGAATACTATGAAAATCACGGATTTCGTAATGAATCTTGCTAATGACTTGACTTTTATTGAAATTTCTTTTCGACCGAAAATTCGTAACTGTTTATTTTTTTAAAGATCTATAAATTCTTTTAAGCATACAATTTTGCATTATTTCCTTTTGTAGTGGCCCCTGTCCTGATGACAATCATTTAACTGTGTCATTTGCCCCGGTACCCCGAACAGGTAAGCAAAATAGAACCATACTCGAAGTTATGAACAGGTACTTTAAAGTACACAGCCACTCACAGTCAGTACAGACCAGTAGTCAAAAGTAGAGGGCAGACACTCCTATAAGCGGCTCTTCTAGGTTTAACTGCTGTCGGACCTTGGACAGAAATCACTTTCAGACCTTGCACTGATTTCCTTTAGTAGGGCGATTAAAGTCCTTGAAGCGCGAAATCGAAAGAACCGTTCAGTTTGTGCGGTCGTGGAGATTAAGAGATAGGAGTGTTCGAACCATGACGATGATGAGCAAAAAATCCTTCAGACCCAACCCGCCGGAATGGGGCATATATGACTGTCACACAGACAATGACAAAGAGACAAATAATGACTCCACGTGATTTACATGTGTGTTTAGAATAAAGAATAGACATTTATGTCGATACGGGACAAAAATAGTGAACACAAGTGAGTTGAATGAACCAGAAGCGGAAATGAGACAAAAATAGAAGGCGAACGTGAAGAGAATGATGAATAGAGGGTGAAGAGGAAACAGAAATAGAATATAAGTCGTGAAGTAAATGCGTATAACTGATTATATGTTTGTTTATTTTCTCCCTCCCCTATATTTCTTTTTTGCTCTTAATTTTTCATTTAATTTATGTTTTTAAATTTCTCTCTTTGGTTCCTTAAAAAGGCAAAACAAGCAAGATGATCTCTATCGATACATTTGGGAGAAGTTTTTAAAAAGCGGTGAAGTTAGGGGAAGAAGAATTGCTTGGAAATTCCAAAGCCCAAGTAGGGGGCGCTAAAGAACGAGGGGTGCTCAATTCTTCCGAATATGGTTCTGTCACAAGGTATCCCTACGGCCTATCCGACAGGAAACGCCCCCCACACCTCACACTACTTGGTGCACTGGAAGATAGACCGAACGGACCCCGGCTTGGTTTGGGATCAATATAAAACTCATTTCAGTTGAACAGAGCAAAGGCCCATAGATAAGTCTATGGGCGCCAAGAATGACATACATATAGAGAATATCTTTGTATCTAAAGATAGAAAAGTCTGAAATTATTTATCTGTCATAGCTATTAATAGCAGATAAGTTCTGAAACTCTGCTTATAAACTGATATCATTTTATATCCTCCCAACACTGATCCACACGACTCTTGCCCATTTAAAAATATTATGTACACCTTGGGTGCAGTAATGTCATTTATTTAGCGTGTGTATTTGCGTATGTATTCGTATACATCCTCCAGACATTGGTTAACACGTATTTTACTTAGTTAAAAATATTGTGTACATTCTTGCAGTCGTCTATGTGGCATTTCTTTTGTATGTTTATGTACGTATTCGCATGTGTCCATGACGCGAGTGCTTCGAATATTAAGTTTTGAGCTGCCGATCCGTTTATTAACTTTAAGTAATTTCTAGTTATAATTCGATACAAGTATTCATTGGAATCAATGATTAGTGATTATAGCTACGTCGATTTTACCAAAGGTTAAGAATTAATGAAGAGAAAAAAATCTTTAATTTTATTGAAACTGGAATTTTTTTTCTGAATCCATTAATTCGGTACATCAGTTATGGAAAATTAAATTACACATTTTCTCATTATTGATATCAATAAAGCGGATGCTAAATGACGATGTGTATTAATTAAGAAAATTAACAGGCATCTCCTGTATGTTTTCTTGTTTGACTTTCGTTCTGTTGTTGCATTTAGAGAAAACGGGAGATTATTTACAATTCGAGTTATGTTGCTTGTTCATGGTTATTGTACGTACTAATTCCTTTAGAATATTAAATACTTTCAACTCTCACAATCTATACTATGTGATATTTGAAATCACGCACCGTGTTACTATATCTGTGGTGATTTTTGGTGGCTTGTTTTGTTTTTGAAGATTATTTAGTAATTCTAGTAACTATGGGCAAAATTTTGTCTGAGGTTTATTATTAGATATATGGAACAAGGCACAATAATTTTGGCGACTTTTCAACAATTTGGAGCGATATCTGGATAATCAGGGAAACATTTGGTGGTTTATGGAGATCTTTAGCGACTTTTTCGTTTGTTGTTTTGCTTATTTTTCTGGTTTTCTCGCCGTTTTCTATTATTATTTCTTCAGAGAAGAGAATAACCTTAGTGAAACACATTATTAATGAGGTTTAAATGTGATCGATATTCTTTTCCATGCGTGAACGCCATTTAGATCTTAGAATCCCTTGAATATTTTATTTATATAAAGGGGGAGGGGCGAACTAGAAATGAACTACCCCATTCTATAGTAGACTCGAACATACCTAATGGGTTCAAATCCAACGGATACCTTATCTGTACCTTGCCTGAAACTAACGAGGATATTTTATTACTTATACGAGAATTAGGCACGGTAGACAAATGAAGGAAAGATGGAATTCAAAGAACAGAGATGTGATAAAAGATAGAGATAACAAAAGAGCAATGTCATGGCTCATTAACCTTACAAAAAGTGAGGTAGGAGCACGCACTATATAAAACTCCAGGAATAAGTTCGCACAAAGAAAGCACATACCTAAAATTACGAACTTGAATCTTATTATAAGTAAACGAGTGAGATGATATTGTAGCCACTGTCACCATCCAGCGGTGGTCTCAAGGCTTTTAGCTCCTCCTTGTCTCGGGTTTGACGCACCTCCCTCCCCCCGGGCTCCTTATAACCTCCTCCCCTCCCAAGTAAGCTTTAAGGGAGAGGGCACTTAATTAGCAAAACTTAGTTGAGAAGATGTTTAACTATTAAAACTTAGGGGGATGATGTTAGATTAGTAAAAGTTATAAAGGAGGTTGCTTGTTAAATTACTTAAATTTATAAGGATGGTATTTAGTTACTATGAGTTGGAGATGAGTTTTAATGACTAAAAATTAGCCAGGATCATATTTAATTAGTAAAATTTAATGACATGATGGTTAATTAGTAAATTTTAGGGAGTTCATATTTAATTTCTAAAACGTGGAAATGCTAATTTTCAATTACCAAAACATAGGGGTAATGTTGTTTTAGTTACTATAACTTAGGTGGGACGATGTTAATTATTAAAAATTAATGAAGTGGTGGTTAATTTTTATAACTTTAGTGGGATGATGTTAATTAGTAAACCTCAAGAAAATGATGTTTAATTACTAAAACATGGTGAGGGTATTTAATGACTATAACTTAGAGGGGTGTAATAATGAGTTGGTAAGGCTTTCAACACCGCCCTCCCCCCCCATCTCATGCAGGATGCAAATTATTTATCAGTGGCAACTTAGAGTTAAAAGCGGGATTCGAACCACGAGTATTTACAGAATAAAGCAGCAGTCGAGAAGGCGACCAGAAACGGGGATTCCATCATGTGGCTAAGCACGTTCGATGTGGCTTAACTTCGCTGTAATCAATTATGCCGTAGTCCTAGACGGGGAGTGTCTATGTTTAATTACTAAAACTTAGGGTTAGATGATGCTTAATTATTCTAGCTTGATGCGGATGGTGTTAGAATGCTATACTTGGAAAGAATTTGGCGATAGAAATGATGTAAAATATTTACAGTATTGACAGAAAAATTCTATGGGCAAGAATTTATTCCGTTTTAAATGTCGGATGAACTCTAGAGCTAGAAAATTGTATAAATCAATCTATACATTTATCTTTATTTCTATAGTTATCCAATGGGGGAAGTATGGCTGCAAGCGCCGCTTTTAAAGGACTCATATAAATGCAGAATATCTGTCAAAACTCTGGTAATTTAATTAATCCTTTTTTAACTCTAAATTAATATGGTTACATTTAACATCATCACTCCTCGACTGATTTAAGGTAAAGGATGTTAAAATGATTCATGCCTCCCTTCTCAATGGGCTAGAATATACAAAATATTTAGAACAGGTATATAATATAACTATGAATTCTAAATGGATTTAACCTTTTATTTATCGTTGGTTTTGGCTCTAAAGTTTGAAGGAAAAAAACTGTCTGGAAACCATTGCCCTACGCTGTGTTACACGATTACATACAAAATTTGTCCAGTTATTAAGACATCTATGTTTTATTTGTCTTGAATTTCCTGTTTTTAATAAACAAAGAAATTCCAGAGAAGAAAAGCCGAATTTATCAGCTTTGTTTGCGTGTGACACGTTAAATAAGATAACGTACCATCACTCAAGAAGATTTCCCATTTGTATCCAAACAGATTATCCACCAATATCCATGACTCCGATTTCAAACAATCTTTGTTCCTAAGATCGATTATGATAGAAAGCGGGGTGGTTCCTTTTGAAAGGGGCACGAAGATTAACTGATTAGTGCAAGACTGGTTTCCGGGGTTAATTTTAGCCCATTTAGAGGGCGGAAATAATTCTCTAGAGTAGACTGATTAACCCAAGACTAAAGAAGGAGAGGAATGGGTTGGATTATCGATAGTTATTGTACCCGAAGAGGCTATCTTGCACATTGTATCTTTAATCTTTGAATTCCTTGTCTCTAGCATGTGTTCTTAATCTTCATTTTCCCCGCCGTGTTTCCCTTTCTCTTTTCTAATCCTTTGCCTGCAAAATTGCTTCGGTTATAGGACAAAAAGTTAGAAGGTTAAAAACATATGCGCACACCAACGAAAATATGGCCACCGTAACTAAGAAGTTTATCGTGTAATGCCCCATTAGGAAACGTCTAGGTGAGGTCGATGAGCCCCCAGTCAATGAAGTATTCACTAATTGGGTTATAGGCTTAGGCCTATTATTAGGCAATAATAAAACAAACCCACATTTTTGCTTACAAGTGTCAATGCAGCCAAATATCATTTCTATGTAAAGGAAGGAAAAGGAAGGGTTTCCGAGAACTGCGTCTCATTTTCTAGGTTCTACACAAACCTGCACATCTCAAAATCAGACTTCCCACGCTTAGAAATGAATCTGACTTTGGGTTCCACCCCTCCTTTACCCCTTTTGTTATACAACAGGGAATCTTTAGACTTAAACGAGAGAGATTCTCAGAACAATGATGCTTTTCATCGACTACCTGCAGGTCAGCTCGGATCGAATCGGGGAAGAGATGAACTCTCGTTCTCTCTCCAATTGAAGTCTGAAGATTAGAATAATTTGTAAATAACACTAAATTCCCAAGAGATAAGAAACCGAAATACTCTTCGAAGAAAACTTCTCCGTGCTAGACGAACACAAATATAACGTTATGGCTCTTATATGCAGGGTCAGGCTAGAAGCCTCGTGGCCGGTGTTTTCACCCCTGATACATTTTCTTAGAAAAAATATGTATATTGTGCCTTTTAAAATTGTTCCCTTAATTTTATTTGATCTCGTCTGGGGCCATGTGCACCTGTTCACAGATCAACCAAACTCTGATCTCTATCTAACCTTTAATATTTTTTGCTCATCTTAAAGCGAGCGTGTGTGTGTATGCGCGCGTGTGTTTGTGGAACAGATTCAGACCCTTCGGTTCCATTGAGGCCTGCGGTCCGGCTTCTTCAAACAATAAGATTCCTAGAAGGACTTTTTCAATTTAAAAAGACGCATTTTTAGGACTTTGGATTCGACGCTTCCGAATCTAAAAGAATTGATATAATTTAAGCGCTTCTGAACTATATTAGCGGCATATCTGGAGATGCACCGCTTGCATCTCTAATAGATGATTTAATTGACGCAACTTTCGAAGCATTTTGCTTGCTAGTACAGTTTGTAATTTATTTTTAAGCCTTTCATACTGTGCCGCGTGATCGCCTTTTATCTTTTAAAAATATGTGAAGATCACTCCTTTGGATTGACTTGAAGTGGTTTAACATATCTCTTGGATTTTAATGTGTTTCTCTCTGGAAGTCACCGTCGTAAGATACAGGCAAGTGTACTAATAAGGGAAATTATCTGCAAACATCTACTGTCGTCATAGGCGTGTTTAAATGTATTTTGTTCGGAATAAACCCGTGAATGTATGAATTGACACCAAGTACCTTTTCAGATAACTCAAGTGTTTCGAAAGATTATATGCAATACCTCTTTAACGAATCATCATTTTCCAGAAAAGGTTTATATATATTTTTTTGTTTCAGATACGTTTAGGAATTTAATAAGGACAATTTAGTAAATACTCACACTACCATTTATCTCTGGTATTACATAGTTATAGTCTATTTCCTTAAATTCGATTACAACGACCGTCAAGGCATCTTTTGAAAGAAGCACTTTCTGATAAAATAGCCATGGTAAAGTAACTTTACCAGGAAGAGAAGAATGATCTCATGAAGGAATTAGGCAAAGGAAAGCTTTTTTGCTATTTTAAAAAGTTTTGAAGCTTGACCCTTTAGCGAATGGCATTCAACCAAGAAAAAGATGCTTCTACCAGAATTTTGACCTCTCATCCCTAGATACCTTTCATAAATCAAAAGAGAAGTGGCTAAAAGCCATTTTTACACATGCTGGAGCTTCTTCCCTCTGGAGAAAACAAGTTGTAAGTAAGGCTCTCAAGAAATTTTCTACCGTTAGGGCCCAGTCACACAAAGCTTACGACCTGTTTCCGATCACCGGCGACCAGTTGCAGGTAGTCTTTGGAAGTCGCTGGTAGTCGCTTATAAGGTCGTAGCTGGTAGGCCTAGCAAGAGTGATCTCCGGTGGTTGTCAATGTTACATTGAAAACTAGCTGCGACCAGTTTGGACAGCAGAGATTCCTCCAGAGGTCGTCCACCAGGCGAAGATCGGTCGAAAACCGGTGCCGATCAGACGACAATCAGTGGCCGATCAGTTGGCGACAATTAACGGTTAAAAAGGTAGTCACCGACCGACGGGAGTCCAGTCGTAGGTGGTGGCCGATCAGACGCACGTGGTTGCAGGTGGTCGGCGATCAATCAGGAGCTGACAAAACTGAGTACTGGACGACCCGTTGCCCAGTGATCGCTCATTGGTGGGCAACCAATCGGCCACTGGTCTCAGTGGGAGTCGTTGTTTCAGTCAGGACATCTAGCAACTGGCGGCTGACCGCTCTACCACCAGTACAAATCGACCCGGAGCGTCACACTCGCCACCTCTTCCTGCCTCCTCCCGCTCACCTCTGCTCCTACCTGTTCCTGCTGGTTCTAGTAAGTTAATTACTGTATTTTGGTGACTATAAAACGTACCTTTTTATGTAGGTATTTCATTTATTTGTGATTGTACGTCCCAATAAACCCGTGAAACATGAAAAACTATTTAATCCCTATACATTTCACCCATCCACAGGAACTTTGAATAATTTTGCAAATATTCTTTGTTTACAGTCATGGTTAAGAGGCGCGTCAATATCGGCCATGCTGCCACTGAGGACTTTGCCACCGTGAACCCTGCCCCAGAGGTCCCTGCCTCACCTAGCCCGACTCCACCCCTGTTTGAGTAGTTGCCCCAGGATGACTTGTTCACGGAGGCCTCCGGCGACTCTAGCGATATCGAGAAAGACCCTGGCCCTACCGGTGACAGGCCTACTAAGGTAACCAAGTTGGGCGACTTGACGCAGGACGAGGAGGATGAACTCGTCGCCTGGTTTGATGATCACCCAATGTATTATGACCAAACGCGCAAAAGGACTTTAAAAACAGGAATTTTAAGACGCGGATCATGGATGAGAAGGCCAAGGAGATGGGCCTTAATCGTAAGTAATTTGTTGTCACCTACATATGTTTAAAATTTAAACCATTTTTTCTTACTCGCTCATATCGTGCCAAATTATAATTTAGATAATTTGTTGTTCCAAATAACCAGAGTAATTCAACTTGTCATTGAAACATTATACTCATTCCAATATAGTGCCATTGAAAGTAATATTTTGTCATAACATTTATTAGTTCATTGAGAGGAAATTGATTTTCGTACTTCATTGGTCTTAAACATCATGTTATAATTTATTTTCCTTGTTTTTTTACAGCCACCTTGATCTGGACTTAGTTCAAGTCCATGCGCACAATCTACGACAAACTGAAGAAAAGGAAGTCTGGCCAGGCTGCGAAGCCATTCACACCCCTTCAACAATGGACGATGACCAGCTTTGGCTTCCTGGATTCACACCTCACTGTGCAAACCGAGAGTCGTCAGTTGGGGGTAAGTGTGATGAAATACCTTTTTTATAATAATGTGTGAATGATAACTGCCTTTAAGGCCATGGGTGAGCCTGGATTCCTATTTTCAATTGTGTCTCTGTCTCGAGTCAGCCAACCCCCAGGTATGGGGCATGTGCCAGAGTATGTTCCTACATAGGAAGGTATTATAGTATCTACATATTATTATTTTTATGATGTGTTATCTGAAAAGTGATGTTGAATGTACATTAAATCCTGGTCTCCTCACAGGCTGCTGGACCGTCGACCAAGGCCCAGCCAGAGGAGATTGAGGTCGCGAGTGACAGCGACAGCACCACTCTCCTAAAGAAACCCTCATCGCTCACCAAGACGGTTACGTGGGGGAGCAACTTTCCACCGCGATCAGGGCAACCACAAACGAACGGGTCGCCTTTGGCCATTGGATGGGACTAGAGGCATGCAAGCTGAAAGAAGCACAATGGCAGGGCTTGCAAACGGATATATTTGCAGTTCTTGTGTGGTGGTGACAGGCTAACGTGCCAGCGCACACCCAGGTCCAGCCATACGGACACCAACCACTACCATCACAAAAACAAGTATACCTTGGTTATAGCCAGGCTCCTCCAGGAAGCACTACGCCTATTCCTGGGCCGTCACTGGCTTGACAATTCCCCCCTGGATGGTCTCCACGGACGAGCCACAACCTTTCCGACATATTGGGGGATGTCTTCGCAGGCGTCGATCACCAGCCACCCAAGGGAGCCGAGGACAATCTCCCAAGGGTTCTGCCGTAGATTGTCCCATTAGCCTAAAAAAACTGTATTAGCCTTTAACAACTGTATTATCTTTGAGAAAATAAACCTGACCCATGGAAACAATTTTTTCTTGTCCAATGATAGCACACCTGTCCTTCCTTCTTAATGATTTTGCTTAATAAATTTAATATTTAAGCAATAATTTAATAATTGCTTATTTTGTATGAGTTTCTTAATAAATATATAGATATTGAATGCAATACTCTTTTCAATACTATTTCTTATTACTATATATGTTATTTGTCTATAAGTAGTAGTACTATATAGATTACTTTCATATCTTTAGTAGTAACAATATTAATACTATGAATTAGGTCTTTATAATTTGAGCACTACATTTTACTTTACTTAATATCTTTATTAAGATATTATGAAAAAGTACGTGTTCTTAATGCTTCAAATCATGCCCCTTTGCCACAGTACAGCACCAACGCCATTGAAATACTCCTTCAGGTACATCTGGAGCTCCTTCCCCGCCCGAGATGCTTCAGTAGGAGTCAGTGGTGGCTCATCTTCGGTCAGTTCAGCGTGGTTCCTCCATGCGCCAGGAACAAGGTTGTCATCTTCCGTCTCCCGGTCTACAAAGGCGTTGTGTGCTCTTGGATTGTTTCTTGTCATGAAATTGTGCAGGCAGACACATGCTAGCACGGTAGACTGCACTCGCGTTAGGTTGAGTTGGAGTGTGGTGAGCAGGCAACGAAATCTATTTAAAACTATTCCAAAAGCGTTCTTCACAATCCGGCGGGGGCAAGACAGTCTGTAGTTGAAGATTCTTTCTTCATTTGATAGATTGAACCTGGAGAATGGCTTCATGAGCCACTTTTTCAAGGGAAAGGCATCATCCCCAACAATGAAGTACGGGGTCGGTCGATCGCTACCAGGAAGTTCGTCGGGCGCGGGAAGTCCAAGGAAGTTGGACTCCAAACCCTCTTACAGCTTGGACCGATTGAAGACAGCACATTCTGAGGTGGAACCGTTGCCTCAGACATCAACCCACATGATTCTGTAATCCGCATCCACAATTCCCAGCATAATGATAGAAAAGAATCCCTTGTAGTTGTGATAGACAGATCCTGAATTCCTTGGCACTTTGATGGCGATGTGCTTCCCGTCAATTGCCCCTACTGCATGAGGAAAGTTCCAGCGGTCACCAAAATGCTCGCTGACCTCACGCCATTCGTCCTTGGTAGTTGGCAGAGACACGACTTCATAGCCATACTCCTGGATGATTGCCTCACAAACAACGGGCATGAACACAGATATTGTGTTGTGAGGTACCCGAAAACTGTAAGCGAGACTTTGGTAACTATCGCCGGTTGCCAGAAAGCGGAGAGTGACTGCGAACTTGAGTCCAGGAGGCAGGAGGTGTCTGTAGTTGGTGGTTATCTTCGCTAACCTTGGAGATACCAGCACTAAAATCTCATGAATCATTGAAGATTCCATTCTCATATAGTTTTCAAAATCACCTTGTCCTTCTATCTGCAGCTCTTCCATCAGGTTAGCGTAGTTGCCGTACTGTACACGCCGATATATCCAGCGGCGCATCCAATACCTCCGCCTTGGGCATTTCAACAGTTGCCTCAGACGATACAGGATAAGGATAACTGCAATGACATCCTGCTGTTTTTGAAGTGCGAGTTTTACGAGAATCACTAGTTGGTGAGGTGCTAGTAGAGTGCCCATGGTGTTGACCCTACTGAGGTAGGCAGAGGTGTTTCCAGGGCCACCACAAGCCGCCTTATATATAGGATCATTATAAATTGACGACCGTTGGCCGACCGCTCACCGATTGGTGGGCCACCCATCGCCGAACAGTGAGCGACATACGAAGACTTGTTGCGAACGAGAAGTGGTCGCCAGAGACCTGTCAGAAGTTTGATGGTCGTGACTAGTGGCTGACTGGTGGCCGATTGGTTGGTCACCAGTGGCCAACTACTCGTAGGTTATCGGCGCCCGATGCCAGGTGGCAGCCACACTGATCGCCACCCGGACGTCCACTAGTGGGCAACTAGTCGGCCACTAGTAGCCCCCTGGTCGAACGACTACTCGCCTACCACCTGCGACTACCTCTTTTTAGATTTTGTGTCGCCGACCGATCGCTTGATTTTCGTTCGCAGGTGGTCGGAAACAGGTCGTAAGCTTGGTGTGACTGGGGCCTTAGGAATAAGACCAATGAGCCGTTCCTAAAACCAGGCAGATATGAAATATTATTTAGCAAAGTTATTTTACTGACGAATCAAGAGTAACTGGATTGGCCGGATGGTTGGGCAAGAGGTTGGATTGTCAATTGACGTCAAGGCAAGCAATTATCAAGCGACAACAAGTAGAAGGAGGAAGATTGAGGATTTGGTTTACATTTGTTCCACACAAACTAATAGGACCTTTTAAATTGGACGGTGGCGTCAAAATAAATTTAATGGCGTATGGCAATTTCTTGGAGCTTCCTACTCCATTTCAAGAGACAGACAGTAAGAATGAAGATATCACTTGTCATAATGTAAAATATTGCTCCTATTCATTATTTCAGGTTCTATAAGAATTGATTAGAGTTAAATGGATTTGTAGGCGACTCAATCATTAACTGGTCTCCAAACAGTTGAGACCTATAGCCAATAGAAAACTTATAGAGCATCGGAAAGAGAGACGTTCACGCGGTTGGCAGATAATTTAACAACAAAAAATGACCTTTAGGAAGCCATCCAAAATTTGAAAAGAATGTTTTTGCTGATTGAATCAAAATCTTGACTTCCTCACTATATAAAAAACTTTTCAACGATATTTAAAAGTGGGGTCCTTCCGTCCAGAAGCTCTGGATCAGTTCTTTTTTTAAAGCGGTTTCTTCTAATTTTCCTCCATTTTATTTGTTGATATATTTAAGTTGAAAATTTTGTATTCCAACTTATCAAAAATCTGCAAATGATCTCTTCATAGTAAAATAGTTAATTTAACAATAGTTTGTCATACTATATCCTGACATTTAGATTTCAAGTATTTAAATTAAATTTTCTGATAATGACTGTGTAATTCCATGAAGAAGATTGCAAAAAAAAGCAGCTGTTGTAAGAGAGTTTTTGCTATTTTGAATATTTGCACCTAATCTCTAGACACTCTGTAGGATATTTTCTACGTGACTTCCTTTTGCCACAAGTATTAATGAAATAAAGCAATTTTTGTCACGGGAGGCTTTCTTAATATACTCAGCTGCCAAAAGTCGTAGGATAGAATTATGCAAAGGTAATGGTGAGCAGCGGTAACATTCATGACGTCATGGAACATTTCCAGACTTGTAACCATTTTGATCTTCTGACATCTCTATGATCAATGTGAACACTGGCTAGGATGCACATAGCAAGGCGTTGTTGATTATTTGAATCAACATCCCTCGATATACGGTGTTACGGGCGTATCAAAAATATCTCCCTCATTGAAGGCATTACTGTGCACCATGGGTAGCACAGTTGCCAATCGCGAGACTTTAAAGATCGTGACAAACAGCGTCTGGCTAGAGACAGCCGAATATTCGATTCATACGCACTGCTGACTACCCTACGGATAAAGCATTTTTACTTGCTTAGTAACGGACTTTGAGCACCGCCCACATAGAAAAAAGCCTATTCTGGAAGTCTTTTGGTGAATTTCGCTTCACCCTTTAAAAAGAGAGAATACCATTATTTCACGAGGATTCATAATTAAATGAGGGCTTAAGCACTTCACTGTTCCCGTCCATCGCCCTGCGTGGGAACCTGCTCGGATGTCTGCCATTCATTGATTTCGTCCCAACTATGCCGGTCACTTGGACTGACATAATTAAGGGCTTATGTGAAAACTGGTTTGAGGACTAGCCCACAGGGAAAGCATAAGTCAGAAATGTTCTCGAAACTGAGTCATAACTGCAAGTCCCAGGCAGAAGAGAGATCCTCATCGCCCGGAAAACCCGGCAAGCATCATAGAGGAAAGTAACACCCGTCTCTATGTAGTTAGATGCGGTTTTTGTGCAAGTTCTTGAGAGGGGTTGGCAAAACTTTAGCGGCCGTTGATTCGACCGCTACTGCACCAAGTCCACCATAAGTCATCCCTCTTGAAGTTCCTATTCGAGATCCATCACATCCATCCATCACCCATCATCTTGACAGCAACCGAGCGGAGGACCAACTGGAAAATGGACGGGAACGCTCTCACTGACGTTTTTAAACTTTTACAAACCACTACCGCCTTTACCACCTACTCATATTCTTTTTCATTCACAAAATACAATATAATTATACATTGGTTACAGAGGAAAAGACAAAAAAGAAGAGGACATAGTAGGGAACGAAGAAAACCCTGGAGACCATCACTAAGAGGGTCCCCCTCAGGACCATACAAGGAGAAAAGTCCCCGGAAAAGAGAAAGCTCTGTCAAACCCTCTACCTCGAACACAAGGTGGCCCTGGTAAAATTGATTGAAGATTCATCAGGTACTTTTGCCATCTGCGCAGAAACCAAAGATGTGGACCGGCTCCTGTCTGAAGAAGGAATACCACATTGAAGAGCATCAGACTCGAAGCAAAGACCCCCATCAAGTGGCAGCGAACCGCAGTGTCATTTGCCGCAAAGTGCAGAGTTGAGTCAGTGAAAATTAAACCGAAAAGCTGAAAGAAGAGACTATGAGAAGCAATCAAATTCCGCGAACACGCCCACGTGTTCAAAATAACATTCTCTACCACAAGCCATGACCAGGAAAGCGACGATGGACGAGATCTTGGTCTTTAATATGAGAATCTCAGGAGAGATCATCTAGCAGGAAAGGTTTAATAGCATACAGATGTGTTTTATATGCTATAAACTAGAAGATCACACAACCACCCCCTGCTCGGACAAGAAAAAACTGTGGTGCAGTGAATGCGCCACAGAAGGACATCGGTTCGATAAGTGCGAGAGCACTAATAAGAATGTCTCAACTGTAAAGGGAAACACAGGACCATGGCCCTCGACTGTCTAAAGCGCCGAGATATATTCAAAAGGAAGGAAGAAGAAGAGAAGAAAGCTAAGGAGATGATGTACGCGAGTGCCGCCAAGAAGAATGGGGAAGTGAAGACTACACCTGCAGAGATGAACATCACAGGAGATCTGAGTGCAAAGATTCTGATCTGCATTACTCACGCAAATGTGGCTAATGCAGTGAAGCCTGGCTGTTACAGCCAGGTCCTCAATGCACTCTTAAAATCAAACAATCTTCCTTCAGTGATCATGCATGCGGACCCTCAATGCTCCAAAGTATTCAAGGAATCAGCCATAAGAAATAACACTAAGTCTGGACTGGTGGAAATCATCGAAGTTCCCTCATCGGAGGAATCCGAAGAGGACGAAGAAGAGGAAGAAGAAAAAGCTGAAAGTGAGTCGGGATCATCCTCTTCAGACAACGACGAGGGCCCCTGCACCCGTACAGGAGCTACAAATAGCAGGTCACAAAACCCCAAGTCCTGCCCCACCCGAAGAAGGAAAACCCTAGGGACAGTAAAACCACTAAACCAGCCCCCAAGAAGAAAAAGAAGAATAAGAAGAAGCATAGGTAAAAACAATTCAACATGTTCAGAACGCACTGAAGATACTGGAAATTAATACCAACGACTGGACGACAAAAAGGACTCTTTACGGAACTGTATTCAGAGAAATTGATGCAGACATCCTCTTAATTTCGGAACACGGGATCGACACGCGTAGTGCAAAAATGAAAATCTCGAACTAAGATGTGTTGATCACGAATTATTCGCAGGAGTGGTTCGACGGTGCTGCTATTGCAATGAAGAAAGGGATTAAATACAGGCAAATAAGAAATCTACAAGAATCCTACCTCGCGATTGAGGTCGAACTCGAAATAGGAAAGTTGGTCATTGCTACCGGATATCAACAGCCAAGGAGAGACGTGGGATCTGAACGCCAGATGCCGAGAATCCGGTTACAGGACCTTCAACGGTATAGGAAGAAGCCTGGACTTATTGGTGGACAGAAATATTGCCCAGCGAATAGGCCCCGACTTCCCCACCTTTCTCAGAGCAAGAAGTGCCACAAAACCAGACATCTGTCTGGCGAATCGTCAGCTGCCGTTCAAATACTACATGGAACCAGTCCAGGTACCATATAGAGATCCTACTTACTATCAACAGGAACCCTATACAAGTTCCAGCTGGAGTCAGAAAGAATTACAGAGTCGATGACTGGACACGGTACGCGCGCCTCCTCGAGGCATACGATCCGTATAACTTGGACGAGGCAATTCTCGAGGAGATTGACGAGGCACTCGACGACCTCAATAACCATCTCATCGAAGCAGATAGGGCTTCTATCCCTAAATGCGAGTATAGGACCATCTCTGCCTATATATGGACCGAATACATGAAGGATTTATACCGTGAGCTAAAATTATTGTATGAGATCAACATCAGGAATGCATCAGTTCACTCAATGCAACGAAGTAAAGAGATCAAAGAACCTCGAACAACAATGGAGACAGTGCGATGATGCGATCGATAGTCTCGATCACGAAGCAACTCCCAAATAATTTTGGAATAAGATCAGACGTCTCAAAGGATCAACTGGGAAGAACAAGATCGAACTACAAAAAGAGGACGGAAACATCGAAGCGGAAGAAAGAAGAATTGAAGAGCTATTCCGAAGTTATTGGGAAAAAATATTCAGTATAATTGAGGATGAAAACGAAGACTATGACCTAGAGTTGGAAAACAACATCATAGGCGAGTTTAACGACTAAATACACAAAACGCACCCTAACCACCCGGGGGATAGACAGCGCGACAGAGACGCCGAGATTACCGAAGAAGAACTACTCGGCGCGCTCCGCTCATTTCGACAAAAAGCCACAGGACAATCGAGGATTACAAAGTTAAACTTTGAAAATGCACGAACCAATGACATCGAAGATATAAGAAGGATATTTAACGCCTGTCTGAACACGGGATACTTTCCAGATGCTTATAAAACGGCTAAGATGATTTCCTTGCTTAAGCACGGAAAGGACCCAACGTTGAAGGAGAGCTACCGGCCAATTTCACTTCTAGAATTTGGCGGGAAGCTCTTCGAGAAGATCCTCAACCGAAGAATGGTGTCTCACCTGAGGGAGAACTCCCTCCTAAATCCATATCAATTCGGGTTTAGGAGGAAGCGAAGTACGTAGATGTTGATTAATGTCATCACGGAAAAGCTAGCCCAAGCAAAACGGGAAAGGAGTTACGTGGACATTGTTTGTCGGAATGTATCAAAGGCGTTTGATAAGGTGTAGTAACGGAGAATGCAGTACAAGATCTTACGACTGTGCCTACGTGAAAACTTAGAAAGAACTCTCTGTGACTCTGTCAAGGAGAGAGCGGCGTATATCAGTTTAGGGTGCACGGCCGGACCAAAGTTTCCGCTCACTGCTGGCCTCCCACAGGGGGGGGGCCTGTCTCCCACTCTCTACTTGATTTACACCACTGATGTCTCAGCTCCTGTAAGCCCCACTTGCCTCTACATTCAATTAGCCGATGAGTTCACCCAGATAATCACTTAGCCATAGAGGAATGCGCTTTGTCAGGTCGTATGACAGCAGCAGAAATTGAAAACCTTAACACCTATGAGGGAGACTACTATACAACGTTAAGGTGGGGGATAGACGCTATCCATTCGCCACGGAGTGCAATGTACTCGGAATGAAGATTACTTCAACCGGGTACAAGAAACACGTCCATGAAAGAATCACCAAGACCACAGCTGCAGTCAAAACAATATACATGTTCAGAAGTCTCCATGAAAGCAATAAGAAAAAGATCTACAATGCACTTGTAAGATCGACGCTGCTATACTCCGATTCCGCCCTCTCTTGTGTCTCAAAGACAGAAAAGAGGAAACTACAAGTGGTGCAGAACAAAGGTGTGTACCTAATTACACGTACATACAGGCGATAAAGAAGACGCCAGGAAGAGCTGCACCAGGAGGCGGGGTTAAGTACCATTAACGTTGCCATAGAAGAACGGACAAGGAATATGCAGGAACTGGTTAATCGAGAATTGAACGATGATATCGTTCAAATGATTAACTAGAACAGAAGAGGCATAAGTCGCGCCAGAAGTGCCGTTCTACGCATGAGAATAAGAACGTTTTTACACAAACCAAGAAAACCGACCAAGAAAAGAATACCTAACTACAAAACCTCATTAATTTCTACAAGATTTTACCGATGGAGACCCAACTATAACGAAGAAGACATCAAAGAAAAAACAAAAGTCACAATTTACACTCACTACAAGATATACAAAAAAACAAGGACACTAAGCATAATTCTAAAGTGATTAAAGTAATTTATTACTACAACAGCAAATACGCATAACATATCCAAGAACATTAATTTTTTTGAAGACAAATGTCTTGAACGCCATAATAATATAAACTATCCGAAAGACAACAAAGGAACAACAAAACACGAAAATATTTAAAAGCGATAGGCCTGATCACCAGGCACTTAGCATCTTGCACCCTACCATACTTCTTTCTCTTTTCACCACTTGTCTCTATTTTCAGCTATCTGTCCCAACACCTTTTCTTTATCCCCTACCCACACCTACCCACTTACATCG
Organism: Ceratothoa steindachneri; assembly: GCA_963969495.1. Taxonomy (NCBI): domain Eukaryota; kingdom Metazoa; phylum Arthropoda; class Malacostraca; order Isopoda; family Cymothoidae; genus Ceratothoa; species Ceratothoa steindachneri. The sequence continues at coordinate 109,464,511 of OZ018320.1, forward strand.
TTCATAGAATGGCTAGATTTGTCCATGGCAACCGGCCAACAGCATCAGCTCAAATCGTTTTCGCCCTCAATGCAAGATTTACAAGACGAATTTCTTTCAGGTGAGAACAATGTCGGTTACCTTACAAGGGCTGTGAGAGCAGAAGACCCCGCAGAGTGCTGGTGTTAAGACCATGGCAACGGATACGGTGCCGTCTCTGGACTCGTGACGTCACTAATTGGATCCTCGAGGAATGGCAACATGTGACTTGGTTTGATGAGTCGCGGTTCCACTTGTTTCGGGCTGATAGCAGAAATTGAATGTAGCGCAGACCCTAAAAGGCCATGGATTCCAGTTGTCAACTGTTAGCTCGATTTGTCCCGCTGCAGAGCCATAGTATTAATTTTATTTTGAAAACTTGGAAAGTAGAGCTAAATTAAGAAATTTATTGATTCCCACAGATAAATCCAGAAGACATTTTGTGTCCCCATGATCGTCGGTAGGTTTGAATTAGTGTTAGATTAGAGGGCTTGAAAGTCGATTGGGATTTGAAAGAGAGTTTGAAATTATGAAATGATTTTGATGCAGACTTTATATAAAAATGAATAAATATGAACCTGCTTAGCACACGATGAAATTTGATGAATCCCTTACCTAAAAAGATATTCTCCAATATAAATTAAACAAATAGGCGAAATTGTGGATGAATGAAACAATACAGAAGTTTAACCCTTAATTTGAATCGTTATTGCACGTAACATAATTGGCATCGTGGGGTCCACGGGACCCCACACTTAAAATATATATACATAGCCACTTCGCTTTCAATTTTATGGTACTTTAATGACTATTTTATGTATTTTTAGTCTATTTTTAATTAAAAAAATTCATTAGTTTTATAATTCATACCCAACTAACAATGTAGTAAATAAAAAAAAAAATAGACATATTTTAGTATAAATATGAGTTTGATCCAATAGTGTTGTAATTATCACAGAGAATGGCGTGAGATCTGGCATGCTTGTTGGCAATGCATAGTATTTCTGTTATTTGTTGTGAATGTAACTCACCCAATCGTAAAAAAGTGAAAAAAATCATAAAATAAAAGATGTAAAATGTTTACTTACCACAATAAATATTTCCGTCCTTTTCTGTAGTTGGCTATTCTTTTATTCTGTAAAATTAAAAAAAATGAGGTAAAATGTTTCTTATTTCTAATAAAGATGCACTTGTAATTGTTTTTAAGGCCTTTTTTATAATCTAATGTTTACACGGCACTAAAAAAAACAAAAGTAAAATGTTTCCTTTTCTTTTCATTACACACTAGAGGCCATATTTCTTATGAGTTCACCTACAGTCAAGACACAATGGGGAAGAATGTACCTCACAGACTGGCTTCTTGCACTCATAGCAAACCACTCTCGTCTTTCTATCTTCTTGTCTTGTGTGATGTAGACAGCGGGGTTTTTTTACATCTAAAAGGGAAGTGATTGTCTTGCAATGGTTTTCTTGAGGTCTCTTGACACTGATGGTTGTGTCAGTCTATTCTCACTCCAAGGCCGAATAAATTGCAGAGCTAACTTTTGCATGAATTTCCGACGCCTGCCAACCTTTTCATTTCTGCTTTCTCGGTACCATGAGTAGATGATGAATGCATTGATGGTTGCTGCATTGATTAGTCCGTAGAACAGGCAGAGAGGCCATCTTTGGGTTCTACGGGTGCAACTGTACGTTGCACACATTTGATCAAACGTGTCTACACCACCTTTCGTCTTATTATAAAAGTTGCCAATCTCTGGCTTCCCGTTTGTGGAAATAGTGAGTTCATTGTGCATGGAGGAACGCGAGAGTACAATTTTTTTAGCAGTCTTTTTCGCCGGTATATAGGAGCACAAAGTCACTTTGTTAGTGATCCCAAACCCTGCTGTTCTTTCTGACCGTCCTTTTTGGTCTTTACTTGTTCGGGTACTTGGGATTTGTTCTGACGCAATGTGACCACACTCGTAAGGCCATTTAGGACAAGATCTTCTGCTAGCTGGACAGATGTGAACCAGTTATCGTGCGTTACATTTATATTGGTTTCGAAGTAGGGCTTTGTAATTTGTTTTGAGTAATAGTGAGCAAAATTGATATTTCTGGCTTCTTCGGGCACAACAAGCATTTTTCCCAAACATTGAATAGCCTTCAACATATATTTTGACTTATTATCGCAGAACATCATAATTTTAATCCCATATTTCGCCGGCTTGTTTGGTATGTACATCCGGAATTAGCAATTGACGCGGAAAGCCAACGATTGCTCATCATGATTATTAAAGTATGCAGCCGTTTTAATATTTTTTTATATTTTTAGCCTTTATAGAAAAATCCCGACTTAGATGACAGTATTTGTGATTGCCTTCTAAACTCGTATATTTATATTCAGGAAAAGGACAAGAAATCTTGCTTCATTTTTATTGGTCATCTAAATGCTCATCACAGGGACTGGCTGAATTCAGTTTCCCCCAACCAATCAACATGGTATTGCTGCTCTTGATTTTTATGATATTACTGGTTGTGAGCAGTTAGTTACTGGTGCAACTCCACATCCGGCAATCGTCTTGATCTTTTGCTCACTGATGTGGGAGGGGTTATTGAGGTTCAAACCACTGCACCAATTGGTTCCTCAGATCATCGAGGTTTGGCTTGTAAAATCCAGTTAGATTTCCCTATTCCAGACTTTATCATCTCCAGAGAGGTTGTTATCAAATCTAGAATTAATTGGGATGGGATTACCCGTGCTTTTAATAGTGATTTCTGGAGGGATATCTATAATGCTCCTTCCCCCATTAACGCATTGAATTTAAGGTTATTAGACTTGAAAAGTAGGTTTGTACCAATGAAAAATCTTAAAGCTCGATCTCACGATAAAGCATGGTTTAATGATCAGTGTTGCCTTTCCTTTCGTGATAAGCATGCTGCCTATAATCTTTGGTCTGATAACCGCCTTCGATTGTGTTGGAGAACTATGTTGCGATGAGGAATACGGCAAATAATGTTTATAAAGAGGCTGAAGCTCAACATAATCCCCATTTGAAGAATGTCCTCACAGGTTCGGCCCAGCCGCATATTTTGTGGTCAGCACTTAAATCTGCTTTGTTTGGTGTTGAGCCTTCTATTCCTCCCTTAATGAAGCCTGATGGTAGCGTTACATATCATCCTCTTGATAAAGCCAGCATTCTTGCTGACAGGTTTAATTCCAAGCAAAGTAGGGAAGAGATTCAGCTGCCCTAAATTTCTTTTATCTAACTGGGATGAGTATGGGGGAACTGATCCTATTGGTCTGTTTCATTGATTTAAAAAAATATTAGCAGTCAGCTAACTCCAAAACTGGCTGTCATATTTCATATTTTAGTTCGTCGGGGGTCATTTCCTGAATGCTGGCGTTCAGGTAACATTACCCAATTTCCAAAAGATCATCATCAATTCCATCTCCATCTCCCAGTGAATATAGGCCTATTTCCATCACACCGATTTCATCTAAGACTTATAAACGTCTACTGTCCAAACCTCTTACTGTATATTTGAGACAGTTTCTTCCAGTGACTCAGTTTGGCTTTAGAAAGGGGCTAGGCACTGCTGATACACTATTATTGCTGGTACATGAAATGCAGTCTGCTTTAGACAATAATTGTGAGTCTAGGCCTGTTTCTCTGGACTTTAGTGCCACCTTAGACACTGTCAACCATAATGGTTTGATTATTAAATTAAAGTCTGTTGGCATTGGTGGTAGAGTCTTAAGTATTTTAACAGTTATTAACTAATAGCCAACAACGTGTCGTTGAAGATGGGTGTTTTAGTCCTTATTCTAGAGTATATTCTGGAGTTCCTCAGGGTAGCGTTCTTAGGCCTTTGCTTTTTATATTATATTCTAGTGATATGTGGTTTAATATCACTAATTGAATTCTAGCATAAGCTGATGACACCTCTATGCTCATTTTCCATCTCCTGCAATGAAGCTAAGTGTTGCAAACAACCTCACTGAGGATTTAAATAAAGTTCATTCTTGGTCTCTTTTGTGGGTGATGAAATTGAACCCTAGTAAGTCTAAGGAAATGTTTGTGAGTTGTCCTAGATCTCTCTTACCTGAACATTCCAATTTGTTAATAAATGGAGCTTTGATTAATAAGGCGGACCAGTTCAAGCTCTTGGGAGTAACTCTAGATTCGAAACTCACTTTTGAAACGCATCTAAGATACATGTCTCGGGATATCTAACAGAAATTGGGCATTCTTCGTAATTCTAAGAAAAATTATGAGGAAGATGTTGTTCTTCGCAAGTGTTTCTTTTCTTTTGTTCTACCTCATTTTGAGTATTGCTCTGCTGTATGGAGTTCTGCTGCGGACTCATCTGAGATTGCTTGATCGTGCATCTAATTAGCTAAAGTTTTACTATCGGATTTGGATTTAGACATTAGTCATCGTAAAGATGTTGGAGCTCTTTGTATTTTATTTAAAGTAGTGAATGATGCGAATCATCTTCTGCATAAATTTTTGCCGAGATTTTAACAACCAGCCAGAGTTGCTAGGTATTCTGAGACTGTAAATTCCATGGCATTCAAAATTGCTCGTCATTCTATGTACATATCAGTTTTCTAAGTGCTTTTTACCGTGGTTATGTAGATTATGGAATACCTTGCCCGCAAATATTGTGCCTGCTCTTACGCTTGATAAGTTTAAAAGATTTGCTAATGTCTTTTTGTTGCGTAATCGTGGGGCTGTTTAATTCTTTATCCTTTCTTTCTTGCTGTGCTTTGACCTGCACTGACACCTCTTGGTGGTATAATTTCCAAAATTTTCAGTGTGGCTCTTTGCATGGTCTATATAATAATAATAATAATAATGACATCATCTTCAAGGACGAACAACAGAGGAATAAATATTATTGAAAGATACAATGGAGGTCATACAAAAAGCAAAAGACAATCACTAACGTGTTATTCAAATAAAAGACTATCGCTGGCGTGTTATAAAACAAATGATAATTGGGAAAATCAATTGATAAAAGGAGAACAAGGAACGGTAATTAGAAATACTAATGTATGCACAGAAACATAGTTATATATTAATACATAAATGTAACAGATACATACTGTCGAGGAACGACACAGCATGTCCCACGGTCTAATATGGGTACATACTTAATTGAGTCAGACCGGCAAATCTCGGCCCTGTACTCAGGCAGGTATGCTGCGAAGGGAAGGCAATGGCCTCCCAAAGTAAGAGTGCGACTTAATTACAGGTTGGCTATTCGAAAGGGGAACTCGTTTGCTAGATTCAACTCAGGAATTAGTTAAGGAAACACCTCTACAAAAATAAGCTTTAATATAATATAAATGATTAAATATAGAGACAAGAAAAATGATGGAAATTAGCACAAAGGTTAGCTTGACAATGAAATTTATAGCGGGCAGGAATTAATGGAAGCTGGGCCCGGGAATTATTAATTAATTCGACGGTTAAAATAAGATGAGTAAGATTACTAAATCTTCTCGTTATGGGATGATGGGGTCTTTTTAGTACTTGAGAGAATGAAGTGACTTACCAGGGTAAGATTCTGGATTACCTCGGATGATTGACGGGAGCGGAAGACCAGTGGCAAGGTCTTCGTAGAATGAACTCGGGGTATGAGCGTTTAGGAAACTACAACAGGTTTGCGATTACTCCCACTTCCGGGGGAGGGGGGGAGCAACCACAGTAGAGACTCGTCAACGGAACGGCGTAGAATCTCCACAAAGACGGATGAGAAGAGGCAAGCCCAGGACAGTCTTTCGGGAGGTAATAAAGTAGTGGTAATCTTCCTCTGAACAGAGCGGATTACGGAGAGGATCTGCTCAAGAGATCACGACGACAAAGCTCGGTTCAACTGGGATACAGATGCTCTTGATCTGAACGACAAGACTCCCTAACTCGCACTCTCTGATGAGAACTCTGCACTTCGTCTTAAATAGGGGAGTTCGTCTGGAGGCAAGAGATGGAGGCGCAAGACGAGCGAACTCCCAAGGCATAGCATGGCGCCAGACAATGCAAACAAGGTTAGTTTGATAATCGCCGTTTTGAGTGGGAACGGTGGTCATAAATGAAAACAGACATAGCTGGCGCCAGTCTCGCTTGCGCTTCGCTACTAAGATTAAAATTTAAAATCTAAAAAAAAGCAGCCATGGTTAAATTTGTATAAATTTTCTGAACTTCGCCAATTATAATAATTTTAAAAAGGAACTCTAAACTAAATTTCCCCCCTTTCAAAATATCACGTTGCTAAAATATAGTTATAGAAGAAGATATATAAAAATTTCTTTTCTGAACTTCACCATTTTGTTTTTTGATATTATAAAAGAATTATTAGAAATAACTTGACAAAAAAACATAAGTCATAACCAAATTAAGATGAAATTATTATTTAAATACTCAAAAAATCCCCTTCTTAAATTATAGTTAGTGATGATATATTATATATATATATATATATATATATATATATATGGTTATTTAGTTAGAAGAAGAGTCAGTTCTGAATTTGTGTACCTTTTGTGACAGTAACTCGCACTTCATTTTCTCTCACCTTTTGGCCCAAGTGCTTTCTAGCTTGTCTGCTGTAAAATCAATGGATCTTGATTTCAAATCTAGGCCCGATGATAAATGAAGTCTGGATGGAAGTTGTGTTTAGTGCCTTAAAGAGAAATATTGAGGAAATCGGTCGAGACTTTGTAACAAATATATATGTATATATTTAGACACTGATGAGGAACAGATAGTGATGATTGGCCTAAAATAAGTGATGAACGACAAAGAAAAGAAACTCCTTTTTCTTGTTTCATGTGCTCATTTACGTCCAGTTTCTCTTTTTCTTGTATTATATAGTTATATAATAGTTTGAAATACGAGAGAAAGATCCATATATATATATATATATATATATATATATATATATATATATATATATATATATATATATTATATGGTTATATAGTCTGCAATACGAGGTTTAAGCATCTTTGTTTCTGACTTCAAACTATTATTTTTGAAAGGCAGAAATCAAATATGGTGAAAGCCTCAATAAGTTTTGCAATTCGGATATAAGGAAACGAGATATGAGGAAAAGTGTTTTATTATTTTTCAATATAACTACCCTCGACTTCAATGCACTTGCGCCACTTGTCCATGAGGCTTCGAATTCCCGACAACCAGAAATCTCCCGACTGCTCTTCAATCCACTCCTGGACGGCGAGCTGGACATCTTCATCGTCCCTAAACCAGCGTCCACGCAGTGCAGCCTTGAGCTGGCGAAATAAAAAAGTAGTCGCTAGGGGCCAGATCTGGGCTGTTGAGCTCCTCGAATCCGCAATTGCGCAGGGCAGCTTGTACAACTCTGGCCTTGTGGACTTTGACGACGTTGAAGTCGATCATGAGCGTGAGGTTTCTAGGGACCCAACGGGCAGAGACCTTGGTCATGGCCAAATTGTCGTGGATGATGTTGGTAACACTTTCATGTGATATTCCAAGTTGTCGCTCGATTTCTTCAAACTTGACCCGTCGATTTTCGAGGATCATCCCCTCCAAATGGGCCACATTGTCCTCGTTGATCACGTGTCACGTGTGACGGGCGTCCTGGACGGGGTCATCTTCCAGGGACTCACGACCATGGCAGAACTCCCTATTCCATCGAGCAATGGTTGCATATGAAGGGGCGGTGTCAGTGTACGCTGCAACCATGCGTTTATGGATTTCTTTTGCATTCTTGCCTTTCTTGGTCAAAAATTTGATCACTGCGCGGTGCTCAACCTTCTCCAGTGTTAAAAAAATTGTGACTGACGATCTGCGATCAGCTACTGCTTCTTAAATAGACGAGGCAGGAGCGTGCGGCTTCAGGTCTTGACTTGTCATAACTTGTCTTAACACCCCCCCAAACAGCCATCCCCCTTTCTCTGTTTTTCCTTACCGATTTGCAAAACCTATTGACCGCCCCTCGTATATATATATATATATATATATATATATATATATAAATATATATTCCTGTGGGACATTGCATTCATTTGCTACCCTCACGTGATACTTTGTGAGTTTTTCATTTCCTATATATATATATATATATATATATATATATATATATATATATATATATATATATATATATGTGTGTGTGTGTGTGTGTGTGTGAAAAACTCACGAAGTATCGCGTAACCAATAAATGTAACAAGGCCCAAAAGGAAAATAAAATGAAGAATCCAAGTTTTTTCGAACTTTATTCAGTTCATTCTCAAGCAATACCTTAAAATTATTTTACAAAAATCAAATATATAAGAGAATAATAAGCGACGCTTTGCCAAGCGTACAAAGAAAAGACACAAAACAGGGTGAGCTTGAAAAAAGATAGAAATGCATGATCAGAAAAGAGGAATTGAAAGTAGGTACAAATGTGTAAAGACATATAGATAAAATCTATACCAAAATATCCTCGTGTGAGAGAGTGTGTGTGAAATGTAGAAAAATGTCACATAACTGTGAATACATACACATACATATATAAATACATTGTTCAATAAACACAAGAAATATAACAAGGTAAATAAATCAAAGGGCTAAGTTTTAAAATGGAGAATTTAATTTAAAATCAGCTTTTTAACGACATGTTCAAGTTTAAAGCGACCGGGGGATATATTGAATTTAGGAGAGCAATTAATGACGGAGCATTCAACAATATTTATTTTAATATAGTCTTGTGAGTAGTAAATTCATAAGATGTTCATGTTTAGATAAATGAACAAAGAAGGCGCAATTTCGTTTACATCTTCTAATATTATACTTGTGTTGGGACTAACGAACATTTAATGAACAAACAGCGCGAAGTGCCATTGAAGAAGGATGGCATAGTCATATGCAAGCAAATGTCACTTCAAATACCTAAATCTGTAAATTCTTACAAGCTTTGGACAATGTAGCATTTCAGAAGATGGGTGCAGGGGGCGCAAAACCCCCCATAAAGCGCAGGTATGAAGAATCTTCCAGAATACTATGAAAATCACGGATTTCGTAATGAATCTTGCTAATGACTTGACTTTTATTGAAATTTCTTTTCGACCGAAAATTCGTAACTGTTTATTTTTTTAAAGATCTATAAATTCTTTTAAGCATACAATTTTGCATTATTTCCTTTTGTAGTGGCCCCTGTCCTGATGACAATCATTTAACTGTGTCATTTGCCCCGGTACCCCGAACAGGTAAGCAAAATAGAACCATACTCGAAGTTATGAACAGGTACTTTAAAGTACACAGCCACTCACAGTCAGTACAGACCAGTAGTCAAAAGTAGAGGGCAGACACTCCTATAAGCGGCTCTTCTAGGTTTAACTGCTGTCGGACCTTGGACAGAAATCACTTTCAGACCTTGCACTGATTTCCTTTAGTAGGGCGATTAAAGTCCTTGAAGCGCGAAATCGAAAGAACCGTTCAGTTTGTGCGGTCGTGGAGATTAAGAGATAGGAGTGTTCGAACCATGACGATGATGAGCAAAAAATCCTTCAGACCCAACCCGCCGGAATGGGGCATATATGACTGTCACACAGACAATGACAAAGAGACAAATAATGACTCCACGTGATTTACATGTGTGTTTAGAATAAAGAATAGACATTTATGTCGATACGGGACAAAAATAGTGAACACAAGTGAGTTGAATGAACCAGAAGCGGAAATGAGACAAAAATAGAAGGCGAACGTGAAGAGAATGATGAATAGAGGGTGAAGAGGAAACAGAAATAGAATATAAGTCGTGAAGTAAATGCGTATAACTGATTATATGTTTGTTTATTTTCTCCCTCCCCTATATTTCTTTTTTGCTCTTAATTTTTCATTTAATTTATGTTTTTAAATTTCTCTCTTTGGTTCCTTAAAAAGGCAAAACAAGCAAGATGATCTCTATCGATACATTTGGGAGAAGTTTTTAAAAAGCGGTGAAGTTAGGGGAAGAAGAATTGCTTGGAAATTCCAAAGCCCAAGTAGGGGGCGCTAAAGAACGAGGGGTGCTCAATTCTTCCGAATATGGTTCTGTCACAAGGTATCCCTACGGCCTATCCGACAGGAAACGCCCCCCACACCTCACACTACTTGGTGCACTGGAAGATAGACCGAACGGACCCCGGCTTGGTTTGGGATCAATATAAAACTCATTTCAGTTGAACAGAGCAAAGGCCCATAGATAAGTCTATGGGCGCCAAGAATGACATACATATAGAGAATATCTTTGTATCTAAAGATAGAAAAGTCTGAAATTATTTATCTGTCATAGCTATTAATAGCAGATAAGTTCTGAAACTCTGCTTATAAACTGATATCATTTTATATCCTCCCAACACTGATCCACACGACTCTTGCCCATTTAAAAATATTATGTACACCTTGGATGCAGTAATGTCATTTATTTAGCGTGTGTATTTGCGTATGTATTCGTATACATCCTCCAGACATTGGTTAACACGTATTTTACTTAGTTAAAAATATTGTGTACATTCTTGCAGTCGTCTATGTGGCATTTCTTTTGTATGTTTATGTACGTATTCGCATGTGTCCATGACGCGAGTGCTTCAAATATTAAGTTTTGAGCTGCCGATCCGTTTATTAACTTTAAGTAATTTCTAGTTATAATTCGATACAAGTATTCATTGGAATCAATGATTAGTGATTATAGCTACGTCGATTTTACCAAAGGTTAAGAATTAATGAAGAGAAAAAAATCTTTAATTTTATTGAAACTGGAATTTTTTTTCTGAATCCATTAATTCGGTACATCAGTTATGGAAAATTAAATTACACATTTTCTCATTATTGATATCAATAAAGCGGATGCTAAATGACGATGTGTATTAATTAAGAAAATTAACAGGCATCTCCTGTATGTTTTCTTGTTTGACTTTCGTTCTGTTGTTGCATTTAGAGAAAACGGGAGATTATTTACAATTCGAGTTATGTTGCTTGTTCATGGTTATTGTACGTACTAATTCCTTTAGAATATTAAATACTTTCAACTCTCACAATCTATACTATGTGATATTTGAAATCACGCACCGTGTTACTATATCTGTGGTGATTTTTGGTGGCTTGTTTTGTTTTTGAAGATTATTTAGTAATTCTAGTAACTATGGGCAAAATTTTGTCTGAGGTTTATTATTAGATATATGGAACAAGGCACAATAATTTTGGCGACTTTTCAACAATTTGGAGCGATATCTGGATAATCAGGGAAACATTTGGTGGTTTATGGAGATCTTTAGCGACTTTTTCGTTTGTTGTTTTGCTTATTTTTCTGGTTTTCTCGCCGTTTTCTATTATTATTTCTTCAGAGAAGAGAATAACCTTAGTGAAACACATTATTAATGAGGTTTAAATGTGATCGATATTCTTTTCCATGCGTGAACGCCATTTAGATCTTAGAATCCCTTGAATATTTTATTTATATAAAGGGGGAGGGGCGAACTAGAAATGAACTACCCCATTCTATAGTAGACTCGAACATACCTAATGGGTTCAAATCCAACGGATACCTTATCTGTACCTTGCCTGAAACTAACGAGGATATTTTATTACTTATACGAGAATTAGGCACGGTAGACAAATGAAGGAAAGATGGAATTCAAAGAACAGAGATGTGATAAAAGATAGAGATAACAAAAGAGCAATGTCATGGCTCATTAACCTTACAAAAAGTGAGGTAGGAGCACGCACTATATAAAACTCCAGGAATAAGTTCGCACAAAGAAAGCACATACCTAAAATTACGAACTTGAATCTTATTATAAGTAAACGAGTGAGATGATATTGTAGCCACTGTCACCATCCAGCGGTGGTCTCAAGGCTTTTAGCTCCTCTTTGTCTCGGGTTTGACGCACCTCCCTCCCCCCGGGCTCCTTATAACCTCCTCCCCTCCCAAGTAAGCTTTAAGGGAGAGGGCACTTAATTAGCAAAACTTAGTTGAGAAGATGTTTAACTATTAAAACTTAGGGGGATGATGTTAGATTAGTAAAAGTTATAAAGGAGGTTGCTTGTTAAATTACTTAAATTTATAAGGATGGTATTTAGTTACTATGAGTTGGAGATGAGTTTTAATGACTAAAAATTAGCCAGGATCATATTTAATTAGTAAAATTTAATGACATGATGGTTAATTAGTAAATTTTAGGGAGTTCATGTTTAATTTCTAAAACGTGGAAATGCTAATTTTCAATTACCAAAACATAGGGGTAATGTTGTTTTAGTTACTATAACTTAGGTGGGACGATGTTAATTATTAAAAATTAATGAAGTGGTGGTTAATTTTTATAACTTTAGTGGGATGATGTTAATTAGTAAACCTCAAGAAAATGATGTTTAATTACTAAAACATGGTGAGGGTATTTAATGACTATAACTTAGAGGGGTGTAATAATGAGTTGGTAAGGCTTTCAACACCGCCCTCCCCCCCCCATCTCATGCAGGATGCAAATTATTTATCAGTGGCAACTTAGAGTTAAAAGCGGGATTCGAACCACGAGTATTTACAGAATAAAGCAGCAGTCGAGAAGGCGACCAGAAACGGGGATTCCATCATGTGGCTAAGCACGTTCGATGTGGCTTAACTTCGCTGTAATCAATTATGCCGTAGTCCTAGACGGGGAGTGTCTATGTTTAATTACTAAAACTTAGGGTTAGATGATGCTTAATTATTCTAGCTTGATGCGGATGGTGTTAGAATGCTATACTTGGAAAGAATTTGGCGATAGAAATGATGTAAAATATTTACAGTATTGACAGAAAAATTCTATGGGCAAGAATTTATTCCGTTTTAAATGTCGGATGAACTCTAGAGCTAGAAAATTGTATAAATCAATCTATACATTTATCTTTATTTCTATAGTTATCCAATGGGGGAAGTATGGCTGCAAGCGCCGCTTTTAAAGGACTCATATAAATGCAGAATATCTGTCAAAACTCTGGTAATTTAATTAATCCTTTTTTAACTCTAAATTAATATGGTTACATTTAACATCATCACTCCTCGACTGATTTAAGGTAAAGGATGTTAAAATGATTCATGCCTCCCTTCTCAATGGGCTAGAATATACAAAATATTTAGAACAGGTATATAATATAACTATGAATTCTAAATGGATTTAACCTTTTATTTATCGTTGGTTTTGGCTCTAAAGTTTGAAGGAAAAAAACTGTCTGGAAACCATTGCCCTACGCTGTGTTACACGATTACATACAAAATTTGTCCAGTTATTAAGACATCTATGTTTTATTTGTCTTGAATTTCCTGTTTTTAATAAACAAAGAAATTCCAGAGAAGAAAAGCCGAATTTATCAGCTTTGTTTGCGTGTGACACGTTAAATAAGATAACGTACCATCACTCAAGAAGATTTCCCATTTGTATCCAAACAGATTATCCACCAATATCCATGACTCCGATTTCAAACAATCTTTGTTCCTAAGATCGATTATGATAGAAAGCGGGGTGGTTCCTTTTGAAAGGGGCACGAAGATTAACTGATTAGTGCAAGACTGGTTTCCGGGGTTAATTTTAGCCCATTTAGAGGGCGGAAATAATTCTCTAGAGTAGACTGATTAACCCAAGACTAAAGAAGGAGAGGAATGGGTTGGATTATCGATAGTTATTGTACCCGAAGAGGCTATCTTGCACATTGTATCTTTAATCTTTGAATTCCTTGTCTCTAGCATGTGTTCTTAATCTTCATTTTCCCCGCCGTGTTTCCCTCTCTCTTTTCTAATCCTTTGCCTGCAAAATTGCTTCGGTTATAGGACAAAAAGTTAGAAGGTTAAAAACATATGCGCACACCAACGAAAATATGGCCACCGTAACTAAGAAGTTTATCGTGTAATGCCCCATTAGGAAACGTCTAGGTGAGGTCGATGAGCCCCCAGTCAATGAAGTATTCACTAATTGGGTTATAGGCTTAGGCCTATTATTAGGCAATAATAAAACAAACCCACATTTTTGCTTACAAGTGTCAATGCAGCCAAATATCATTTCTATGTAAAGGAAGGAAAAGGAAGGGTTTCCGAGAACTGCGTCTCATTTTCTAGGTTCTACACAAACCTGCACATCTCAAAATCAGACTTCCCACGCTTAGAAATGAATCTGACTTTGGGTTCCACCCCTCCTTTACCCCTTTTGTTATACAACAGGGAATCTTTAGACTTAAACGAGAGAGATTCTCAGAACAATGATGCTTTTCATCGACTACCTGCAGGTCAGCTCGGATCGAATCGGGGAAGAGATGAACTCTCGTTCTCTCTCCAATTGAAGTCTGAAGATTAGAATAATTTGTAAATAACACTAAATTCCCAAGAGATAAGAAACCGAAATACTCTTCGAAGAAAACTTCTCCGTGCTAGACGAACACAAATATAACGTTATGGCTCTTATATGCAGGGTCAGGCTAGAAGCCTCGTGGCCGGTGTTTTCACCCCTGATACATTTTCTTAGAAAAAATATGTATATTGTGCCTTTTAAAATTGTTCCCTTAATTTTATTTGATCTCGTCTGGGGCCATGTGCACCTGTTCACAGATCAACCAAACTCTGATCTCTATCTAACCTTTAATATTTTTTGCTCATCTTAAAGCGAGCGTGTGTGTGTATGCGCGCGTGTGTTTGTGGAACAGATTCAGACCCTTCGGTTCCATTGAGGCCTGCGGTCCGGCTTCTTCAAACAATAAGATTCCTAGAAGGACTTTTTCAATTTAAAAAGACGCATTTTTAGGACTTTGGATTCGACGCTTCCGAATCTAAAAGAATTGATATAATTTAAGCGCTTCTGAACTATATTAGCGGCATATCTGGAGATGCACCGCTTGCATCTCTAATAGATGATTTAATTGACGCAACTTTCGAAGCATTTTGCTTGCTAGTACAGTTTGTAATTTATTTTTAAGCCTTTCATACTGTGCCGCGTGATCGCCTTTTATCTTTTAAAAATATGTGAAGATCACTCCTTTGGATTGACTTGAAGTGGTTTAACATATCTCTTGGATTTTAATGTGTTTCTCTCTGGAAGTCACCGTCGTAAGATACAGGCAAGTGTACTAATAAGGGAAATTATCTGCAAACATCTACTGTCGTCATAGGCGTGTTTAAATGTATTTTGTTCGGAATAAACCCGTGAATGTATGAATTGACACCAAGTACCTTTTCAGATAACTCAAGTGTTTCGAAAGATTATATGCAATACCTCTTTAACGAATCATCATTTTCCAGAAAAGGTTTATATATATTTTTTTGTTTCAGATACGTTTAGGAATTTAATAAGGACAATTTAGTAAATACTCACACTACCATTTATCTCTGGTATTACATAGTTATAGTCTATTTCCTTAAATTCGATTACAACGACCGTCAAGGCATCTTTTGAAAGAAGCACTTTCTGATAAAATAGCCATGGTAAAGTAACTTTACCAGGAAGAGAAGAATGATCTCATGAAGGAATTAGGCAAAGGAAAGCTTTTTTGCTATTTTAAAAAGTTTTGAAGCTTGACCCTTTAGCGAATGGCATTCAACCAAGAAAAAGATGCTTCTACCAGAATTTTGACCTCTCATCCCTAGATACCTTTCATAAATCAAAAGAGAAGTGGCTAAAAGCCATTTTTACACATGCTGGAGCTTCTTCCCTCTGGAGAAAACAAGTTGTAAGTAAGGCTCTCAAGAAATTTTCTACCGTTAGGGCCCAGTCACACAAAGCTTACGACCTGTTTCCGATCACCGGCGACCAGTTGCAGGTAGTCTTTGGAAGTCGCTGGTAGTCGCTTATAAGGTCGTAGCTGGTAGGCCTAGCAAGAGTGATCTCCGGTGGTTGTCAATGTTACATTGAAAACTAGCTGCGACCAGTTTGGACAGCAGAGATTCCTCCAGAGGTCGTCCACCAGGCGAAGATCGGTCGAAAACCGGTGCCGATCAGACGACAATCAGTGGCCGATCAGTTGGCGACAATTAACGGTTAAAAAGGTAGTCACCGACCGACGGGAGTCCAGTCGTAGGTGGTGGCCGATCAGACGCACGTGGTTGCAGGTGGTCGGCGATCAATCAGGAGCTGACAAAACTGAGTACTGGACGACCCGTTGCCCAGTGATCGCTCATTGGTGGGCAACCAATCGGCCACTGGTCTCAGTGGGAGTCGTTGTTTCAGTCAGGACATCTAGCAACTGGCGGCTGACCGCTCTACCACCAGTACAAATCGACCCGGAGCGTCACACTCGCCACCTCTTCCTGCCTCCTCCCGCTCACCTCTGCTCCTACCTTTTCCTGCTGGTTCTAGTAAGTTAATTACTGTATTTTGGTGACTATAAAACGTACCTTTTTATGTAGGTATTTCATTTATTTGTGATTGTACGTCCCAATAAACCCGTGAAACATGAAAAACTATTTAATCCCTATACATTTCACCCATCCACAGGAACTTTGAATAATTTTGCAAATATTCTTTGTTTACAGTCATGGTTAAGAGGCGCGTCAATATCGGCCATGCTGCCACTGAGGACTTTGCCACCGTGAACCCTGCCCCAGAGGTCCCTGCCTCACCTAGCCCGACTCCACCCCTGTTTGAGTAGTTGCCCCAGGATGACTTGTTCACGGAGGCCTCCGGCGACTCTGGCGATATCGAGAAAGACCCTGGCCCTACCGGTGACAGGCCTACTAAGGTAACCAAGTTGGGCGACTTGACGCAGGACGAGGAGGATGAACTCGTCGCCTGGTTTGATGATCACCCAATGTATTATGACCAAACGCGCAAAAGGACTTTAAAAACAGGAATTTTAAGACGCGGATCATGGATGAGAAGGCCAAGGAGATGGGCCTTAATCGTAAGTAATTTGTTGTCACCTACATATGTTTAAAATTTAAACCATTTTTTCTTACTCGCTCATATCGTGCCAAATTATAATTTAGATAATTTGTTGTTCCAAATAACCAGAGTAATTCAACTTGTCATTGAAACATTATACTCATTCCAATATAGTGCCATTGAAAGTAATATTTTGTCATAACATTTATTAGTTCATTGAGAGGAAATTGATTTTCGTACTTCATTGGTCTTAAACATCATGTTATAATTTATTTTCCTTGTTTTTTTACAGCCACCTTGATCTGGACTTAGTTCAAGTCCATGCGCACAATCTACGACAAACTGAAGAAAAGGAAGTCTGGCCAGGCTGCGAAGCCATTCACACCCCTTCAACAATGGACGATGACCAGCTTTGGCTTCCTGGATTCACACCTCACTGTGCAAACCGAGAGTCGTCAGTTGGGGGTAAGTGTGATGAAATACCTTTTTTATAATAATGTGTGAATGATAACTGCCTTTAAGGCCATGGGTGAGCCTGGATTCCTATTTTCAATTGTGTCTCTGTCTCGAGTCAGCCAACCCCCAGGTATGGGGCATGTGCCAGAGTATGTTCCTACATAGGAAGGTATTATAGTATCTACATATTATTATTTTTATGATGTGTTATCTGAAAAGTGATGTTGAATGTACATTAAATCCTGGTCTCCTCACAGGCTGCTGGACCGTCGACCAAGGCCCAGCCAGAGGAGATTGAGGTCGCGAGTGACAGCGACAGCACCACTCTCCTAAAGAAACCCTCATCGCTCACCAAGACGGTTACGTGGGGGAGCAACTTTCCACCGCGATCAGGGCAACCACAAACGAACGGGTCGCCTTTGGCCATTGGATGGGACTAGAGGCATGCAAGCTGAAAGAAGCACAATGGCAGGGCTTGCAAACGGATATATTTGCAGTTCTTGTGTGGTGGTGACAGGCTAACGTGCCAGGGCACACCCAGGTCCAGCCATACGGACACCAACCACTACCATC
Organism: Ceratothoa steindachneri; assembly: GCA_963969495.1. Classification (NCBI taxonomy): domain Eukaryota; kingdom Metazoa; phylum Arthropoda; class Malacostraca; order Isopoda; family Cymothoidae; genus Ceratothoa; species Ceratothoa steindachneri. The sequence continues at coordinate 109,482,389 of OZ018320.1, forward strand.
ACAAAAACAAGTATACCTTGGTTATAGCCAGGCTCCTCCAGGAAGCACTACGCCTATTCCTGGGCCGTCACAGGCTTGACAATTCCCCCCTGGATGGTCTCCACGGACGAGCCACAACCTTTCCGACATATTGGGGGATGTCTTCGCAGGCGTCGATCACCAGCCACCCAAGGGAGCCGAGGACAATCTCCCAAGGGTTCTGCCGTAGATTGTCCCATTAGCCTAAAAAAACTGTATTAGCCTTTAACAACTGTATTATCTTTGAGAAAATAAACCTGACCCATGGAAACAATTTTTTCTTGTCCAATGATAGCACACCTGTCCTTCCTTCTTAATGATTTTGCTTAATAAATTTAATATTTAAGCAATAATTTAATAATTGCTTATTTTGTATGAGTTTCTTAATAAATATATAGATATTGAATGCAATACTCTTTTCAATACTATTTCTTATTACTATATATGTTATTTGTCTATAAGTAGTAGTACTATATAGATTACTTTCATATCTTTAGTAGTAACAATATTAATACTATGAATTAGGTCTTTATAATTTGAGCACTACATTTTACTTTACTTAATATCTTTATTAAGATATTATGAAAAAGTACGTGTTCTTAATGCTTCAAATCATGCCCCTTTGCCACAGTACAGCACCAACGCCATTGAAATACTCCTTCAGGTACATCTGGAGCTCCTTCCCCGCCCGAGATGCTTCAGTAGGAGTCAGTGGTGGCTCATCTTCAGTCAGTTCAGCGTGGTTCCTCCATGCGCCAGGAACAAGGTTGTCATCTTCCGTCTCCCGGTCTACAAAGGCGTTGTGTGCTCTTGGATTGTTTCTTGTCATGAAATTGTGCAGGCAGACACATGCTAGCACGGTAGACTGCACTCGCGTTAGGTTGAGTTGGAGTGTGGTGAGCAGGCAACGAAATCTATTTAAAACTATTCCAAAAGCGTTCTTCACAATCCGGCGGGGGCAAGACAGTCTGTAGTTGAAGATTCTTTCTTCATTTGATAGATTGAACCTGGAGAATGGCTTCATGAGCCACTTTTTCAAGGGAAAGGCATCATCCCCAACAATGAAGTACGGGGTCGGTCGATCGCTACCAGGAAGTTCGTCGGGCGCGGGAAGTCCAAGGAAGTTGGACTCCAAACCCTCTTACAGCTTGGACCGATTGAAGACAGCACATTCTGAGGTGGAACCGTTGCCTCAGACATCAACCCACATGATTCTGTAATCCGCATCCACAATTCCCAGCATAATGATAGAAAAGAATCCCTTGTAGTTGTGATAGACAGATCCTGAATTCCTTGGCACTTTGATGGCGATGTGCTTCCCGTCAATTGCCCCTACTGCATGAGGAAAGTTCCAGCGGTCACCAAAATGCTCGCTGACCTCACGCCATTCGTCCTTGGTAGTTGGCAAAGACACGACTTCATAGCCATACTCCTGGATGATTGCCTCACAAACAACGGGCATGAACACAGATATTGTGTTGTGAGGTACCCGAAAACTGTAAGCGAGACTTTGGTAACTATCGCCGGTTGCCAGAAAGCGGAGAGTGACTGCGAACTTGAGTCCAGGAGGCAGGAGGTGTCTGTAGTTGGTGGTTATCTTCGCTAACCTTGGAGATACCAGCACTAAAATCTCGTGAAACATTGAAGATTCCATTCTCATATAGTTTTCAAAATCACCTTGTCCTTCTATCTGCAGCTCTTCCATCAGGTTAGCGTAGTTGCCGTACTGTACACGCCGATATATCCAGCGGCGCATCCAATACCTCCGCCTTGGGCATTTCAACAGTTGCCTCAGACGATACAGGATAAGGATAACTGCAATGACATCCTGCTGTTTTTGAAGTGCGAGTTTTACGAGAATCACTAGTTGGTGAGGTGCTAGTAGAGTGCCCATGGTGTTGACCCTACTGAGGTAGGCAGAGGTGTTTCCAGGGCCACCACAAGCCGCCTTATATATAAGATCATTATAAATTGACGACCGTTGGCCGACCGCTCACCGATTGGTGGGCCACCCATCGCCGAACAGTGAGCGACATACGAAGACTTGTTGCGAACGAGAAGTGGTCGCCAGAGACCTGTCAGAAGTTTGATGGTCGTGACTAGTGGCTGACTGGTGGCCGATTGGTTGGTCACCAGTGGCCAACTACTCGTAGGTTATCGGCGCCCGATGCCAGGTGGCAGCCACACTGATCGCCACCCGGACGTCCACTAGTGGGCAACTAGTCGGCCACTAGTAGCCCCCTGGTCGAACGACTACTCGCCTACCACCTGCGACTACCTCTTTTTAGATTTTGTGTCGCCGACCGATCGCTTGATTTTCGTTCGCAGGTGGTCGGAAACAGGTCGTAAGCTTGGTGTGACTGGGGCCTTAGGAATAAGACCAATGAGCCGTTCCTAAAACCAGGCAGATATGAAATATTATTTAGCAAAGTTATTTTACTGACGAATCAAGAGTAACTGGATTGGCCGGATGGTTGGGCAAGAGGTTGGATTGTCAATTGACGTCAAGGCAAGCAATTATCAAGCGACAACAAGTAGAAGGAGGAAGATTGAGGATTTGGTTTACATTTGTTCCACACAAACTAATAGGACCTTTTAAATTGGACGGTGGCGTCAAAATAAATTTAATGGCGTATGGCAATTTCTTGGAGCTTCCTACTCCATTTCAAGAGACAGACAGTAAGAATGAAGATATCACTTGTCATAATGTAAAATATTGCTCCTATTCATTATTTCAGGTTCTATAAGAATTGATTAGAGTTAAATGGATTTGTAGGCGACTCAATCATTAACTGGTCTCCAAACAGTTGAGACCTATAGCCAATAGAAAACTTATAGAGCATCGGAAAGAGAGACGTTCACGCGGTTGGCAGATAATTTAACAACAAAAAATGACCTTTAGGAAGCCATCCAAAATTTGAAAAGAATGTTTTTGCTGATTGAATCAAAATCTTGACTTCCTCACTATATAAAAAACTTTTCAACGATATTTAAAAGTGGGGTCCTTCCGTCCAGAAGCTCTGGATCAGTTCTTTTTTTAAAGCGGTTTCTTCTAATTTTCCTCCATTTTATTTGTTGATATATTTAAGTTGAAAATTTTGTATTCCAACTTATCAAAAATCTGCAAATGATCTCTTCATAGTAAAATAGTTAATTTAACAATAGTTTGTCATACTATATCCTGACATTTAGATTTCAAGTATTTAAATTAAATTTTCTGATAATGACTGTGTAATTCCATGAAGAAGATTGCAAAAAAAAGCAGCTGTTGTAAGAGAGTTTTTGCTATTTTGAATATTTGCACCTAATCTATAGACACTCTGTAGGATATTTTCTACGTGACTTCCTTTTGCCACAAGTATTAATGAAATAAAGCAATTTTTGTCACGGGAGGCTTTCTTAATATACTCAGCTGCCAAAAGTCGTAGGATAGAATTATGCAAAGGTAATGGTGAGCAGCGGTAACATTCATGACGTCATGGAACATTTCCAGACTTGTAACCATTTTGATCTTCTGACATCTCTATGATCAATGTGAACACTGGCTAGGATGCACATAGCAAGGCGTTGTTGATTATTTGAATCAACATCCCTCGATATACGGTGTTACGGGCGTATCAAAAATATCTCCCTCATTGAAGGCATTACTGTGCACCATGGGTAGCACAGTTGCCAATCGCGAGACTTTAAAGATCGTGACAAACAGCGTCTGGCTAGAGACAGCCGAATATTCGATTCATACGCACTGCTGACTACCCTACGGATAAAGCATTTTTACTTGCTTAGTAACGGACTTTGAGCACCACCCACATAGAAAAAAGCCTATTCTGGAAGTCTTTTGGTGAATTTCGCTTCACCCTTTAAAAAGAGAGAATACCATTATTTCACGAGGATTCATAATTAAATGAGGGCTTAAGCACTTCACTGTTCCCGTCCATCGCCCTGCGTGGGAACCTGCTCGGATGTCTGCCATTCATTGATTTCGTCCCAACTATGCCGGCCACTTGGACTGACATAATTAAGGGCTTATGTGAAAACTGGTTTGAGGACTAGCCCACAGGGAAAGCATAAGTCAGAAATGTTCTCGAAACTGAGTCATAACTGCAAGTCCCAGGCAGAAGAGAGATCCTCATCGCCCGGAAAACCCGGCAAGCATCATAGAGGAAAGTAACACCCGTCTCTATGTAGTTAGATGCGGTTTTTGTGCAAGTTCTTGAGAGGGGTTGGCAAAACTTTAGCGGCCGTTGATTCGACCGCTACTGCACCAAGTCCACCATAAGTCATCCCTCTTGAAGTTCCTATTCGAGATCCATCACATCCATCCATCACCCATCATCTTGACAGCAACCGAGCGGAGGACCAACTGGAAAATGGACGGGAACGCTCTCACTGACGTTTTTAAACTTTTACAAACCACTACCGCCTTTACCACCTACTCATATTCTTTTTCATTCACAAAATACAATATAATTATACATTGGTTACAGAGGAAAAGACAAAAAAGAAGAGGACATAGTAGGGAACGAAGAAAACCCTGGAGACCATCACTAAGAGGGTCCCCCTCAGGACCATACAAGGAGAAAAGTCCCCGGAAAAGAGAAAGCTCTGTCAAACCCTCTACCTCGAACACAAGGTGGCCCTGGTAAAATTGATTGAAGATTCATCAGGTACTTTTGCCATCTGCGCAGAAACCAAAGATGTGGACCGGCTCCTGTCTGAAGAAGGAATACCACATTGAAGAGCATCAGACTCGAAGCAAAGACCCCCATCAAGTGGCAGCGAACCGCAGTGTCATTTGCCGCAAAGTGCAGAGTTGAGTCAGTGAAAATTAAACCGAAAAGCTGAAAGAAGAGACTATGAGAAGCAATCAAATTCCGCGAACACGCCCACGTGTTCAAAATAACATTCTCTACCACAAGCCATGACCAGGAAAGCGACGATGGACGAGATCTTGGTCTTTAATATGAGAATCTCAGGAGAGATCATCTAGCAGGAAAGGTTTAATAGCATACAGATGTGTTTTATATGCTATAAACTAGAAGATCACACAACCACCCCTTGCTCGGACAAGAAAAAACTGTGGTGCAGTGAATGCGCCACAGAAGGACATCGGTTCGATAAGTGCGAGAGCACTAATAAGAATGTCTCAACTGTAAAGGGAAACACAGGACCATGGCCCTCGACTGTCCAAAGCGCCGAGATATATTCAAAAGGAAGGAAGAAGAAGAGAAGAAAGCTAAGGAGATGATGTACGCGAGTGCCGCCAAGAAGAATGGGGAAGTGAAGACTACACCTGCAGAGATGAACATCACAGGAGATCTGAGTGCAAAGATTCTGATCTGCATTACTCACGCAAATGTGGCTAATGCAGTGAAGCCTAGCTGTTACAGCCCGGTCCTCAATGCACTCTTAAAATCAAACAATCTTCCTTCAGTGATCATGCATGCGGACCCTCAATGCTCCAAAGTATTCAAGGAATCAGCCATAAGAAATAACACTAAGTCTGGACTGGTGGAAATCATCGAAGTTCCCTCATCGGAGGAATCCGAAGAGGACGAAGAAGAGGAAGAAGAAAAAGCTGAAAGTGAGTCGGGATCGTCCTCTTCAGACAACGACGAGGGCCCCTGCACCCGTACAGGAGCTACAAATAGCAGGTCACAAAACCCCAAGTCCTGCCCCACCCGAAGAAGGAAAACCCTAGGGACAGTAAAACCACTAAACCAGCCCCCAAGAAGAAAAAGAAGAATAAGAAGAAGCATAGGTAAAAACAATTCAACATGTTCAGAACGCACTGAAGATACTGGAAATTAATACCAACGACTGGACGACAAAAAGGACTCTTTACGGAACTGTATTCAGAGAAATTGATGAAGATATCATCTTAATTTCGGAACACGGGATCGTCACGCGTAGTGCAGAAATGAAAATCTGGAACTACGATGTGTTGATCACGAATTATTCGCAGGAGCGGTTCGACGGTGCTGCTATTGCAATGAAGAAAGGGATTAAATACAAGCAAATGAGAAATTTAGAAGAATCCTACCTCGCGATTGAGGTCGAACTCGACATACGAAAGTTGGTTATTGCTACCGGATATCAACCGCCAAGGAGAGACCTGTTACCAATTCACATTCTCACTGGCCTATTTGGCAGAAGAGTCCCCACTATATTAATGGGGGATCTGAACGCCAGATGCTTAGAATCCGGTTACAGGGCCTTCAACGGTATAGGAAGAAGCCTGGACCTATTGCTGGTCATAAATATTGCACAGCGAATAGGCCCCGACCTCCCCACCTTTGTCAGAGGATGAAGTGAAACAAAACCAGATATCTGTCTGGCGAATCGTCAGCTGCCGTTCAATTACTACATGGAACCAGTCCAGGTACCATGTAGTAACCATATAGGGATCCTACTCACTATCAACAGGAACCATATACAAGTTATAGCTATAGTCAGAAATAACTACAGAAGAGCAGACTGGACACGGTACGCGCGCCTTCTCAAGGCCTACGATCCGCCCAACTTGGACGAGGAAATTCTCGAGGAGATTGACGAGGCACTCGACGACCTCAATAACCATCTCATGAACGCAGATACGGCTTCTATCCCTAAATACGAGTATAGGACATCTCTACCTAAAGATGGACCAAATACATGAAGGATTTATACCGTGAGCTAAAATTATTGTATGAGATCAACATCAGGAATGCATCAGTTCACTCAATGCAACGAAGTAAAGAGATCAAAGAACCTCGAACAACAATGGAGACAGTGCGATGATGCGATCGATAGTCTCGATCACGAAGCAACTCCCAAATAATTTTGGAATAAGATCAGACGTCTCAAAGGATCAACTGGGAAGAACAAGATCGAACAACAAAAAGAGGACGGAAACATCGAAGCGGAAGAAAGAAGAATTGAAGAGCTATTCCGAAGTTATTGGGAAAAAATATTCAGTATAATTGAGGATGAAAACGAAGACTATGACCTAGAGTTGGAAAACAACATCATAGGCGAGTTTAACGACTAAATACACAAAACGCACCCTAACCACCCGGGGGATAGACAGCGCGACGGAGACGCCGAGATTACCGAAGAAGAACTACTCGGCGCGCTCCGCTCATTTCGACAAAAAGCCACAGGACAATCGAGGATTACAAAGTTAAACTTTGAAAATGCACGAACCAATGACATCGAAGATATAAGAAGGATATTTAACGCCTGTCTGAACACGGGATACTTTCCAGATGCTTATAAAACGGCTAAGATGATTTCCTTGCTTAAGCACGGAAAGGACCCAACGTTGAAGGAGAGCTACCGGCCAATTTCACTTCTAGAATTTGGCGGGAAGCTCTTCGAGAAGATCCTCAACCGAAGAATGGTGTCTCACCTGAGGGAGAACTCCCTCCTAAATCCATATCAATTCGGGTTTAGGAGGAAGCGAAGTACGTAGATGTTGATTAATGTCATCACGGAAAAGCTAGCCCAAGCAAAACGGGAAAGGAGTTACGTGGACATTGTTTGTCGGAATGTATCAAAGGCGTTTGATAAGGTGTAGTAACGGAGAATGCAGTACAAGATCTTACGACTGTGCCTACGTGAAAACTTAGAAAGAACTCTCTGTGACTCTGTCAAGGAGAGAGCGGCGTATATCAGTTTAGGGTGCACGGCCGGACCAAAGTTTCCGCTCACTGCTGGCCTCCCACAGGGGGGGGGGCCTGTCTCCCACTCTCTACTTGATTTACACCACTGATGTCTCAGCTCCTGTAAGCCCCACTTGCCTCTACATTCAATTAGCCGATGAGTTCACCCAGATAATCACTTAGCCATAGAGGAATGCGCTTTGTCAGGTCGTATGACAGCAGCAGAAATTGAAAACCTTAACACCTATGAGGGAGACTACTATACAACGTTAAGGTGGGGGATAGACGCTATCCATTCGCCACGGAGTGCAATGTACTCGGAATGAAGATTACTTCAACCGGGTACAAGAAACACGTCCATGAAAGAATCACCAAGACCACAGCTGCAGTCAAAACAATATACATGTTCAGAAGTCTCCATGAAAGCAATAAGAAAAAGATCTACAATGCACTTGTAAGATCGACGCTGCTATACTCCGATTCCGCCCTTTCTTGTGTCTCAAAGACAGAAAAGAGGAAACTACAAGTGGTGCAGAACAAAGGTGTGTACCTAATTACACGTACATACAGGCGATAAAGAAGACGCCAGGAAGAGCTGCACCAGGAGGCGGGGTTAAGTACCATTAACGTTGCCATAGAAGAACGGACAAGGAATATGCAGGAACTGGTTAATCGAGAATTGAACGATGATATCGTTCAAATGATTAACTAGAACAGAAGAGGCATAAGTCGCGCCAGAAGTGCCGTTCTACGCATGAGAATAAGAACGTTTTTACACAAACCAAGAAAACCGACCAAGAAAAGAATACCTAACTACAAAACCTCATTAATTTCTACAAGATTTTACCGATGGAGACCCAACTATAACGAAGAAGACATCAAAGAAAAAACAAAAGTCACAATTTACACTCACTACAAGATATACAAAAAAACAAGGACACTAAGCATAATTCTAAAGTGATTAAAGTAATTTATTACTACAACAGCAAATACGCATAACATATCCAAGAACATTAATTTTTTTGAAGACAAATGTCTTGAACGCCATAATAATATAAACTATCCGAAAGACAACAAAGGAACAACAAAACACGAAAATATTTAAAAGCGATAGGCCTGATCACCAGGCACTTAGCATCTTGCACCCTACCATACTTCTTTCTCTTTTCACCACTTGTCTCTATTTTCAGCTATCTGTCCCAACACCTTTTCTTTATCCCCTACCCACACCTACCCACTTACATCGTTCATAGAATGGCTAGATTTGTCCATGGCAACCGGCCAACAACATCAGCTCAAATCGTTTTCGCCCTCAATGCAAGATTTACAAGACGAATTTCTTTCAGGTGAGAACAATGTCGGTTACCTTACAAGGGCTGTGAGAGCAGAAGACCCCGCAGAGTGCTGGTGTTAAGACCATGGCAACGGATACGGTGCCGTCTCTGGACTCGTGACGTCACTAATTGGATCCTCGAGGAATGGCAACATGTGACTTGGTTTGATGAGTCGCGGTTCCACTTGTTTCGGGCTGATAGCAGAAATTGAATGTAGCGCAGACCCTAAAAGGCCATGGATTCCAGTTGTCAACTGTTAGCTCGATTTGTCCCGCTGCAGAGCCATAGTATTAATTTTATTTTGAAAACTTGGAAAGTAGAGCTAAATTAAGAAATTTATTGATTCCCACAGATAAATCCAGAAGACATTTTGTGTCCCCATGATCGTCGGTAGGTTTGAATTAGTGTTAGATTAGAGGGCTTGAAAGTCGATTGGGATTTGAAAGAGAGTTTGAAATTATGAAATGATTTTGATGCAGACTTTATATAAAAATGAATAAATATGAACCTGCTTAGCACACGATGAAATTTGATGAATCCCTTACCTAAAAAGATATTCTCCAATATAAATTAAACAAATAGGCGAAATTGTGGATGAATGAAACAATACAGAAGTTTAACCCTTAATTTGAATCGTTATTGCACGTAACATAATTGGCATCGTGGGGTCCACGGGACCCCACACTTAAAATATATATACATAGCCACTTCGCTTTCAATTTTATGATACCTTAATGACTATTTTATGTATTTTTAGTCTATTTTTAATTAAAAAAATTCATTAGTTTTATAATTCATACCCAACTAAAAATGTAGTAAATAAAAAAAAAATAGACATATTTTAGTATTAATATGAGTTTGATCCAATAGTGTTGTAATTATCACAGAGAATGGCGTGAGACCTGGCATGCTTGTTGGCAATGCATAGTATTTATGTTATTTGTTGTGAATGTAACTCACCCAATCGTAAAAAAGTGAAAAAAATCATAAAATAAAAGATGTAAAATGTTTACTTACCACAATAAATATTTCCGTCCTTTTCTGTAGTTGGCTATTCTTTTATTCTGTAAAATTAAAAAAAATGAGGTAAAATGTTTCTTATTTCTAATAAAGATGCACTTGTACTTGTTTTTAAGGCCTTTTTTATAATCTAATGTTTACACGGCACTAAAAAAAGCAAAAGTAAAATGTTTCCTTTTCTTTTCCTTACACACTAGAGGCCATATTTCTTATGAGTTCACCTACAGTCAAGACACAATGGGGAAGAATGTACCTCACAGACTGGCTTCTTGCACTCATAGCAAACCACTCTTGTCTTTCTATCTTCTTGTCTTGTGTGATGTAGACAGCGGGGTTTTTTTACATCTAAAAGGGAAGTGATTGTCTTGCAATGGTTTTCTTGAGGTCTCTTGACACTGATGGTTGTGTCAGTCTATTCTCACTCCAAGGCCGAATAAATTGCAGAGCTAACTTTTGCATGAATTTCCGACGCCTGCCAACCTTTTCATTTCTGCTTTCTCGGTAGCATGAGTAGATGATGAATGCATTGATGGTTGCTGCATTGATTAGTCCGTAGAACAGGCAGAGAGGCCATCTTTGGGTTCTACGGGTGCAACTGTACGTTGCACACATTTGATCAAACGTGTCTACACCACCTTTCGTCTTATTATAAAAGTTGCCAATCTCTGGCTTCCCGTTTGTGGGAATAGTGAGTTCATTGTGCATGGAGGAACGCGAGAGCACAATTTTTTTAGCGGTCTTTTTCGCCGGTATATAGGAGCACAAAGTCACTTTGTTAGTGATCCCAAACCCTGCTGTTCTTTCTGACCGTCCTTTTTGGTCTTTACTTGTTCGGGTACTTGGGATTTGTTCTGACGCAATGTGGCCACACTCGTAAGGCCATTTAGGACAAGATCTTCTGCTAGCTGGACAGATGTGAACCAGTTATCGTGCGTTACATTTATATTGGTTTCGAAGTAGGGCTTTGTAATTTGTTTTGAGTAATAGTGAGCAAAATTGATATTTCTGGCTTCTTCGGGCACAACAAGCATTTTTCCCAAACATTGAATAGCCTTCAACATATATTTTGACTTATTATCGCAGAACATCATAATTTTAATCCCATATTTCGCCGGCTTGTTTGGTATGTACATCCGGAATTAGCAATTGACGCGGAAAGCCAACGATTGCTCATCCAATGTGAGGTGTTCTCCGGGATTATAATTATCTGTGCAATTTTGGATAAAGGCGTCCCACACTTCTCTTATCGGTGCCAGTTTGTCAGTTCTCTTTCTGACTTCACGCGTAGTGCGATCGTCGAATCGTAGAGAATTCAACAGGAAATAAAACTGACGCTCGCTCATGGCAGTTCGGTAAAATGGATGGCCTGTCTGGGGATTAAAGATCTCACTTGCGGTCAGATGATTATATTTGCGGGAACCACTGAAAATCAATACACCCATAAGAGCTTTTATTTCCTCTTTGCATGTGTGCATTGTTGTTGGTGCAGAGGTTGCTCCATAATTCGCAGATGCCTCTGTTATGAATGCATTGGTGTGTGTCACCACTACATCAAGCATTTTATCGTCAATGAACAAGTTCAAGCAGTCCTCATGTTGGTTGACCCTCCTTGCAAAACCCTTTGGACCGACAACTCCAATATTTAGGATGCTTCTCTCCAATGTTCTGCTGGTTCTGGGTTGAACGGTCTTCGTACTACATATGTACTTACTGTTGCTTTCAATTCTTGATTTGGAGAGTTTTAGCACAGATAAATTTTCGCGTACCGGTTCTTCTGGACGTCGTTGAGCTTGTGGACGAGAAGGTGCTGGTGTACTTGATCTTTTTTGTCACTTTGCTCGGGCCATCTGCATCCTCTCGGCATCATCTAAATCTTCCTCACGGTCAGAAGATTCTGAAGATAACGTGGGAATGTACGTATCTCCCTCATCGCTATCGTAGACCTCCTCCAATAGTAAGTTGTCTTCATTTTCAGAATCTATACTGAGATCCATAAATTGCCTCTGAATATCCTCATTCGTTCTCGCTATGGTCTGAAAATACATTTCATTATTATAGTGTTTTTGATTATATTTTTTTTATTATAATATATATTTGTTATATATATATATATTTCTTATATATTTATTTATTCGATAATTTCATTATTATTATATAATTTCCTATAGAGATAGATATTTCATTACAAAATATGAAATATAGCACGTTTTAGGGATGTCTATCAAAAATGATTACTGTCAAGTAAATGGTATCGTGGGGTCCAGTAGACCCCAACTCACCTGTTTTTGTGGTGTACTCAGACTACGTATGTTTTTTTACAGAATTTTTTGCTTCTATTTTCTTATCGTGCCGTAATAGAAAGGTACCTAGACTTTGAGAATTATTCGAGAACAAATCTTGAAAACACGTGGTTTAGACAAAAAAAAACAGACATACAAAATAGGGAAGATAATTAAAGAGGGAAGGAGAAAATCCATGGTTTCTATGCATAATTCTAACAACAATGCACCGTGCAGTCTGAGGGTGGTCCTATACTGTTATGGGGGTGTTCACATGAAATTTGTTTGGTCTGCTGGTCCGCCTAGACACACCTTGTCCGGTGACCGCTTTATTTAACTGCTTGGAAACCACATGTACTCATTCATGGCCTCCATGTGCCGCAACAACGAAAAGACATTTGAGTAGGTTATTTTTCGAAGATTGACTTGATGGAGAATTTTGACGAGATGTGTGGACATTCGTTCGCCCGAAATGAACCCACTCGAGCATTTGTCTAACGCGGCAGCCAGATTTATTCGCACCCAAGATCCGGCACTTACAAATATCTGGGAGCAGTCGACAGCTATCAAGGCGGCATGAGTCAACATCTCTCCATAAGTCTTCCGTTCACTTGTGTAATCCTTGACACTTTGTGTTGCTGCACTTCGCCGACTACATAGAAGAGCTCCTACACGTTACTCATTACCTATCCTATGACTTTTGGCCCTTCAGTGGATAATATTCCGGCTAAATTAGGTGCTTTGAAATCACTTCATGCACGTTACATAGGTTTAAGTCACGTATCAATATAGTGCTTTATAATAACTTCCTATTTTGATTTATTATAGGTCCAAGATATTTCTGCTTCTAAACGACAAGATGGAACAAAAAATAAAAAAGAATTATAATTTATGCTAGATTGCAAGTTCGATTGCACATACAATACACAAGAGGGGCCAAATTTTGTTTAAAGATATGTATTTATATATACTCGTAGTATTCAGACATTTGGTAAAATTTATAAATTCATATTCAAGAACAATAAGAGTAAACGCAGCTTTCAAAGAAACAAATTAGAATTAACAGATCTTACATTTCGTTATCAAATGAAGAAAGTATTAGAATTCTGAAAATAACTGGTGAAAGTAGCTTATACGGATTTTACTAAACATTTGATATGGTATCATATAAACAAATACTAAACAAAGTTGCAGGAAAATAGAAAAGGCTTAATAGCACTGAGCCACTCTGTTCTTCTGTTTTGTGCCATTAATCTTTATTACATATTTAAATGAGATGGATGTTCACTTCTTCAGTATGACTCCAGAATTTGGGAACGCCCTAAAACTTGGCGGTAAAGTAGCTAAAAATAGGGTAGAATGAAACCCTAATACTCTATAAATACCTTTTCCATTCTATGTAGCTCATCAAATTCGCCAAGAAGTGAGGATCAACATATAAGACTCTAAGGACTATAAAAATAAAATAAATAACAAAAGGAAAAACAACCCAGGGGGCTGCCCCCGATGGAAAAATGGAGCCTAATGGGACAACCAAAATCCCGCTACGCATCATCAGTGGTAGCGTTAGGCCAACTCGGGAGAAGGTATTTGAAGTGGTCTTCGGGAAACTGAAGATCGCTATGCTTCGCCTGCTTGAGGTCCCCACAGGATATGTGGCGGTCTGCGAGAAGGAGAAAGACGTGGAGGGAATTACGAAGGAGGAGGCAGTAGAAACACTGCGTGAGATAGGCCTTCAACCTGCAATCTCTCCACAAATACAAACACACAGGAGCGTGGTATGCAGGAAGCTGGACCCGTGGATAGGCCAGCATACCAAAGAAGAGATCAAGGAAGAAATAGCTAAGAACCAATCATGGGCTAAAGTCTCAGAAGTAATTAAGTTCTGGAACAGAAAAGATAATGTAGAATACTCGCACGTGTTCAAAGTTATCTTTACGGACACAGCGATGGCTCAAAAGGCAAAAGAAAATGGGTTTTTGCTCTTTAACGCAAAAATCAGCTGAGAGCAGATAGAAAGGGAAGAATTTACTCCCATTCAGTTCTGCTTCCGTTGTTACAAGATGGAGAGCCATGCCACAAAAGATTGTTCCGAACCACATGAGATCTGTTCAAGGTGCAACGAGGCGGGGCACCACTGGAAGAACTGTAGTAGCCCGAGGGAAAAGTGTGCCAAATGTGGCCTAGGACAGCGTTCTATGGTTATGGCCTGCCCTCTTAAAAAAGACATAATTAAGAAGAAGGTGCAACAAAAGAAAGAGGAGCAAACCAGGAGGCAGAACACCACGTATGCGCAAGCAGCGAAGGCATTCCCCACTGAAACAGAAGCAAATAAAACCTACCTGAGACTGGAGAATGAAAACTCCACTAAAATACTGACATGCATACTATATGCGCATGTCCGAAATCTAACAAACCCAGGAACTTTTGCAAAAGAACTGAACCAGATGCTGGCAAAAAATGGTATGAGCGAGATGTGGTTCCCCGAGAACCCACCATCTGGAGACGTTCTCCAGTTACAAATGGTCCCCAAAGAAATAGTTAACAAGAACCAGGAGACAGAGAAGCGGAGCAATAAGGAGGTAAGACGACCAGATCCCAGGATCGAAGCCAAAAAAGAGAGAAAGGCTGCCATCAAGATAGTGTGCGGAGAATACGAAAGAGGCGGAGACATCCGACACCACGGACTCCTTAGACTCAGAGGGCTCCGTATGCGAAGCAAAGCCCAAAAAGGTGAGGAGGGCGAAGAACAAGAAGATTGATGCTGATAGGATTAACCTATATTTATACGCCTCGGAACAATTGCCATTCCTGAAGGACGGGGACTTGAATAAAATCTACGTGGGAATAAAGAAGAAATTCTACAAATGGGACTTCGACGCCCAATGCGACGAAATAACGGTAGAAGAATCTTCGCATAACCAAAGTATTGCCTTCCACCGTAAAACATTCGTTGAACTGTCCCCAACAGAATTTAAAAAAAGGAGAAACGGGAAAAGGAAATCAACCACCCGTAAACACTAAGACATCCACACAAGCCAGAACAGAGAATGGAAAACCAAAACAACAGGTTAAAGATCTTAACACTCAAAAGTAATGGATGGGAGGGAAAAGCCACTGCGTACGGCAACATATTCCGTGTGCGAGATTCCGACATCATACTGATTACGGAGCATGGTATCGATACGACCAATAAGCAGTTGAAGATACCAGGCTACAGAGTGATATATAAAAACCATTCTCAGGAGAGGTACGACAGTGTTGCCATTGCCGTCAGAAGGAACCTGTCGTTCAAACGCCTTCCGGATATGGACGAATCCTTCGTGGCGGTAGAGCTGCGTACATTAGTAGGCAAGCTCATAGTAGTGGTGGCATACCAACCACCTCGACGCAAATACCTCCCTCTAACAAACTTCTACACCCTGTTTGGCCACGGCAGAATGGTATTCCTTGGGGGAGACCTCAATGCCAGATGCTGAACGGCTGACTACGGGAACACAAACGAAAGAGGTCACAACTTGGAAATGATTATGAGAAGGAAAAACATTCAGCGTATAGGACCGGATTTTCCGACCTATTTCACCGTAAGGTCCGCAACGAAACCTGACATAATCATGACAAGTGATGGCTTCTCTTTCAATTACCGTAGTGAACCGGGCCCGACAGTACCCAGCGACCACATATCGATCTTTGCGACCATTTCTCTCGCACCAATTCAGCTCCCAATTCCTCTTCGGAAAAGCTACGCTTCGGCCAACTGGGAACGCTACAAGGAAATCCTTGCCAGATATGAACCAGTGGGCCTCAACGTGGCGAGTCTGATGAGGATCGACGAGGAGGTGGAAGCGATAACTGCTCGTATCATCGAAGCAGATCGCGAGAGTGTGCCGATGAAAAGGTACAAAACTCTCCCTCAACCCAGATGGACCGAAGAAATGAGAGGGATCTCTAGAGTGCACAGGGAGGTGTATGAGGAAACTAGGAGAGAGGGTGCTAATCGGGAAAGAACAACGCTGATAAGACGCCTGAGTGAAGAACTTAAGCAGGCTATCAACCAGCAACAGGCTGAAGTCTGGGACAGCCTGATTGAAAAGGTTGACAGCGAGGTTCGACCCGATGTGTTCTATCGACTTGTGAACAAGTTGAAAGGTCTAAGAGTAGAGAAAAGACCCGCATTAGGGAGGGCGATGACAACTTGGAAGACCCGGCGGTTTTGGAGGAAAGATTCCGCATGTTCTGGCAAAATATCTTCAGGATAACACCAGAGGAAAATGCGGAATTCGACCAGAAATTCGAAGGCCAACTGATTGAAGACCTGAATCAGAATGTGCATCGCATGCTTCCACATGCCTTTGATGACGAAAAGGAAGAATTTGGTAGACCATGGCCGGCCATCTACACCTGAAGAGGTCATGGCAGCTATTAAAACCTTCAAACAGACGGGCATCACCAGAAATAACTTGGTACATGCCCCCTGACAGATCATTCGGGGAATCACCAAATCTTCAATGCTTCCCTGAATACGGGCTACTTCCCAGACGGTTTAAAGATTGCTAAAATCATCTTTATACCCAAAGGGAGGAAGCCTGATCAACTGGTGGACTACAGGCCAATATCCCTCCTGGAGATTATAGACAAAGTCTACGAAAAGCTTCTGGCTAACAGGTTGCAAGATCAACTGACCGAGCTAGAAGCCCACAGCCCTCAGCAACACGGGTTCCGCAAGAGAAGGGGGACGGACACAGCCCTTGCCCTTCTCACCGAAAAGCTTGCCCGATGTAAAGCTAAGAAGAAATACGTAGACGTGGTGATGCGAGATGTGCAAAAGGCCTTCGATAAGGTTTGGCTAAGAGGCTTACAACACAAGATCTTAGGCCTCCAGCTGAACCCTACCCTGGAAAGGGTCCTCTGCGATTACATCATGCGCAGAAAAGCCTGAATTTTGATCGAGGGCTACAGAGGAACCGAGTTTGAGCTTAAGGCGGGTGTTCCACAAGGTGGCTGTCTGAGTCCGCTGCTGTACCTTCTGTACACACTGGACTTACCTGATCCGGTAGGGGAGGAAGTGATGTACCTGCAGTTTGCAGATGACATCAAGCAAATCGTCCCCAGCTATTACAAGCATGCCGGATATCAAGCAAGGCAGACAGCCATCAAAATCGACAACATCAATCGATATGAACGAAAGTAGAAAATCAAGACCAACCGCCAAAAGTTCCAAATCCTACCAATTAACCGCCGAAAACGTGTGGAGGTCACAGTAAATGGAGATGTTTACCCATATGGTAACAAAGGAAAAGTCCTAGGTCTACAATTTACCTCCAAAGGGTATAAAGTTCACATTAGTGACAGAATCTCCCTAGCCAAAATACAGCTTGGCAAACTGTATAGGTTTAAAAACCTCAGCTCCAAGAACCTAAAAAAGCTGTACACTGCTCTGGTACGCTCAACATTAGTGTACCCGGCAGTGGTCATGCAGGCTGCGAGTTCCACCTCTCTCAGACAAATGCAGAGAGTGCAGAACAAAGCAGCCCTGCTTATAGCTGGAGCGAAAAGGACGGACTATATTCAGCAGACAGTACTGCACGCAAGAGCAGGACTAACCCCTCTGAATATAGAACTCCAAAGGCTAGGGAGAAAGACCTGGGACAAAATTGAAGAAGATATACTCCCGAATATTAAACACAACCTAGACATACCGAGAGCAGTCAGGGGTCGTGTCAAAAGGAAATCCCTCTTCCCGAGTGAAAGGAACTGCTCCCGAGACCAACAAGTTGGTATATATACCTAACTGCAAGATTTAAGAACAACAAAAATCCAAAGAATGAAGAGATAATAGCGAAGAGTGAAAGAGGCGTAGTGCCCATTACATAACCAATCTAGACAACCGAAAATTCAAACCTAAACCCCGGCGAAACATATAGTCACTATAAAATAGAAATATAGAATAAGAAACATATAGCAAGTAAGAAACTTTAAGGCTTGAAAGCCACGATGGAGGAAATATTAAATATATTTATTTACTTAAAGTTAGTTAAATAATAATAATAATAAAAAAATAAATAAATAAAATGAAAAAAATACAATAAAATAATATATATATATATATATATATATATATATATATATATATATATATATATATATATATATATATATATATATATATATATATATATATATATATATAAATTGATAAATAGAAATAATAATAACAAAGAAAGGGAAGAAAAATAAGAAACAAGTACAAGACAAACCTGTGAGGAGCCCTCTACACCAGGGCAAAACTCATTCTCTTTTTATCTTTATATTCCTACTACACATTTTCCTACTTCTTACATCAACTTCAACTTCAACTATTAGATATAGAAGTCAAGAATTCTCTTTTACTATCATAGTATGTTTAGATAAGAACTTCCTAAAATATATGATGAAAAAGATCGTGATTTTATTATTAGAAAACACTTGAAGTTCACTAAGGAGTGAGTTGAGATAAAAGAAAGCTAAAAGGAATTTGGATTTAATTAGAAATTTTAGAAATCAAAGGATATACATACATACCTGCATACTCCTTATAGATAAATTTCTTGTTCACCCTCACTTAGAGAGCGTAGGATATTTTTGGGTGTCTATATTTCTGAAAGGCAGTGAAAATTAGCAATCGTTAAAAGAGATCAATGTCGTTCTTGAAACTGATAGCGCGTATAATGTTGCAAATCTTTAGAACGCACTTCTGGCTTAAAGGAGGTCGGGTAATCTAAACAAATTTGTTTAAAAATAAATTTGACAAACATGACGAATTTAGACATGTTGCTTGACGCAAAACCAATTTATTAGATAATACTTGTGGCTACTGACAACCATGAGAACGAACTACATGGTTCGTCTAATTTGCTTTGTCCCATTAATCACATAATCTTTAGACAAAGAGTACGATGATATATTAGGGAAATTAACTACCATTTATGGTAAATATTTATTTAATATAAAGAAATACGGAACCCAATCGACAACATCTTTGCCAGAAGCTCTTTAATGATAAGAAGCCAAAGAAAGCGGTGAAGGAAGTGGAAGAGCACGCAATTCTCCTGTACGATTTAACTAAGCCGCGCTGAATTAAAGTTTTCAAAACCAGAGGGTAATGACGTTAAAACCGAAAATTATCATAATTTTACCCTAAGAACAGTAACAATGAATGCAAAGTGCATACGAAAAGATTCGAAATAAACAGTGTTTCAAAAGTTCAGATAACAGTGGAAATAAATCCAGGCAAATTGCCTCACCATCTCTTTGCCTTATTCCATTGTCTTGATAATTTCTTAGCTCATTTTCTATCAGCATGAGTTCCTCATTCTCCGGTTGCACCCGTATTGCTGACATAACTCTCCTCCCATGTCTATTCCTACTCTCCTAAAGTGCTTAAAGCCTTGCGTCCTTGCTCCCATAAATCATTCGTTTAACATAATCCAGCTTCCTTCCGCAAAATGAATTCCCTAAGATGTTCTTTTAGGATTTATATGGGCCTCTTTCTTGCATTTGGAATTTATCAAACAGCGAGAGGAAATAAAGAAAGCTAAAAGGCGTTCGGATTTAACCAAGAGATTTTATAAATCAAAGGACATACTCGTATCTACAAACCTCTATAAATTTCTTGTTCATTCTCACTTAGCGTAGGAAAGTTCTGGTCTCTATATTTGTAAAAGGCAGTAATAATTATTATGTAATCGTCGAAATATGTTAATGTAGTGCTATTAAAATGCTGGCAATATATAATGTTAATCATTAGAACCCATTTCAGCTAAAGTTGTACGTGTCAACTCAATACATTTCACTCCAACCTCATTTCCCAGCACAATCCCTCCCTCCCTCTAACCTGTCTTTGCTGGTTTTCTAAATTTTCGTTTTCTCTCTATAAATATGGCTTATTTTCTTGTGTAAATCTATCTTTTTTTTTAAAAATTAGCACGCTAGGGTGTAGCAGAGGCCTGTTTTTATTACTCTAAAGGTATTTCAGCTGTCACTTGTCAGGATGGTAACAAGTTCTCACATGTTTCGAGAGTTGCCGGTGATGGGTGGCGTTAACTCAATCGCTATTTCCTATTTCCCATATTTAATTCCGACTAAATGTTCTCAACATCTTCAAGTTTTGTTTTTCTACCTTGTGGTTATCTACTCAGCACCTGCTACTCATCAGGCAGCTTCTTTCACGACTTGAGTGAAGTTCTAACCAGGCTTCTTATACATTCTCCTACTTCAACCTTGTTTACCCTTTGTGAATTCAACAAACCACACCATATTTTCTTATAACCTCGACTATTGGTCCATTAGTTTTACTCCTCGTACCGTGTCTCCTCCCACACCTACATAGTTGGAAATATACTCGATCTTGTTATCTTTTACTTCCCAATTCATAACCCGACAATTACGTATTCATCAACGTCAATTTCTGATCACTTGCTTATTTAGTTATGTTTTCCTTTGCCTCTTCCGCACAAACTTCACTCCCTCCTTGCCACCCCGTCACACCATCGCCGTCTTTCTATCATCAACAAGGACTAAATAAACATTGATATTGACTAACTACTTCTTCCACTACACTCGGCTTCTTCTGCAGTTGACCTCAATGACTCCCTTCTCTCTCTTTCTAAGATTCTTGCCTCTAGCCTTGTTTGTCCTTTCTTCCCCTTTCCTCTCCTTGACAGTCATTGCTTCTCCGATGATGAACAAAGCACAGATGCGACTCTGGGAGAGGCCTCTAAATGACAGCTCGTGCTCGTAATACCGAGGGGGGGCTTGTGCTTTCCTTGTCCATACTCTTACCACTCACTCCTATAGCAACCTTATGAGATCAATCAGTGAAATCCACACCTACACTACCCACGCTGTGATAACAAAACCAATCCTCCTAACACAGGGTTTATTTAACCTTCTTACCCGCGTCCCTTTCCCCCTGACGCTCCATTTCTTGGTAATCTTTGATAATGTCGATTATACTTTTCATGAATTCATTGGTGTTTCTGGACTCGCTATTGGTCGCTTCTGCCCTAACTGATCAATTCGCACTTCGTCTGTTCATGTCGGGAGAAATGAAATTAAGCGATAACACGATTAACGTGATATTTATACACTTTTATTTAAATATAAAGTAGTGACATAAACGTTTCTGGCGAGTTCTCTTGAAATATCTACTTAAAAAAATAAAGAGAAGAGTAAACATGACGTTAACTTAATATTCTTCTTTAACTTCTTGTATAGTCTATCGAAAAAGTTTGTTGAAAGTATTTTATATAAAATTTTTGGATAGTAGAATTGCTACAAGTGTCGAGTGTGCTCGTTGTTTTTTTTTTAATCAGCGGCTGTACCCCAGTTGCTGGCCCCCAGATGATCGCTGGAAAATATTAAAAGCCCCAAACTAAGAGACGTATAAATGTATGTGCATTAATGTACTCATGTTTAACATTTAATGCGCAGAGTGTAGTAATCAAAATTGAGCCATGGTGCTTGATTTATGGGATAAAGATAATCAAACAATCTCCCCACAACAGCAGATTACACCTATACTATTCTGTTGCAAATTCGCGCTTGAGCAACTTGGGAGTAAGAGTGCAACGGATTTGTCTAACACATTGCATCGCTTTAGTAAACTCCGCTAAAAGGTTTCAGTATCATCGCCCACAATTTTGCCTAAATTACATATTTTCGAAATCTGATTTTTGGAGATGTTTGAGCTTGCCTGGGTCATTTCTTGGAATCCAGACGGCAACGGGTGGTGGTAAATGGAAAGTCTTCTGAGTGGGTGCCCGTTACTAGCGGGGTGCCTCAAGGTTCTGTCCTGGGACCTCTACTATTCATCATCTACGTCAACGACATGGACGGTGACATGGTTGCCAAGATTTCGAAATTTGCCGACGATACCAAGCTTGGTATGAACGTTGCAAAGGATGAAAATACTGCCCGCCTGCAGGAAGATCTTGGGAAGATTGGGGAGTGGTCGGACACGTGGCAAATTCCTTTTAACGTGGGAAATGCAAAGTGATGCATATCGGCCACAGAAACCCCCAATCTCAGTATATCCTTAAGGGCACTGCTCTTGAATCGAGTGACACTGAGAAGGACTTGGGTGTTACTATTACTAGTGACCTCAAGTTCTCGAAACAGTGCATTGAGGCGGAGAAAAAGGCCCAAAGGATGCTAGGCTATATTAAGCGCCAGTTTGGTTATCGGAACAGGAGATTGTACTGTGCCTGTACAACTCACTTGTCCGACCGCACCTGGAGTATGCCGTACAATTTTGGAGTCCTTCATTGCGAAAGGACATCGCGAGATTGGAACGCGTACAAGCCAGGGCAACCAAGCTGATTCCCTCTATCCGACATAAAAGTTATGAGGATACACTAAGGGAATTAGATCTGTTCTCGTTGGAAACCCGTAGACAGCGTGGTCAGCTCATCGAAGTTTTCAAAATACTTCGAGGGTTCGACAATGTTGACTATCGGGATATTTTCACACTGAGTGAGAACAGAACGCGCAATCACGGCTTCAAACTTGGACTGAAGCGTTACAACCGCAATCTGTGTGGAAATTTTTTCACTTACAGCATCTGCGGTAAGTGGAACGCACTCCCAGTGGAAGTTGTCAACAGTGAATCTGTTGACCAGTTCAAGTCAAGACTAGACAAAGTCTTGAAAAGTGGCCGTTTAGGGACGCAAAACAATTGAGCAGCCTTGTGCCCGCTCAATTGCTAGTCCAAAGGTACCCTCTTTGAATGGACCGTAAGGTCTCCTAGGGTACCTTCTTTCCTTGTTGTTACTCCTTGTTGTTACTTCCTTCGAAAAATGTAATTAGTGACTTTGCTTTAATTACGTCTGTTTTTAGTCACTCATCCTACCACTTTATTTGATGCTGGGGATTTTTTACATTTTTTCAGTTTAAAATAATACTAAATTCATCAACAAGGCTCTTTTTTTTTACACCAGTTTCATATTTAAATGATGACTTTTGCACGAGTCTGGAATTATATATTTCCTGTGTAAGCATCAAAAGCTCAAATGTCTTCCTATAACTTGGTAAATTATATGATGTATATTCTCCGTTAAACTTTGTCATCTCATCGCAGCCGCACCGACTCCTAAATTTGCTTTGCGAATTTGATTAGCAATTCTCTTGTGTTGCATTTAATTTTCATTTGGTTCGAGACACAGGTGATCACTATGATCCAATAAGATCGTTTCTCTATATTTATTTTTATTGTTTTTTTTTAATCAGCCTGGCTATTGACTATTATTCTCCAATCTTTTTTTATAATCTGACCTTTTTTACTTTGCAGTTTTTAAAATGGCAGATGAGGGGAGAAAAGGGAAAAATATAGTACGGCTTCTCTATTCACCCCTCACATAAAGGGCGTGGTTTGTACTTCATTAATGGTATCTTTTACAATAATTAGTTCCATGATATTTTGAAGAACAACATTTTAGTTTCAGGACAAATAATTCAGATCATAGTGTGCTCATTGTCTCTCTCAGTTGACCTAATTTTTATCATTGAGTTATATATTTAGGTTTAAAGTTTCAGCTCGAGAGAACATAGTTGGGATCATGAATTGGTTATATAGTTTATAGTCGCACATGAGCATTTTATTTTTGAAGATGACATGTTCCCTTCAAACCGCTTGCCAACAGGAGGTGGTAGCTCGGGTGTCGGTGTTTGTAGTCTGTGGCCATGACGGTTCTGGATAGAATTTCTACTGAAATTGAGTTGAGCTTAGTCACATTATTTTAGCACAAATGCGGAGTTCCCCATTTGCCAATATTAAAGCCGAGTCGGTGATTGGTTAGGTCAGTGAACTTTTTTGCAGTGAGGAAGCTGATTGGTTTGATGTCTTAAGGCATCCACTCACCAACCCACTATCTTGATCACATCCCACAGCCAAGTCTCGTTATTTTCCCTCAGCCGTACGAACTTGCGAGCGAAGCGAGCTTTAATTCCCCTTTCCTCATCAGCCGGTTCCTCTTTAGTGCAAATACTCTTTTCTCAGTTCACAACAACGTTTACAGGATAAGTAATTTTCTTCTTTTTTTTTGTAACCTAGTTTTAAAAATTAATCGAGGTCGTTAGAATGATTTAATTAATATCTAAATTCATATATGCATATAGTTCTACAGATTATTACATCTTAAAAACACAAAACAAGTAATCTAAATGATTTATTTACAACTATTATTTACATGATAATATCCAAATTACATTATACCAAATAGTATATACATATATTACACTACATCTAATAATATTCATTTCTAATTATCAATAAATATTTATTAAGCGTATAATATTGCTTTTTTTCTATTATACAATTTTTCCTTAGTACGATCTTTTCGTTTATTTGATCATTATAAGAATCAAATTGATTTACAAAAGTTGGATATAATTTACCCCTTGTCATCTGTCGAATAAATAGATACAAAACAAACCACAAGAGCCTGGAAAGTAATTTGATCTCTGAATGGTTTGACAGTAACATTGTTCTACGATTCAAGCTACTATACAGATTAATCCGAAAGATGCTGGGAGTGTTATAAGCAGACATACATGACAGTCTCGCAAAACTGGCATGATAAACAGGTTTCGTAGTTTTAGAGTTGTAATCACTCAATCAAGTTGAAGCGTCAAATTCATCATCCGATGCAATAATTATGTTTTTAGAAATATTTTAATCTGTACACTTTTAATTTGAATCTAGGATTATTTTCGTAAGATCCCATTATCTTATCGTACATTAGGTCTCAAATTAAGATTCTTCTTGATTTTGTCTCGCTTACTTAGAGAGGAGGGAAAGAGGGCCATTTATCTCTTCCTTATAAGCTCATTTTTTTCTACATCCTTGTTAATTCCTTGAAAAGGTCTTTGCAAATAAATACGGAAGCACTCGGAATCTCCTTTCTTTTTCCCCTGTGTTTTTTCATTAGTTGTTCTATTCATATTCCGTTCATTTTTTAAGAATAAACTAATATGGTCCTAGACTTATCTATCTCAAAGACCTACTGAAACTCTACATATATAACAATGGAGAATGGCTATATTAATGGAGATCTAAACTGTAACTGTAATGATAATGAACCCTGTTATAAAGCACAATGCTCTGTCCACTTCGATACAACCTACACTATTATATAGCGAATACAAAACCCTTCAAGCAACTGGATCTGCTTCTTCCGAGGAGTAATTCAAATGGCCTTTCTACTTCATCTCCGGTTATATAGGTAGTGATGCGATTCACATTATAAAGTTTAAATTAAAAGAAGAGGGAAGCAACATAACTACCAGAAATAGCTGAATGGTCAACAATAATAATCACAATCTACTTAGGTATTTTTCCCATGGAAAAATATTATCTACACTGTTCGATAATATTTGCCTCACAATTGTGAAATTTTGCGAACGAATTTGTGCGATAGGATAATTAGCGTTTGATGGAGGCAACTTATTTTCCATTTCCAGTTGCGTAGATGCGATAGATGAACCCTACTTAGGTAAATGGAACTCTTTAATAACACTGCACAACAAATTTATGTGTCAAGAAAAAAAAAAAACATAGATCTCATCTGTATTTTATTATGAAGTTGAGTGTACTGAATTCCAATTTGCTAACAAAGATTGTCCATCACGTAACATTTTCTTGTAAATTGCCGATTTAATAATTATGCAATTGATGCCGATTTCCACGATACCATAAATGTAATTCGCTCCCAAAGTCAGATTAAATATGTCCATTGTAATTAATTCATCAATACATAATGAATTCGCATTTTTGTTAGCATTATATAATGTATTAACATACATTTTAGTATAACATTTTCGTGTGTAGGACGCCTCAGGTTCCATCAGAAGTCAGCCAGCATAGCAGAGCTCCATTTTCCCTTACACCTGTTTTTCATTGACGCTATATTTTTATGGAACCTCCCTCCATGTCCTTCACTCACATCTCCTCTATTCTCTGAGAAGAAGGACAGATGAGAATGAAGAAAGTGTATCTTCAGTGACATATTACATCCGAGATTTTGGTAGCACTTGATTAGGCTTTCCACTATACGCTCTCGCTGGGGCCCTTAGGGCTTTCCCAGAAGTCCTTTGCATACATCTTTGAATGCATACCAGGCCGCTACCTTAGTTTCATCCATTGTTGCCTCGAAGTCCTCATCAATTATAAGTTGACGAATCTGAGGGCCTACGAATAAGCCTTCTTTAATATTGGCCTTACTTATTTTAGGAAAGATCGTTTTGCGGTACTGGAAACAAGGCTTGTTATGGTGTTGTGCTTTGGTAAATTGCTTCATTAAGCCTGGTTTTATATGCAGTGGGGTCAAAATGATTTTCTCCTTCAGTGCTCTCAGTACTTCATCTCTGTACTTGTTAATTTGATACTTGTCATTCTCATTGACTTTAACGGTAAGGGCATGTACACCATTATCGTACTGTTTCAAATAGTGTTCCAACGTCATCTGGTAAAGTATAATACGTCTGTCCGGTTGGATTTGTGAAATATTTAGTATCGTAGTCAACTGTCTCTCTAAAGATCAAAGTATATCTTGTGATGGTATTGGGTTTAAGGGTGCTTCTCTCTCTCTCTCTCTCTCTCTCTTTCGGGTTAAACAATGCTTTAGTTCATCTCAAAAGATTGGAAAAGATATATGTTTAAAGAGAGAATAAGATTGGTAGAAACGATCCTCCACGTTGATTTTATTTTATTTAGACGAATATGACTTGGCTACCGAGCTAACAAATGAAGGAGAATGTTCCTTCCAAAAATTTTAGCTTTCATCAATATGAAGACGCTATCACTGTGATCGGTTCTACTTGATAGAATGTGAACAAAAATGGAGGATTCTTGTATTCAGAGCAAAATGGGAAGAACGCCAATTCCAATTACTCCATCGACAAACATATCCTGAAAATTCAGTTCCACTTCTCTTCATTGGTCTCGAAAGTGAGAGCTACTCTCTAATTCGAAACATCAATGGTACGTATATTAAAAATAAGATACTTCCTTAACCACATAATGTGTTTTTTTGCTATTCGTTCCATGATAATGTTACGACCCATCTAAAAGATTTGTGAAGGAGTGTGAAGTGCAATCGATCATTTTACAACCAATCATGTTTTTACCACAAACAAGGAGCTTCATACGTATACGAAGAGATGGATATGTCTTATATGTAGTAACATAATTATTCAGGGTACTAATAGAATGAGGCGACACGATTGTGAGACCTAATTTCGTTCTAAGTGTTATACATATTATAAAACTGGTAGGACAAAACATACCTGCTGGATGAAGAGGTCAAAGAAGACGATGGTCAAAAAATGGACCACCTTGTATGATGACACTGAAGCCTATAAAAATGTACGATCATTATTCTTTTTCCTTAAATATTGGTTATGCTAATTATATGGAGACTCTGCTTTGATAAATATGATGAAACATATAATAAATGCAAGAATTGTTGTCCACACAAAAGGATTTTTGAAAGAAATGGAGAGAAGTACCCTTGTAAACCATTTATC
Source organism: Ceratothoa steindachneri (assembly GCA_963969495.1). NCBI lineage: Eukaryota > Metazoa > Arthropoda > Malacostraca > Isopoda > Cymothoidae > Ceratothoa > Ceratothoa steindachneri. Next base: position 109,510,244 of record OZ018320.1, read on the forward strand.
AAAGAGTTGATACGAATAAAAGGATCGAAAAAAGTGTGAAAACGTATGAGATGGGACATAATAATGCAAAATTCGATGGAAAATTCATCTATGAGGAATTATTTCAATATTTTTATCCTAATTTCTTTACTTCGAATCCAATGAAAGGAGGACGAAAACTCTTTAAGATAGAGCTCGTTTAAGAAAATCTTCAGGAATACATTATTCATGCCATCCCCACTAAAAAAATAGTGTCTAAAACAATGGGAATCTCCGAAATGGAAAAAACGTTATTTTCCTTACTAATTCCGTCATAAGGAAACCTTGAACTATGTCAGTGCGATTCCTGAAAAAAAAAGATATTTAAATTATGAGAAAATGGACAACGAGGAAAAAATATACTTTGACATTACTTTTTAGCTAAGTTCCAGGAAGAAGACTACAACATTCGTCCAGAGTACATAAGTATTGTATATTTTAAGATGTTTTTATTCTCGTTTACTCGTAAGTTTTGAGAAGTTCAGGTGTTCTTTTATCGACAGATTTAGCAATAAACCCATGCAACCTTGCATTACAATAGTCTTGCTGTCTTACAAGGTCTCTAAGATCGGATGTGTTCTAGAGATGAAAATTGATCGCATTTATCGATAGGAAGAGACCAAAAACTTTTTATTAAAAGGCCATACGATGGATTATTTTTGAAGAACAAACTAGAGTAATCCAGATTTTCGATGCAAGAAATAATTGTAAGCAAAGCCTGTCCGTTGGTGGGAAAATATTTTTCACTGAATGGTTTTCACCAATAAGAGAAGGAACACAGTATTTTACTGTTGTTACTGGCATGGGTGTCAGAAACATGACTGTACTATCAAGCAAGATGTGTCCATAAGTGGACGTGGGTCATTGGACCGCTACTACAAGACAATAGAGTGAGCGAATTCTGGGTAGCAAGTATGAAGTTATCAATTTCTGTCGGTATGAAATGTAAACAATTCCAAGAAGGAGTAAGCTAGTAAATATCCCTACTGCATAAAAACGATCCATATTCCGTTGGATCATCTTGCCGTAGCATGTTTGTGCGGGAAATTCTGTCTATTCAAGAATTCACCGACAGCGTGACTAAGGCATATTTCAGTATCACGAGAGTTGATGTTCTCCCGCCTCAAAATCTTTATATCCCAGTTTTCACTCAATCCATAGGTGCTAAACTTACTTTCACACTCCGCGCCACATGCGGCTGGTAAAATTCACGTCAGTGCGAGATTAGGAAAAACAATGTATGAGATCGAGAAAATTTAAGAGTTTGGGGAATTTGAAAAGAGGTAATGGTTGTTCGCAGAGTACATCAAAATTTTTCTGGAAGAAAAAGGCAGGCTTATGGATTTCCTCAATGATTGGGTGGAGAGTAAGGGAAAATGGCATATGTGAAGAGGGTGAATGAGGCTGAGAGGATTAACATAAAATGGACAACATCGAAAATAATTCTGGAAAACGTTTTAGAACAAAGCTCTGTTAAAATGTATGGATTTGTTCCTGGGATTAGTTTTCTCCATTGATCTTAATTAAATAATTAATATATTACATTTTAGAATAGAGGTAAAAGAAATGTATAAAAACAAAAACTGAAAGAAGTGTGTACGAATTTAAAACTCTCATATCATTAAGATTTGATCAAGTCGAGATGAAGAATTAAATAACGCATTTCTATGAAGGTATTCTGGGAATAAAAAAGTGGTGTTGAGGCAGGGCTTCATTCAAGTTCGAAGGACTCGCTGATAAAATTATCATTACAGTGGGGAGAGGAAAAAGAGAGAGAGAGAGAGAGAGAGAGAGAGAGAGAGAGAGAGAGAGAGAGAGAGAGAGAGAGAGAGAGAGAGAGAGAGAGAGAGAGAGAGAGAGAGAGAGAGAGAGAGAGAGAGAGAGAGAGAGAGAGAGAGAGAGAGAGAGAGAGAGAGAGAGAGAGAGAGAGAGAGAGAGAGAGAGAGAGAGAGTAACAACAACAAGGAATAACAACAAGGAAAGAAGGTACCCTAGGAGACCTTACGGTCTATTCAAGGAGGGCACCTTTGAACTAGCAATCGAGCGGGCATATGGCTGCTCAATTGTTTTGCGTCCCTAAACGACCACTTTTCAAGACCTTGTCTAGTCTTGACTTGAACTGGTCAACAGATTCACTGTTGACAACTTGCACTGGAAATGCATTCCACTTAACGCAGATGCTGTAAGTGAAAAAATTTCCACACAGATTGCGGTTGTAACGCTTCAGTCCAAGTTTGAAGCCGTGATTGCGCGTTCTGTTCTCACTTAGTGTGAAAATATCCCGGTAGTCAACATTGTCGAACCCTCGAAGTATTTTGAAGACTTCGATGAGCTGACCACGCAGTCTACGGGTTTCCAGCGAGAACAGATCTAATTCCCTCAGTCTATCCTCATAACTTTTTAGTCGGATAGAGGGAATTAGCTTGGTTGCCCTGGCTTGTACGCGTTCCAATCTCGCGATGTCCTTTCGCAATGAAGGACTCCAAAATTGTACGGCATACTCCAGGTGTGGTCGGACAAGTGAGTTGTACAGGCACAGTACAATCTCCTGGTTCCGATAACCAAACTGGCGCTTAATATAGCCTAGCATCCTTTGGGCTTTTTTCTACGCCTCAATGCACTGTTTCGAGAACTTGAGGTCACTAGTGATTGTTACACCCAAGTCCTTCTCAGTGTCACTCAATTCAAGAGCAGTGCCCTTAAGGATATACTGAGATTGGGGGTTTCTGTGGCCGATATGCATCACTTTGCATTTCCCCACGTTAAAAGGCATTTGCCACGTGTCCGACCACTCCCCAATCTTCCCAAGATCTTCCTGCAGGCGGGCAGTATTTCCATCCTTTGCAACGTTCATACCAAGCTTAATATCGTCGGGAAATTTGGAAATCTTAGCAACCATGTCACCGTCCATGTCGTTGACGTAAATGATGATTAGTAGTGGTCCCAGGACAGAACCTTGAGGCACCCCGCTAGTAACGGGCACCCACTCAGATGATTCTCCATTCACCACCACCCTTTGCCGTCTGCCACTTAGCCAGTTCTCGATCCAGCCGGCTACCTTTCCGTCTATGCCCAGCGCTCGCACGTTTGGGAGAAGGCGGCGGTGTGGTACCTCATCAAAGGCTTTCTGAAAGTCTAGGTAGACTACATCTACCGCCTTGTCCCGATCGTGCTCACTGAAAACGAAGTGGAAGAATTCCACAAGGTTCGTCAGGCATGATCGTTGTCTTCGGAAGCCGTGCTGGGAACTCCTCAGTAGCAGGTTTGACTCTAAATACGACGTCACTTTGTCCACTATGATGTTTTCCATGAGTTTACCGACTATTGAAGTCAGACGGATAGTTCGGTCGTTCGACGGTTGGTTACGGTCTCCTTTCTTGAAGATATGAGTCCCCTCCGCCTCACGCCAGTCTCTAGGAACGCATTTGGTCCGGATTGACATGTTAACGATAGCGCACAGATGTCGTGATACTTCATCGCACACTTCCTTCAACACTTTAGGTAGAAACCTGTCCGGTCCAGGGGACTTATTCGTCTTTAGGTCAGCGATCTTTTTCTTTATTTCTCCTTCGGTGAAGTCCATTGCCTCCAGCTTTTTCCCCGAGTAGAATACGTCGGCTGGTGAATGGGACCACACTCTTCAGTAAACACTGAAGAGAAGTAGTCGTTTAGGAGGTTAGCATTTTCTGCATCTGAATGCTTTAATGTCCCCTCCTCATTCCTCAAAGGGCCAATCGTTCGACGGATTGGTTTACGGCTGTTCACATATCCAAAAAACTCCTTGGGATTCTCTTTACAGAGTCTCGCCACTCGGAGTTCCTCAGACCGCTTAGCCGCCCTTATGCTGGACTTCACTCTCCTGGCTAGCCTCCGGTATTCGTCAAAGTCACCCGAGATCTTCGATTGCCGGTACACATTTCTCTTCTCCCTAAGCAGTTGCCCGATTTCTCGATTAAACCACTTTGGTTGAACAGAGGACCGACGGGTGCATTTCAGAGGGATAAAACGCGATTGAAGACTCATGAGTGTGGTTTTGAAACTGTTCCAAGAGTCTTCAACAGCCTCACACTCTTCTAGCCTCGCGTCAGTCAGTCCCGCGCGTATACCTGCAAAGTCTGCTCTTCTCAAATCGAGTTTCCTTGATTTACTAGTTGCAGGCTCTGCCTTGGGGACTTTGACTACAAATCTAATTAGTCGGTGGTCACTGCCACCGAGCTCTTCGCCAACAGAGAGGTCCTCAACGATGTCATCCTCAGAGGTGAAAACTAAGTCGAGGATATTGTCTCCTCTCGTTGGCTCTCTCACCCATTGAGTAAGGAACTCGTTGTTCGTGAACTCCAGGAGTAGTGCGTTCTCGCCACAGGGTTCTCTGGTTTCCCAGTCAACTTGTGTGTTGAAATCACCCATGACGATACACACTCTATCTTCGACAAGTTCTCCTAGTAGCTGGTACAGATCTCTGTCATTTTCAACGAGTTGGGCAGGAGGTCTATAAAGCACCAGGGTCTTGTATTTGGCAGGACCTATCTCTGGGTCAACACCTAGTAGTTCATGGTCGGATACGATGTTGCAATCCGTCGAGTTGAGAATATCCTTGACATACAACATCACACCGCCACCCTCTCTGTCTGGCCTATCTTTCTGGAAGAGCTGGTAACCGGGAATCGTGAATTCACCTTCAAAATCTCCGCTTGAGGTTTTAATCCACGTCTCCGAGATGGCCACCATCTCAGGTTCCTCTGTTGCTACGAGGCCATGGAGCTCAAGAAACTTATTCCTGATTGACCTCGCGTTGAACAGAATAACTTTTAGGGAGTCCCCCAGTGTAGGACTCCCTATGCTCTTCCGTTTCCCGGCTTCTTTTGTGTGGCAGTACATCTCTTTACCACATCTAAGAACGTCGTTCCAGGAGTGACACGGGCATACTGTCTTATGTCCGCCTTCACTCTGGGTCGGACGCTCCTCTGCGTCCGCTCTACGCCATCCTGGATTAAGTTATAGAGTACAGCCTTTCTCTTGAATAAAAGGTGCACTCCGTCCATTTGGTAAAGGTCGTTTTGACCGTAAAAGGTGTGGTAAGGGTCCAGAAAGAAGACCCCTTCCGCCGTACAGAGGTCAGACAGGCGCTGGTTCAGGGTCACGTTCCTAGAGTGAGCTGTCCGGCTAGGACCTCTTCTTGGGAGCATCCCTATAATGACCCGTTTGCGAGTTCTCAATCCACAGTCGTCCACGGCTCCCATGACCGTGTTGAAAATTTTCTCGCTGGGGCCTACTTTGCCTCCTGAGAGGTAGAGGTCATTCCCACTCACCATCAGGGCAACGATTGAATTCTCGGAGATCTGAGATTTCTCAGCCTCTACCCTGATGTGGTGGTTTCCCCGTCCTGGTTGGTAGCATACCTCCACACTAGTGCGAAGGCGGGCCGCTAGCAGGGGCTGCAAACTTTGTGCTTGGGAATCGCCCACAAGGGTAACCCTCGGACATTTCCGTGCAGAGGTTTGACGCTTTCCTTGCGAAAGTGAACTCTTGGTTCCCTCTTTCTTCTCCATCTTATTTTTCTTGTTCTTCTTTTTCTTATTCATCTCTTCCCTCTTATCTTCCTTTGTTACATACTCTTCTGTTTTTCTCTTTTCTTCCTCTGCTTCAACTTTCTCTTTTTCAGCTTTTACTTTATCTTCTGTTTCAACTTTTCTTCTTCCTGTTTCTTTTCCTTCCTTTTCTTTTTCTTTGAGGGTTTATCCATAGCATGCGGACCTAGCTCTGGGGGTAATAATGCAGATGCAGTGTTTAGTACAGGGCTTGACGTTAGCTCTGCTATTCTGACCTCTAGCCTGCGAATCAGTCCGGCGTGTTCTAATTCGAGGCTGTTTATTTTCTCCTCCCACTTCCTGGATCTTTCCTCGGAAGCCCTGCATGTTTCTTTTAGCTCCTTGATTTGGCCGTTTAAAACACAGTCGGTGCAGGAACTGGCCGGGTGGCATTTCGAAAAACACCCCTCCGGAAAGTCCACGCACCACTTATCTATGTGGCATATTGCGCACGTGTATTTTAGAGCTCCTGGTCCTTTCTTGCCGGTCATTCTGAACACTTTCTCTCTTTCAATACTTTGCGACCAATCAATGATAAAAGGAGGGGTTGGTGAGTTCTCCCCGCGTGAGTAACTCCCGCCTATTGATCGGAGTCGTTTCCGAGTCTTCCAGAAGGCACGCTCCATGTGCTGCTGTTCGTCCGACCGAGTCGGCAAGCCTCGGCGAGCCGTTGCTCCCAACCAAGCAGAACAGACGGTCCCCGGAGGGGCCATCGATTTCTCACCAGGTAAACAACAACGAAGCACGCCCCTTACTAAACTCCTACTAGTTCCATTCACAATCGCCAGGATCTCGGAGCAGCGTTCAATGGATATCCCGCCCCACCAAGAGACTCAACCCAAGGCTTTTTATTGGCCTGGCAACCAACCTGGGAACAAAGGGCCGTCACCTCGGACCGATGCTACCAGAGGCACCCGTCAACAGGCACTGGGAACGGTCAATAATTACGCGCCAGGGAAGGGGTTAACGGGGCACTACCCCCATCCCATTCATCGTGCCCCAATGCCTAGGACACCTCTAGTCCTAGTCTCTGGCAACCAGTGAACGTCGATTGGCGTTGTTTATAGAGGTTCCAAAGCCTCTTTTCTGACACGTGAGGTAGCTGCCAGGTCATTATATGTAGATTAAGGAAGAAAAAGGAAAGAGTGACATGATAGGAGTAGGCTTTTTTTTGTTTTCTTTTCTTTTTGTATAAGTGGGAGAAATAGGATGAAAGTAAAAAAGGAGAATGATAGAGTAGAAAAAGGAAGGAATGACGCACTTAGTCTGGATCCTCGTTTCCGAGCAAATCGACAAGGGAAGCCCTACAGGGGTACTCAGAAGAGGTACCCCCGCCAACATAGCTCGAAAAGTCAAAGGTACACACAAGCTCTCTTCCCGCGACAAGGGGGCGTCACCTCTCCCTCTACTTTCTTTATGAGAGAGAGAGAGAGAGAGAGAGAGAGAGAAAGAGAGAGAGAGAGAGAGAGAGAGAGAGAGAGAGAGTCACAAGGAGTCACAAGAAAAGCAAGCACCTTAAAAGACCTCTCAATTCATGCCGAGAAGGTACTTGTATAAGTTTCCTATCCTAATATATACATAGAGAAAAAAGTAACTAGGAGTTGGAGACAAATGGACAGTTGAAGGCTCTTCCAACCCTCCTGTCCCGCCGCAGGAAGATCTTGGGAAGATTGGAGAGTGGTCGGACATGTGGCAAATGCCTTTTAACGTGAACAAATGCAAAGTGATGCATATCGGCCAAAGAAACCCCCAATCTCAGTATATCCTTAAGGGCACTGCTCTTGAATCGAGTGACACTGAGAAGGACTTGGGTGTAACAATCACTAGTGACCTCAAGTTCTCGAAACAGTGCATTGAGGCGGAGAAAAATGCCCAAAGGATGCTAGGCTATATTAAGTGCCAGTTTGGTTATCGGAACCAGGAGATTGTACTGTGCCTGTACAACTCACTTGTCCGACCGCACCTGGAGTATGCTGTACAATTTTGGAGTCCTTCATTGCGAAAGGACATCGCGAGATTGGAACGCGTACAAGCCAGGGCAACCAAGCTGATTCCCTCTATCCGACATAAAAGTTATGAGGATAGACTAAGGGAGTTAGATCTGTTCTCGCTGGAAACCCGTAGACTGCGTGGTAAGCTCATCGAAGTCTTCAAAATACTTCGAGGGTTCGACAATGATGACTACCGAGATATTTTCACACTGAGTGAGAACAGAACGCGCAATCACGGCTTCAAACTTGAACTTAAGCGTTACAACCGCAATCTGTGTGGAAACTTTTTCACCTACAGCATCTGCGTTAAGTGGAACGCACTTCCAGTGGAAGTTGTCAACAGTGAATCTGTTGACTAGTTCAAGTCAAGACTAGACAAAGTCTTGAAAAGTGGCCGTTTAGGGACGCAAAACAATTGAGCAGCCATTTGCCCGCTCGTTTGCTAGTCCAAAGGTACCCTCTTTGAATGGACCGTAAGGTTTCCTAGGGTACTTACTTTCCTTGTTACTCTTTGTTACACCACGTGCGTACGGAAACTGAAATGATACCTGGTTCAGTTGATATATAGTGCTCAACCACGAATTTTTATAGTAAAGGTTTTGAAACCTACCTAGTGAGAGAATCACGATATGAAAATTATCATCAGACACTTCAACAAAATCAGAATCCAAGTAATCATTGTTTTACTTTTTTTAAATATTTTTTTTATTTTCTGATAAGTGGAATCTCGTCATTTAACTATATACACCTACATACTCGTATATATATTTCGATCCTGAGAATTTTGAGAATCTTTTATTTTCTGATAGTTGAAATCTTGTCATTTAACTTATATAAACCTACATTTATGTTATATACACCTACAGAATATTGATTTTCTTTTTGACTTCATTTGAATATCTGCACTTCGGTTCTGAGAATCTTGTCATTATACTTATTTCTATTTTATATACACATTTATCGATCCCATTTTATTTACAAATTAATAACTGAGTGTGTGTATGATTTTGTCTAGTTTTTTCTTAAAAGTATCAAAAGTTTTACTGGATATTACTTCCCGTGGTGGCTTATTCCATATTTTGACAATTTTGTATGAAAAAAAGTTTCCAGTTTGATATTTTCTATACCGCAATGGTACCAGTTTCATTCCGTTGTTCCTTGTCTCATAGTCATTTAACTTAAAACATATCTCAGCTTCTTCATTTTCTATCTTATTTAATATCTTAAACGTTTCTATGAGTTGGCCTCGCATTCGCCGCGTTTCCTGTCTGAAGAGATTTAGTTTTTCTAATCTAGTTTCATAGTTGTGTTTTCTTAACGATGGTATTAGTTTTGTTGCTCATATCTTGAACTTCCTCAAGCCTTTCGATATCCTTTCTCAAATGTGGGGACCAGAATTTTACACAATATTCCAGATGTGGGCGAACTAATGCATTATATAAATTCAGTACTATGGTTTCGTTTCTGCATTTAAATTGTCGTTTTGATGTATCCTAACATTTTGGAAGTTTTTTTTTCTACTAAACTTAAGATCATTCGATATTTATACTTCTAAATCTTTCTCGACTTTTGTTTCTGTTAATTCCGAGCCGAACAATGTATATACAGCTTGTGGATTTCTGCTTCTAATATGCATTACCTTACTCTTGTCTAGGTTAATTGGCAGTTTCTATTCTTTTGATCATTCTTGTGTACGATCAATATCTCCCTGAAGTTCTTCTGCGTCTTCTTTATTATATAACCCTTTTCCAATTTTAGCGTCATCTGCAAATTTAACAATTTTTGACATGAGACCTATGTCCAAATCATTGATATAAATTATGAATAGTAGGGGGCCCAACACAGAACCCTGAGGTACCCCACTTGACACTTTTGTCCATTCAGAGGCAGATCCACTGATTACTACTCTCTAATATATATTTTTAAGCCAATCTTCAATGCAGTCTCCTACCTTTCCTTTGATTCCAAGTGCCCTAAGTTTTGCCATCAGTACTATGTGTGGGACTTTGTCGAACGCTTTCTGAAAATCTAAGTATATAATATCGATCAACTTCTCATCATCATATTGCTCGAATACATATTGGAAGAAGTCTAGCAAATTTTTTAGACGAGATTTATTTCTTCTGAATCCATGTTGGGAATCTCTAAGCAGCTCTTTTGATTCTAGATGTAATACAATTTTCTTGGAGATGAATGATTCTAAAAGTTTTCCAACCACTGACGTCAATTTGATCGGTCGATAGTTTTTCACTAACCCTCTGCAACTATTTTTAAAATTGGCGTTACATTTGCATATTTCCAGTCATTGGCAACAATTCCAATGTCTAATGATTGAGTAAAAATGTGTGCTAAATGTTTGGTAACAACCTCTTTCACTTCTTTCAGAACTCTGGGATAGAACATATCCGGTCCAGGTAATTTGTTGGCATTCATTTTATTTATCAAATTTATAACATCTTCGGCGGTACAGCTAGCATTTTCTAATGAGTCATTGCCTGTATATACAATATTTAGCTCAGGTATATGTGAGGTTTCTTCATTAGTAAAAACAGTCAGGAAATAATTATTCAGTACACAAGCTATATCATAGTTAGTGAATTTTAAAATACCATCACTATCTCTCAGTGGTCTAATATTGTTCTTTATAGGCTTCCTATTGTTTACAAAAGCATAAAATTCTTTTGGATTCACTTTACAAGTTTGTGCCACTTTAATCTCTTCTTCTCTTTTGGCTTTTTTAATTTCTCTTTTTATTTTTCGCCTTAGGATAACGTATTGTGCTGTTAACTGTTGGGATGGCTTGATGTTTAGCATTTTATACGTTCTTTTCCTATCTCTTATCATGCCTTTTATTTCCTTGCTTAACCACGTCGAATCTTGATTAATAGGTGAATTTTTCGTTTTGAAGGGGACATATTCTGTTTGTTGTTCAATAAAAAGATTCTTAAAAGATATTCCTGCATTGTTTGGTCCTTCATTATTTGTAACATATCCTGCTAGGCTTGCTCTCATGGCTTCATAATTTCCACTGCTAAAGTGGGGTCTGTGTATATTTTTCATTATTTTCCAGGTCGATATTTCAGTAGTTTATATAAGGTCTAGTATATTGTTACCTCTTGTTGGTTTACTGACCCACTGATTTAAGAAATTATCCTCAATAAATTTCAGAAGTCTCTGCCCTTCTTTATCCGCTTGTTTTGCTATCCAGCTTATTTTTCTGCAATTGAAGTCTCCCAGGACTACCGCTAGCTTCTTATCTATTTGTTTTGTCAGTAAATCATAGAGTATTACATCAAGATCCGGTGACTGGTTCGGTGACCTGTAATTAGAGTAATGCAAAGATTCTATTTAAAATCGTTTTGAATAATAAAAAGAGGGAGAGAGAGAGAGAGAGAGAGAGAGAGAGAGAGAGAGAGAGAGAAAGAGAGAGAGAGAGAAGGAGAGTGTGTATGGCGGGCAAATTACGAATGGTTATGCCTTAACGAAGTTAAAATTGGAAATTACACTTTTAATTCTTTAAATATTAAAAAGAGAGAGAGAGAGAGAGAGAGAGAGAGAGAGAGAGAGAGAGAGAGAGAGAGAGAGAATGAAGGAGTTACAAGGAGTTACAAGGAAAGAAAGTAGCCTAGCAGACCTTACGGTCCATTCAAAGAGGGTACCTTTGGACTAGCAATCGAGTGGGCACATGGCTGCTCAATTGTTTTGAGTCCCTAAACGGCCACTTTTCAAGACTTTGTCTAGTCTTGACTTGAATTGGTCAACAGATTCACTGTTGACAACTTCCACTGGAAGTGCGTTCCACTTACCGCAAATACTGTAGGTGAAAAAATTTCCACAGGGATGCGGTTGTAACGCTTCAGTTCAAGTTTGAAGCCGCGATTGCGCGTTCTGTTCTCACTGAGTGTGAAAATATCCCGGTAGTCAACATTGTCGAACCCTCGAAGTATTTTAAAAACTTCGATGAGCTTACCACGCAGTCTACGGGTTTCCAGCGAGAACAGATCTAATTCCCTTAGTCTATCCTCGTAACTTTTATGTCGAAAAGAGGGAATCAGCTTGGTTGCCCTCGCTTGTACGCGTTCCAACTTTGCGATATCCTTTTGAAACGAAGGACTCAAAAATTGTACGGCATACTCCAGGTGCGGCCGAACGAGGGAGTTGTACAGACAAAGTACTATCTCCTTGTTACGGTATCCAAACTGGCGCTTAATATAGCCTAACATCCTTTGGGCTTTCTTCTCTGCCTCGATGCACTGTTTCGAGAACTTGAGGTCGCTAGTGATAGTTACACCCAAGTCCTTCCCTTTGTCACTCTATTCAAGAGCAATGCCCTTAAGGATGTACTGAGATTTGGGGTTTTGGTGGCCGATATGCATTACTTTGCATTTCCCCACATTGAAAGGCATTTGCCACGTTTTCGACCACTCCCCAATCCTTTGAAGGTCCCCTTGGAAGCGGGCAGTGTTCCCCTCATTTGCCACATTGCTACCAAGCTTGGTGTCGTCGGCAAATTTGGAGATTTTGGCAACCATGTCTCCGTCCATGTCGTTGACATAGATAATAAACAGTAGTGGTCCCAGGACGGAACCTTGAGTGACACCGCTAGATACGGGCGCCCATTCAAAGGCCCGACCATTCACCACTGTGCGTTACCGTCTGTCACTTAGCCAGCTCTCTATCTAACCTGCTACATTGCCGTCTATGCCATGCGCACGCACTTTCCGCACAAGGCGGCGGTGTGGTACCTTGTCAAAGGCCTTTTGAAAGGCAAGGTACACAACATCCACCGCTTTATCCCGATCATGCTCACTCAACACAAAGTGGAAGAATTCCACAAGGTTCGTCAGGTATGACCGTTGCCTTCGCAAGCCGTGCTGGGAACTCTTCAGTAGCAGGTTTGACTCTAAATAAGACGAAATAATGTCCACCATTATGCTTTCCATGAGTTTACCGACTCTCGAAGTCAAACTGATAGGTCGGTAGTTTGACGGATGGCTGGGTCCTCCTTTATTGAAGATCGGAGTCACCTCTGCCTCACGCCAGTCTCTAGGAATGCATCCGGTCCGGATTGACATGTTAAAGATAGCGCACAGATGTCGTGATACTTCATCGCACACTTCCTTCAACACTTTAGGTAGAAACCCGTCCGGTCCAGGGGACTTATTCGTCTTTAGGTCAGCGATCTTTTTCTTTATTTCTCCTTCGGTGAAGTCCATTACCTCCAGCTTTTCCCCCGAGTAGGAATCCGTCGGCTGGGGGATGGGACCACACTCTTTAGTAAACACTTAAGAGAAGTAGTCATTGAGCAAGTTAGCATTTTCTGTATCTGAGTGAGTTAATGCACCCTCCTCGTCCCATAAGGGCCCAATACAACGATGGATTGATTTACGGATATTTACATAGTCGAAGAACTCCTTGGGATTCTCCTTGCAGAGTCTCGCCACTTGGAGTTCCTCAGACCGCTTAGCCGCCCTTATTCTGGACTTTACTCTTCTGGCTAGCCTCCGGTACTCGTCAAAGGCACCCGAGATTTTTGATCGCCGGTACGCATTTCTCTTCTCCCTAAGCAGTTGGCCGATTTCTCGATTAAACCACTTTAGTTGAACAGAAGACCGACGGAGGCATTTCAGAGGGATGCAACTTGATTGAAGACTCATGAACTTATTTTTGAAATTGTTCCATGAATCCTCAACATCTTTGCATACCGCTAGCCTTACACCAGTCAGCCCAGCACGAAGGCTTGCAATGTCTGCTCTTCTCAAGTCCAGTTTCCTTGATTGACTGGCAACAGACCTTACCTTCGGGATCTTGACGGTAAATCTAATTAGCTGGTGATCACTGCCACCGAGCTCTTCGCCTACAGAGAGATCCTCAACGATATCATCCTCAGAGGTGAAGACCAAGTCGAGGATATTGTCTCCTCTCGTCGGTTCTCTGACCCATTGAGTGAGGAATTCGTTGTTGGCGAACTCCAGGAGTAGCACGCTCTCGCCACAGGCTGCTCTGGTTTCCCAGTCAACTTGTCTGTTGAAGTCGCCCATAACGATGCACACTCTGCCTTGAACAAGCTCACCCAGCAGCTGGTACAGTTCATTGTCCTTCTCAACGGGTTGGGAAGGGGGTCTGTAAAGCACCAGGGTCCTGTATCTGACAGGACCTATCTCTAGGTCAACGTCTAGGAGCTCGTGACCGGATATAATGTTGCAGTTCGTAGATTTGATTGTATCCTTGACATACAACATTACACCACCACCCTCTCTGTCTAGCCTATCTTTGTGGAAGAGTTGGTAGCCAGGAACCGTGAATTCGTCTTCAAAGTCTCGGTTTGAGGTTCTTATCCACGATTCTGTTATGGCTACCATTGTGGGTTCTTCCGTCGCTACGAGGTCACGGAGCTCAGGAAACTTCTTCCTAATTGACCTTGCATTGAACAGAAGAACTTTCAGGGAGTCCGCTAATGTAGGCCCTTCTATACTCTTCCGTTTCCCGGCTTCTTGGTTGTCGCGGTGGCACCATTTTTGACAACCTCCGAGAAGGTTGTTTGGAGAGTGACTCGGGCATACTCGCGTACGTCCGCCTTCCCAATAGGCCGGACACTCCTTTGGGTGCGCTCCACGACATCCTGGATGAGGTTGGCTAGGAACGCCTTGCCCTTAAAGGAGAGGTGCACCCCATCTCTTTGGTAGAGGTCTTTTCTACCTTAATATACGGCGTACGGGTCGACAAAAAAGACACCTTCCGCCGTACAGAGGTCTGCAAGGCGCCAGTTTAGCGATATGTTTGTCACGTGGGCAGTACGGCTTGGACCCGACCTCGGGAGCATCCCCACCACGACGCGTCTGCGGGTTTTCAATCCACAGTCGTCGACAGCGCCTATAACCGTCTTCATAATCTCCTCTGTAGGGCCTACCCTACCTCCTCTGAGGTAGAGGTCGTTGCTACTTAACATAAGGGCAAGACTGAAGTCTCAGAAATCTGAGACTTCTCGGCCTCAGCTCTTACATGCTTATTTCCATAGCCTGGGAGGCAGCTCACCTTAACGCTTGTGCGAAGGCGGGCCGCTGCAGGGGCTGCAGGCCACGTGCCTGGGAATCACCCACAAGGCTGACCCTGGCACATTTGCCTGCTGAGCTCGGAGTCTTTATTTTCTGTGGCAAGTTCTCCGATTCCTCTCTCTTCTCCGTCATGGTCTTTTCAGTCTTTTTTTTTTTTTCTTCTTCTTCTTCTTCTTCTTCTTCTTCTTCTTCTTTTTCTTCTTCTTCTTCTTCTTCTTCTCTATCATCTTTTCCCCTTTGTCATCCTTCTTAATAACTTTTACCTTTTCTTCTTCTATTTCTCTCTCTTCCTCTTTCTTCTTTCCATTCTTCATCTTTTTTTTCTTTTTCTTTTTTCCTTTTGGCGTTTCTGCCACATTCGGGCCCGGCCTCTCTGCGGAGGTGGTGTTTGCCACAGGACTCGAGAGCTCGTTTAACTTCTCTTCGAGCCTGCGGATCTGGTGGGAGTGCTCCTCCTTGGGCCTCTCGATTTTCTTTTCGAGGTCTGTAGTCCTTTCCCTGTAGTAGGCCACTACTTCTTCCACTTCCTTCTTTAAGATGCAAGTGGTGCATACACTGCCTGGGTGGCATTTCGCATAGCAGCCCTCCGGGAAGTCAACGCACCACTTGTCCTTATTACATGTGGCACACGTGAATTTTAGCGCTGCTGGACCTTTCTTGCCTGCCATTTTGAACACTCTATATTTCTTATGCTTGTGACCAATCAATATATAAAAAAGGGGGGTTTGGTGAGTTTTTCCCGCGTGAGTCACTCCCGCCTATTGATCGGAGTCGTTTCAGAGTCTTCCAGAAGGCACGCTCCATGTGCTGCTGTTCGTCTGACCGAGTCGTCAAGCCTCGGCGTGCCGTGGCTCCCAACCAAGCAGCACAGACGGTCCCAGAAGGGGCCATCGATTTGTCACCGGGTGAACAACAACAAAGCACGCCCCTTACTAAACTCCTACTAGTTCCCTTCACAACGGCCAGGATCTCGGAGTAGCGTTCAATGGATATTCCGCCACACCAACGAACTCCAGCCAAGGCTTTTTATTGGCCTGGCAACCAACCTGAAAACAAAGGGCCGTCACCTCGGACCAATGCTACCAAAAGCACCCGTCAACGGGCACTGGGAATGGTCAATAATTACGCACCAGAGAAGGGGTTAACGGGGCACTACCCTAATCCCATTCATAAAGGAGAGTGTGTATGGCGGGACAAATTACGAAAGGTTATGCCTTAACGAAGTTAAAACTGGAAATGACACTTTTAATTCTTTGAAGCATCGAAAAGTTTAGATTTGATTCTACAATGTACTTAATATCAATATTGATCCTACCATCCTTGTAAAGGAGAGGCTGCTCTGCTTGCCAGCACTAGTCTGCTTTTCCCGCTGTGACCATTTTCGCAACTTTTACAAAGTGAATATCAATGAAGGTGAATTTGTTCGACTCGCTTAGAGTAGTGACAATAAAAACTGGTAAAGTGATAAAGCGCGATTACGTTCGAAAAGTGGCCCAATAGCTTTTTTCGATTCAAGAAAGTGAAGGGTTAAATCTTTGCTTTTTTGCTAGACATAAGGACCGGAGCCTCATCCGGCCCATCCGCAAGCCCTAAGGAAGTATAAGATAAAGTGATATACAATTACTTGGACTTTGGCCCCTTATTCTCACATTTCTAAACTTTTCTCAGTATATATATATATATATATATATATATATATATATATATATATATATATATATTCAACAAGGTTGCTTCTAAGAAGGCGTAATTTTAATTGCAGTAGGAAGGATATGGCAATCAGTGACATTCTTATTTATTCCGAGCAACGTTTCGGATTAGCTAATCCATCATCAGGCTAAAGGGATAAACACAATTTGTGAGGCGAACAAATGTTAACTTAAACTAAATACAAATAAAAAGCAAATAATTAAGATAGTAAACCTATAAAATTAAAAGTATTAATAATTACAAGTACATATACGGATAAGCTCCAAGCAAAGGAGAGGAACAAATTCATACCTGCTGTCAGCGAGTCAGGGAAATGACTAAAGAATTTGCCAAAATCGGACACGATTATGGGTAGTTTGTTGTTGGTAGAATATTAACAGGTCTGAAGCTGGTTGGTTGTGGCTAGTACCGATAATGGGTGGCAGGTCAAGTCTGAATTTAACGTGAGCGAATGTGTTTTCATGAAAGAGATTCCAGAATTCTGAGCTGGGTGATTTTATGATTAGAGCCCAGAATCTCAAAATTATTGATGTTTGTATCAACCTTACACTTTATAATGTGATCTCTAGTTGCCGAACAGGAAAGTCTCTCGCCAGTAAGGAAGTCTCGCCAATCAGAGATCACATTATAAAGTGTAAGGTTGATGCAAACATCAATAATTTTGAGATTCTGGGCTCTAATCATAAAATCACCCAGCTCAGAATTCTGGAATCTCTCTTCATGAAAGGGACCACTCATGAGCAAAGGTAGCTGAGGTAATTAAATTCAAAAACTACACGCACGTATTTAAGGTTGTTTTTGAGAACACGGCTATGGCAAAAAAAGCCAAGGAAAACGGTTTAATTCTCTTCAACCTAAGAATCTGCTCAGAGCCGATGGAACATGAGAAATTTATCGACTTATAAATGTACTTTTGGTGCTATAAGTACGGCAAGCATACTACGTCCAACTGCACGGAAAAAGACCTCACGGTATGCTCTATCTGCACCGGCCGCAACTGCAAGAGTAACTCCCCAAAATGCTTAAACTGTGAAGGTCCCCACCGGACTAAGCAGGAAATCCAAAAGCAAACGCAAATTAAGCGCGATTTCGAAAAGAAAAAGGCAAACTCAACTTATGCTAAAGTAGCAAAAGCGGCCATTGTCGAGACCAACAACCAGAAAACATACCTCCATGTTGAAAATGAACACTCCACCAAAATAATGTGCTGCATCTACTATGCGCACATTGCAAACATTACTCGCCCAGGTAACTTTGCCACAGAAGTCATAAGCATGCTCGTAAAGAACGGGTTGCAAGAGATGTGGTTTCCGGACAACCCACCATCAGAGGAAGTTATGAGAATTAGCGTAGCCTCTCAGTGCCAGGATGTATGCCAAAAAGTTTCCACGCCCCAAAACACAGCCAATACACGCGATCCGGGTCTTAATAAACCTACAGTCACATAAACAACAAAACAGGCGCCAGCTTCGCCCAGGAAAAACACGATCACTACAATCAATACGCAAACACACTCACCTAACAAGGAAGCAGGGCGACACAAGGCGGCCCGGTCTTCACGATCAAGAAAAACCTCCAAAACCCGCTGCCCAAGGTCAACCTCCTCATCATCGCGAGGGAGAGAGCATCAACTCAAATACCACGCGAGAGGATTCAATCTCAAAATATTTGCCCCGAAATCAGCTCCCTTCCCAAACGAGCTCGATTCCCACGACGTAGCTGAAGGTCTTAGGACCGGAAGGTGCAAGTGGGAATGCTCAGATGAGGTTCCCGAGCGGCAGCTTGAAGATGCTCTCGCTCAAAACATGATAAAATTGACCCCGGACTGCTTCCTTACGATCACGGACACAGAATACAGGAAAAAAAGTAAAGCAGGTAACGCACCCTGCCCAGTACATCTCATGGAGCTAAAGTAGAACGTGAATAAACGTCTACTTTAATCCCACACACTAGAGAACCAACACTACACCAAATGACAGACAGACTTACAATTATACATATGAATGTCAATGGGTAGGACGGAAAAGGTTCCATCTATGGCAATATTATACGACAGAGTGACCCTGACATAATACTTATTTCTGAACACGGACTGACCACGCAAAAATATTGAAATTATTTCAATACGACGTTTTTAGCAAAAATCATAATCAGGAACGGTATGACTGCTGCGCAATTGCCGTCAAAAAAAAGACTAAAATACAGGACCCTGGAGAACTTAGATGAATCCTACCTTGCCATTGAAGTAGGTACTGCCCTAGGGCGAATGGTCATGGCCACGGGGTACCAACCACCAAGACGTGGCTATGTGCCCATGCACAACCTCTTGCAGATATTTAGCCACAGGAATAATGTTATCTTCGCCAGAGATCTAAATGCAAGGTACGCTGCGGCAGGATATACCTCCTACAACAATACAGGGAGAAACATCGAACTACTACTCGAGATATAATACAAGGCAAGGATCGGATCAAAATTCCCGACGTACATATCGGAAAGAGCAGCCACGAACCCGATTGTGATAGAACGAGTTGAAGCTGCGTTAATTTCAACTTCTATCACATATTATTTAAAACCACGATGTTGCCCACGTGCATCTTCGTTTCAAAGCTTGGCGCCTTATCACAGCCACTGGATGTCAATGTTTAAACAAGGAGGTTATCGTCCCCCCTGTTCGCCCCCATACGCCGACCTCGCCAGATTGAGTTAGGCTTATGGGCATATAAGGCATTGTTCACAGGCTCGGCTGTGCATTCCCTCGAAGCTCCCACTCCATTGTCCCTGACGCCAATGGAGTGTCCTGGCTATTTATATGGAAACTTTACCACTAAGATCAGATTGGAGATCCAGATTTTCGTCGCGAAACATCACCACGACCCTCTCTCCCTTTGTGCGCCAAGGGACCTTGACCTCGAGATTCACCATCACTTGTCCAGAAGGAGGACAATATCCCTTGACGGCCAAAGGTTCGAGCCTTTCGTGACGCCAAGTCCCCAAGGCTTCCCCCTGTTGTTCAAGAAGAGAACAACGTAGAACAGCCATTGTTCTTTTGAGCCCTTCACCAAGAAACGGTTCTCACCCTTCCCCCTTGTTGTTCAGAGGAGAACAACATTAGAACAGCCATTGTTCTTGAGCCCGTAGACAAGAGACGGTTCTCACCCCCCCCCCCTTGTTGTTCAGAGGAGAACAGCATTAGAACAGC
Organism: Ceratothoa steindachneri; assembly: GCA_963969495.1. Lineage (NCBI taxonomy): Eukaryota > Metazoa > Arthropoda > Malacostraca > Isopoda > Cymothoidae > Ceratothoa > Ceratothoa steindachneri. The sequence goes on from OZ018320.1 coordinate 109,529,808, forward strand.
CATTGTTCGTTTGAGACCCGTTGACAAGAAACGGTTCTCACCCCCCCTTTGTTCAGAAGAGAACAACGTAGAACAGCCATTGTTCTTCAAGCCGTTCGTCGAGAAACGGTTCTCATTCCCAAGACGCCACGTCAGGATCATTTTATTCCCTCCCTTCGGCTGGAAATCGCCAGCGGACCGAAAACTCCTTCAAGCCACCTTCTACTGCACCACTAGTGTAAAGTTACGTAAGCCAAACGTCACCTTTGAGTACTTAACCCTTTTGTCAATTCTATCCTGTGCTTTAAATGGTTTAGCGAACCATCCCAGCTCTTTAACTCTATATTTGTTTTACCTTTTAAATCCTTTAAATCGTCGGATTAGCTGAGCCCCCACGACCCTTTCCATTCTCTGTTTATGTCAATATTTTCCGTCTTGTGTTGTTGATAGTTATTATAAATAAAACTCTATTTTATTAATGATAGCAATATTATTATCCTTGAGCTAAGTTCCACTTCTTAAGCATATCGAAGATACATAATATCGGCCGCCAGACATTAACGCACTCTAAAGATAATTAAGGAAGTTCCCTCAACGAATAGTGATATATGGTATATCGTCGGGAGTCATTCTACGACACCGATATAGTCCTATCTAGAATCAGGTTTCCTTACAATTACTACATTGAACCGAGCCCCATCATTCCGAGCGACCACCAGGCTATCAAAATTACAGTAGGAATAAATCCCATTCAAATTGAAATCCCAGAACGCAAAGGCTACAATCAAGCGAACTTGGAGAATTATAGAAATTACCTCTTAAATTATATCCCCGACCCTTTATTTGATGCTAATTTAGAAGAAATAGACGAGGAGCTGGATAAAATCACTGACTTTCTAATCAAAGCCGATAAAAATAGCATTCTCCGTATTAATTATAAAACCGTTCCAGCGCCCCCCCTCCCTGGACCCCTCCCATGAGAGCCCAACCCAAGAATATAGGGACTTGTCCAATGTAGTAGCACTGATAGGCCCCAACCACAATGCCCACAGAAGACTAAGACAAATTAAAGACGAACTCCAGACACTAATTACTGACCAGCAAATGCTACTATGGGACAGACTAATTGAGAGACTCGACCTAGAAAGAGACTCGCACACGTTCTGGCAGACGGTTAAACTTCTTAAAGGAAAACCTCCACAAACAAAAATGACAATTATTCACAACGGCCAAAAAATTACTGAGATTGAAGAGATTGATGAAATGTTTAGGATTTTCTGGTCTTCAATCTTCAAAATTACTCCAGAAGAAAATGACAATTACGACCTCGAATTCGAAACTGACGTAATCCAACAGCTAAACACACAAATACACAAAACCTCTTCTTACTACTGTGTGTCGCATGAAAGATTGATGGAGGGCTATGGCAGTAAAATAACTACCATAGAACTCTCTGTTACTCTAAAATCCTTTCTTCAAAGAGCCCCGGGTCCCACGTGGCTGACCCGCGAAAATTTCATTCAGGCCCCACCTAACATTTGGAGTGGCCTTCTCAACATCATGAACGCTGCTCTGAACACGGGTTATTTCCTCGACCAGTGGAAAGTGGCCAAGATGATTTTCATCCCCAAACCGGGGAAGCCCCCGGACTGCCCTGCCAGCTTTCGACCGATATCTCTCCGAGAATTTGCTAGTAAAGTCTTCGAGAAGATATTGGCTAACAGATTCAGTTCTTTTCTCGATGAAGCCAACTTGCATAACGAGCAGCAACACGGCTCCAGAAGGAAAAGAGGGACTGACACAGCACTAGCCGTCGTTACGGAAAAGTTTTCGAAGATCAAGGCAGACAAAAGGCATGCCGACCTGGTACTCCGCGATGTCAAAAAAGGTTTTGATAAGGTTTGGAAGAGAGGACTGCAAATTTAAGATCCTTAAAGTAGGCCTCAACCCCATTCTCGAGAGGATTCTATGTGACTACATAATGGAGAGGAGAGCATACATACAAATCAGGGGACATAAAGGCCCCGAATTTGAACTCGAAGCAGGGGTCCCTCAAAGGGGCTGTCTCAATCCCCTGTTATACAACATTTATACACGCGACTTACCGCAACCTCTCTCCGACGGTACGATATACGGAGAGTTCGCTGACGATATATCGCAAATTTGTACCACCGCTTATGTTCACAGGGAATTTACGGCGAGGAATACGGCTAGGGAGATATCTAACATCAAGTCTTTCAAGAGGAGATTAAAGATATCAACCAATGCCCCCAAATTCAAAATAATTCCTATGTTTCGCAAGACCTTCAACGATATACGTGTAGAAGGGTAGCAAATCCCCTACTGCCTGGAAGGGCGGTTTTGGGGCTCAAAATCACTACCAGGGGCTACACGAGCGAACAGTGGCGAATGGCAAGAGAGATTTGAGGAAATTTTATAGGTTCCGTGACCTAAATCCCTCAAATAAACTCAAGATATTTAATGCGTGCATTTGCTCAAGACTCCTGTACCACCCGGTACCGCTGAACACGAGCGCCACGGACAACATTGCGAAACTACAAACGATCCAGCACAAAGCGGAGCTTATCATCACAAACACCCGAAGAAGAGAACACAAACGACAGAGGGAGTTCCACGATTCGGTTAGATAATTTCCGATCCACGTGGTGCTCCACAAGAGGGCTAAGAGGACCTGGCAAGCCATTGGCACCCGCTTGATCCCTGAGTTCTCTCGTAGACACCTAGACATCGAGGTCAACCGACAAATAAAACCATTTAAAAGCAGTAAGATACAGTCTGACGGTGACGTGACTCCAAAATACACATGAAAAAATCGACAAATCACAAAAAACAACTAGTGTAATGTTCAGGTTTCTTTAGTAGAAATTCACTAAGATTTACCCTTTTTCAAAACTTTGCCTAAATATCAAAATCCAAAATGTAACTAGAAAAGCTTTTTCAAAAACCCACAGCGGGAACAATAAACCCCGCCTCAAATAAAGGTTTTAATGCCATTTAAGACCATTAAGATCATTAAGATCATATATAAAAAATAAGAATTGAATTAACATGTTTAATTTAATTGAATAAACTATAATTTTTATAGTTTATTAAAAAACAAAACAAAAAAAATAATAACAAACAAAATACACTCAAAAAACAAAAACAAACAGAGCTACCCTTCCACCAGGGACCTATTTATTTTGTCACCCACACAACCTCTATTCTTTAAACTCACCCTATTTCACCACTTTCCTCTCTTACTATCTCTCTCTTACTCTCACTAAATTTCATCACTTTTTATGTCTAAGTTCAAGTCCAATCCTTGTAAAGGAGAAGGAATAATGGGGCTAGCCATTTTACGCGCTGCTCGCAAATTTAAATAGTATATATATATATATATATATATATATATATATATATATATATATATATATATATATATATATATATATATACATATAGCAGGAATATGAAGACCTAAGTGATTACACTAATCATTTATTGGCCGGACGTTTCGGACCTTTACTAGGACCATCTTCAGCGACTATATCGTCTAATGAGAAGGGGAAGGAACATTAATTGATAACACTTAAAAGAATGCATTAAAAAAAAAAGCGGAAGAAGGCAAGTTAAAATAATAAAATTGACAATAATTAAAATTAAAGTAAAAACACTAATAATATATAGAATTAAATAATATTACCCAGTGGTATTTAAAAAAAAAAAATAGAAAGTGAAATTATAACAAACTGACTTTATTATCACGTATTAAAAGTTACTGAAGTAAACAAAAAATAACATTATATTAAATTGTAAAAACACACACCAAAAAAAAGACAAAAAACCCGAAAATAAATCAGAATGAACAAAGGGACTGACCTTTAACGTGGGAGTTGAGAAAGCAACTAACTAAACATATAAAATTACTGACGAAATTTATTCGGTTGGTCGGTTGGCTAGTTAAACTATTGAAGTGTTGGTTGGTTATATTGTGAATAGTTTAATTGAGGAGGCGTAATTATTTAGGTTTGGATTTATTTTATTGATATATAGTGACTAAGATTTTCAAATCGAGAGAAGTTAAGGCTGAAGATAATATAGTAAATGAATTAGAATTAAGAGGATGATTGTGATACTCTGAATGTTGCCTGATCGAAGAGGCTTCAGGTTTAGAAATGGGAACACCAGTCCTATGAGACAAACCCAAGTGCTTCGCGATCCTGCAGTTGAATTGTAAGCCAGTTTGGCCTACATAACGACTGTGGCAGGTCGTACATGTATAATTGTAAATTATACAGGATCGCAAGCCCAAAGGGATTGGCTCCTTATGGAGGAAAAAGCACTTGGGTTTGTTTCATAGGACTGGTATTCCCATTTCTAAACCTGAAACCTCTTCCATCAGGCAACATTCAGAGTATCACCATCATCCTCTTAATTCTAATTCATTTACAATATTATCTTCAGCCTTAACTTCTCTCGATTTAAAAATCTTAAAGTCACTATATATCAATAAAATAAATCCAAACCTAAATAATTACGCCTCCTCAATTAAACTATTCACAATATAACCGACCAACCGAATAAATTTCGTCAGTAATTTTATATGTTTAGTTAGTTGATTTCTCAACTCCCACGTTCATTCTGATTTATTTTCGGGTTTTTTGTCTTTTTTTTGGTGTGTGTTTTTACAATTTAATATAATGTTATTTTTTGTTTACTTCAGTAACTTTTAATACGTGATAATCAAGTCAGTTTGTTATAATTTCACTTTCTATTTTTTTTTTTAAATACCACTGGGTAATATTATTTAATTCTATATATTATTAGTGTTTTTACTTTAATTTTAATTATTGTCAATTTTATAATTTTAACTTGCCTTCTTCCGCTTTTTTTTTTAATGCATTCTTTTAAGTGTTATCAATTAATGTTCCTTTCCCTTCTAATTAGACGATATAGTCGCTGAAGATGGTCCTAGTAAAGGTCCGAAACGTCCGGCCAATAAATGATTAGTATAATCACCTGGGTCTTCATATTCCTGCTACATATCAGATTCCCAAGGAACAAATCAATTACTAGTATTATATATATATATATATATATATATATATATATATATATATATATATATATATATGTCGTAGAATAGGGTCCCGACGATATACTATATATAATTATTCGTTGAGGGGATTATTCTATATTTCGATTGCGTGGTAATCTGATGACCGAGGTTACTTCAAAAGAGGGGGGGGCCTGGAGAGGCTTATTTATCTTCAATATACTTAAGAAGTGGAACGGAGCACAAGGATAAATAATATGGCTACCATTAATAAAATAGAGTTTTATTAATTAAACTATCAAACAACACACGGAAAATGTTTACATAAACGGGGATTAAAAATGGGAGAAACACAGGAAATGAAAAAGGTCATGGGAATATCTGACTAATCTGAGGATTAAGATTTGGAGAGATTTAAAACCGCAAACAAACAAAAAGAGGGAATGGTTCGCTAAACTGTTTAAAGCACAGAGTTGCGTTGACAAAAGGTTAAATGATTAAAGGTAATGCTTAGCTTACGCAATTACAAGGTTGTCGTGCAGAGGAAGGCGATGGGAAGGAATCTTCGGTCCAACTGGCGATTTCCAGAAGAAAGGGTTCTTCGGGGGGTGTCCTTAACGAGGGGGAAGGACTGCCTTCGAAGATTGAGAGCGAAGTGAGGCTCGGAAGTACGAGCGATCCTTGTGACAGGATATCGGAGATGTTCTAGATGAATAATAGAGTTTATTGTTGTAACCAAGCGTTCTCTTGAAGAACGTTAAAAAGGGGGAATTAAATTATCCTGACGTGATGTCTTTGGAACAAGAACCGTTTCTTGACGAACGGGCTTGAAGAACAATGGCTGTTTTAATGTTGTTCTCTTCCTGAACAACAGGGGGGGTGAGAACCGTTTCTTGTCAAACGGGCTCAAAGAACAATGGCTGTTCCAACGTTGTTCTCTTTCTGAACAACAAGGGTGCCTTGTTGACTTGGCGTCTCGAAGGGCACGAACCTTGGCACTCAAGGGATATTGTGCTATTCTGGACAATAAGTTTTTTTTCAGGGAGAGTTCCTAGGTGCACAAGGGAGACCGGAACGGCTTGATGCCTCGCGAAGATAATCTGGTTCTGCCTCAATTGGAAAAAGCTATGGTATAAATAGACGGAGCCAGCCCCTTGGCGTATGGGACAATGGGGTGAGGGACTTCGATGGAATGTCCTGGTGGCGCCTGGGAAAATATCTTATCTGCCCATAAGCCTAATTCAATCTGGCGAGATCGACGCATGGGGGCAAACGGGGGAGTGAACCTCCTTGATTAAACATTGGCTATGATGGGCGATAACGCGCCTTCTACTTCCTCTCGTAGGATACACGTGGGGAAGCATGTGTTTCAACATGTGATAGGGGCTGAAGCAATGCGGCCTCAGACCGTTCTATCACAAAGATCATATATAAAAAATAAGAATTGAATTAAAATGTTTAATTTAATTGAATAGACTATAATTTTTATAGTTTATTAAAAAACAAAAAAAACAAAACAAAAAACAATAACAACAAACAAAATACACTCAAAAAACAAAAACAAACAGAGCTACCCTTTCACCAGGGATCTATTTATTCTGTCTCCCACACAACCTCTATTCTTTAAACTCACCCTATTTCACCACTTTCCTCTCTTGCTATCTCTCTCTTACTCTCCCTAAATTTCATCACTTTTTATGTCCAAGTTCAAGTCCAATCCTTGTAAAGGAGAGGGAATAATCGGGTTAGCCATTTTACGCGCTGCTCGCAAGAAAACTTTCGGGTCTAGAAAGACTTTCGTTTGCTTCCAAAGAACATTGATATCTTCACTGGCCTAGATTGCCAATGACAAATAAGCAATAGTTCCATCCATTGTCCAGTCTGTGCACGAAGCTCCTACAATCTGATTTTCTTTCAAGTAGACAGTCATTCTTTCACTGGCATTGATTGCGACTACTAGAACTTTTACAAATTTTACCAACATGACATAAAACTATTAATGTTGTAAACAAAATGAGCTCTACCTTTTATTGTTTTCTTATTATTTGCGCCATGTATTGGTGGTAGAAAGAAACTCTTATCCAGATTTCAAATATAAGGCTTCATGAATTCCGGACTACCACACTTCAAAGTTAGTACCACGAAATAACGATGAACTATTATTAAGATCCAAATTAGTGTTAAATACTAAGGTCCAACAATAAAAATGGGTGAATAAATATTTATTACTTAGTTACGATCCATTACTTAAAATATCTGAAATTTGAATTATATCCATAACCTTTTATAACGTCGTAAAAATCACTAGAATATTAAGAAAGAGGAAAGTTACCTGAAAGAAAAGCCTATGCGAACCTATTTTCCATCAACATTTAAAGACGATAATTTGGAGACCTACCAAAGACCAGATTGCTCCAATCTGAGACAGTAAAAAAGAGGTCCTCTACGACACTAAGTACAATTTTTACGACCGCACACTTCCTAGTCTGGAAGAATTTTTAATCTGTATTGAGTGCAAATATCTGGGAGGAATGGTTCACTGCTCTTAAAATCTTACTATAGAAGAAGAATATACGAGGAGTTAATAGGTCATAAATTCGAATTATTTACACTAAATTAAGGTGAACACTAAACATGTAAACCACTTAATCTTAGGAAAAAACCGTGTTTGGGAGCAATTATTGCGTTGTCAAAATGGCTTGACCATTTTGAACAATGAAGCAAATATGTGAGCAAAATGGATGCGAAATAGTTGAAAGTCTTTGGATGTTTTATTATCTGCAGTTATTGAAAAAATACAGGGTAGGAAAATTGTAATTGTTCTTTAAAACTTGTGGAAGTTGGAATTAAGCGGGGTTAAAAGGAACTTGAAGACCGTCATAAAGACTGATGAGACACAGGTAAAGGAATTTTCTTTCTTCTTTAAATGGGGGTTTAAGCTCATTCGGAGGAGTTTATGCACATACCAGATATAACCAGATATTAACAACAAATAATTTAATTTGAAGCTTATTGTTTGTTTTTAAAATATATTCGGATGCATCTGACCAACCCTCAAACATTTATGATTGCTAAAGTATACAGCTCTCCATGTCATCTTAAATTCCTCTTCATCTCTGTATTTTATATTTAAAATTTTTGCTTTATAATTTACTTTAATATTTCTCATTTAGATCTCTGTTTGGGCTCCACATTTACTTTCCTCGTTAGTGAATCAGGTAAGCGCCTTAAACTTGAGGAAAACATGTAGACATTCTTTCATCGGTCGAGCCAAATACGCTCCGAGACATTAGAAACTTTGAATATTAATTAATTTTGTGGTTAAACCGTTGTAAACCTTACTCTATCCAACTGTCAATGAATGTCCCAAAAGATGAAACATGTTCTTCATCTCCAGGACACATCTTTCCAGACGATGGCATAGAGCGTTAGAGCTAAGCTTATCACACGAATGCATATCTTTGTTCAATTTTCCACGTAAATTTGCTAAATAAGAAATGTTCTTTCACTGATAAAAAAGAAACACAATAATAGTTGACATTTTGGGTGAGCAGGCTGAATATCATATAAACTCATCTATTGGATAACAAAAATCGCCCTATATTGGTAAAGTTTTAATATTTTTCATGAGTTAAGAGTTTATTTTGCGCATTATTTCCCGTGTTATTTCTACGCACTATCTTTTCTTCACTCACTGAAAAAAACAAAAATAAAAAAAACCTATCATATAACAGACGTGTTTAAGCGTCGCTCCCGGCTCCTGAATATATTCAGGAGCGTGTGTATGGAGAGCTCTCCTCAGGAAAGCGAAACCGAGGTAGGCCACGCAAGCGTTTCAAGGACTGTGTGAAGGGAAACATAACCCTCGCCGGAATCGCTGCAAAATAACTAGAGGAATGTCCACAGGACAGAATCTGCTGACGTGCTCTGATGAAGAAGGCCCATAACCGCTTTGAAGAGGAACGACGTTCATGTGTCACTGAGGGCCGATGCAGAAGGAAGGCCGCAGCAGCCGTACCTGCAGAGCCTGGACAGTTACACTCCCCCCGATACTCACCCCCAACTCTCACCTGTAGCTACAAGTAGTTGTTAACTTACAACAACGGCCACATCTCGGGCAACCATGTCAGCTGATGGGCTAAACCAGATGAGGGGGCACCATAACTCCAAACTGTGGTGTTGAGCAATGCTTGCTCTACTAAGCAAAGTCTGGAGCGGTGTATATGTTACAGCAAAGTAGGTAACACCCCTTAAGGCGAGCCAGGCATCAAACGTGGTCATCGGCCAGTCACCTTAGAATGGGGAGTGGAGCCCTCACTACGTACTAATCCTAGTTTAACCATGGACTTGTCAAGAATTCTGGAAGTCCGTGGTTGCCGGCATCCTGGAGGATATGATACAGCGGTAACGGTAAAACTATTAAAACAGGAGTTTAGAAATAATACGCAGGTTTCCTTTTTTTCTGTATCAGCATATTTACAAAACAAACTCACCTCTCAGATGAATCCCTTTTTTTCTTAAAAAAAATGAGCTGCTTCGCCACTCCTTACAGAAAGAGCTTGCGCTTCACAGATTGACCTTCGGTCTGTGGCTTATTTCGCTCTAGCACCAGGGTTTTGGTAAAAAAAAATAAATATTGTGATTATATATTCCATAATAATTTACTATTGATCTATTTTTTCATATACATACTTATTTTCTATGTCTAAATTCAAGAAAAAAAACTTTTAGCTGAATTCTTTACATATACCATAAAAACAATCCTCGTCTCTTTTAATTCATCTTAATTTTTTTTATATACCAACTAATACAACCCCCCCCAAAAAAAAACCCCATTCTTTAATTTTAACTCATTTTATGAACTTCGCGATTTATAGTTATTATTTTTTAATTCTTAGATTCATTGAGTAAAAAGTATAAGGTGAGAAAAATGGTAACTCCTAGAAATGACTTGGATAAAAGTTTCAAATATACAAAAAAACAACACTAAGGGCTTTTTTTTTCAAATTCTAAATCAACTCTTATAAATAACCTTGATAGAAGCTTTAATTTCCCCTAAAATACACCCCTGCACTCTAGTTTTTCAATCTGAAAACAAACTCTTAGAAAGAACTTGGATCAAAGCATTTAATATAAGAAAAAACATATTATTTTTATCATCATCATCATCATCACTAACTCTATAATTTAAGAAGGGGATTTTTTTGAGTATTTGAATAATAATTTCATCTTAGTTTGGTTATGACTTATGTTTTTTTTATAAAAGTTATTTCTAATAATTTTTTTATAATATCAAAATACAAAATGGTCAAGTTCAGAAATAAATATAAGTATCGAAATTTTGTGATTTTTTTAAACCCCAAAGAATTACAAATGGTCAAGTTCGGAAAACTTGTTTTATATATCTTCATAACCATGGCTGCTTTTTTTTTAGATTTTAAATTTTAATCTTAGTAGCGGAGCCATTGCCTGGTAACTCTATATTAAAGCACCGTGATATTTTGAAAGGGGGGTAAATTTAATTTAAGAGGTCCTTTTTAAAATTATTATAATTGGCGAAGTTCAGAAAATTTATAGAAATTTAACAATAATTTAACCATGGCTGCTTTTTTTTTAGATTTAAAATTTTAATCTTGGTAGCGAAGCGCAAACTCACCCCACAGGAGGGAGTGGCGAAGCCATTGCCTCTTCTCCTAATGTTTACTCTTGGTGCGTTTTTTCAGATCCATCAATATTTTCTAGGTCTAAAGGCAAATAAACCCCCATCGTAATTATTTTGAAATGCCGAAAAAATAATCATCAGATATCACTTTATTTTATTTAATTGGTTCACTTTTCTTTACTGGTAATAGGGGAGGGTAGCTATTTCTTTCTGCTAAAGATTAAAATGGAAAAATTACTTTATTAATAAGTTCGATAAAAGGTTCGAATATACGAAAAATAAAAAAAACCCAGCGATATCAAAATTTTAATAAATTTTCTTAACTTCACCATTAATAATTCGTTTTGTTTTTAAAAATTCCCCCCAAATTCGATAATCGTTTTTTTCTTTAATGAACTTCACCATCTTTCTTGGTTAATTTGTAAATACAAAGAAAAAAAGAATATTTATTAGTATTCAACCCATCCGCCAAATCTCGTTCTTAAAATATTGTGTTATGAACAAAAGAAAATTTAGTTTTGAGTTTTTAGTCAACAAAATAAGGGACACTTTTAAATAATATAATTCGAATGAATTTGCCTTAATATAGCAATGTAGCCATCAATCTGATCTCGTGGCAAAAATAGCGCCTGAACAACAAATAGCGCATCTCGCGGGAAATAGCAGGCAGATAAATATTGATACTGAGGCCTCGCACGAGCCTTCTTTATTTCGCTCCCAGCAAGTTTAAGAGTTAATTAAGAACACTTGTTCAAAACATCAAGACAGATAGTTTATCTTCTTTCCGGAATTTATTCTTCTGTTATATTTCTTGCAATTCAATACTTCCTTTTCCTGACACACCATAGAAGCTTAAGCCTCTTCTCTCCCGCTCAATTATCCGTACCTACTGATTCATATCCTATGCAGCCACCATGTGTTTTTTTATCTCTACTACTCCATTTACAGAGTGCAGTGGATAATATTCGCCGTTGGCAACTCTGAATTCCGTGCATGAGTGTTTGTCTGGTGTTCTATATTTTTCCTATCATAGTAGATTGAGTTTTGCACCATATGGGAAGGAAACAATACCCTGGCTGAATGTATCCATCCAGAAATTTAAAAAAAAACTAGCAGAAATGCTTGAGATTCACGCCGGGAGCTTCAATACAAAGATCTTCTAGTTCTTGCGGGTCAATCTTGAGGACGGTGCAGGGATCATGAAAGAGCTGGATGAATCAGGTCGTGATGACGATAGTTCGGCGGATTAGAAACATCACTCTAACCATTCTGATTCGAAAATAACCCCCCGAAATTTTGCGGAGATACAACCCATCACTGATAACGATCAGGCATTTCAATGCATAAGGCACTTCAATTTGCTCAGAAATAGTCCTATAGGATAATCCATCTGAATCAAGTTTGAATATCTGTTGTCGAATAGCTTGGGGAACTTCTTTGACCTTCGGCATTGCTCACACAAAACGTCCTTCTTCAATATATTATTATTATCAATGAATAACGTTGCTAATATTCGGCAGTTTACAATAATTTGCTTTCTAGAAATTTGTCGAATCTTTAATCTTACACTTTTGAACGAAGTTATAAGATTTATTTTGTTTAATAACAATATCCTCACATGATATTAGAATGGTTTAATACTTTTGTCACTTGCTAAATTTTCTTTATTATCATTGTTGTTACTCGTACATACAAAGAAAATCGGTTCTATATGTATTTTTTCTGTTAAATATTTGTTAAATTCATTTCCTGTTAGTTTATAACATGATTAAAGTGCGAAATATTTGAGAAATATTGGAAACTTATAAGGGCAAATACTTGTGACCTCACTGTATAGATCGTCAAAATCTTGAGTTAGAGCGGATCGGTCATAACACATGTTGTATGTATAAACCAGATGAAACAATTGGTAACTTTTCCACCAGAATTCTCTCGAGTGAGACGATAATCTTATCTTTGGGCTTCAATTTCCAACTTCTCATTTTTAAATTGAATTACTATTCATATTTTATGTATTTCTAATCATTTTTCCACACTTTGAAAAATTTAGAATGCCTTTCGTCTCTTCAAAAATAGGTGCTTAGAAGCAATTAGATATTTGTTTAATAATATTTGCACGTCTAGCAGCAGCAAATTTTACTCTCCGTTATTTTCTTTCACTGATTTACAGGATTTACACAAACTAAAATGAGATGATCCTATAATTATTAGCAAACCTGACAAAGGCCAATGCATGAATATTAGGAATAAATGTGATTAGTACTCTCAAATTACTACATACCACTTCCAACAGATATCTATAAATATATTTTTAAACTAGCAGATAGAGTGAATGATTTTATTAGATCACTAAAATCCCGCAACATTCTTACGTAAGTTTATAATAGTATGTCTATCTCAGGGTCTAGACCAGGAGTCGTATACGATCTCCCCAAAATACACAAATGCCAATATCCGGTACCGTCCCATCTTATCCACGATTAACACACATAGTTACAAACTAGCTAAATTTCTGGTCCCGATCTTAGAACCTTCCCCTCCCCTGACAATGATTAGAAACTCAATGATTCTTTTAAATTTGCAGATTTCATTAGAAATTTACCCAATAGTAATTATTACATGGTCGCTTTCGATGCTGAATAACTCTTTACCAATGTATCTGTTTTAGAACCATGTCAAACACTATGTGATAAACTCTTTAACATCAACTCGATAATTTATGGGTTCAATAAGTCATTGTTTTTTCAATTTTTAAAACTAGCAGTAAAGGATGAGAATACTTTTATTTTAACATTATGATGTATAAACAAATTGAAAGAATGGCGATGGGAACTTCATTAGGACCTACCTTTGCCAACTCATTCCTGTGCCATCACGAATCAATTGGGCTGTATAAATTGCCCATTGTCCTACAAACCGTTTGCTTATATCGCTATGTGGATGTTTTCTTCCCTTTCGTAATAAATCCGATGCAGCCCTATTTCTACACTACCTTAATAAGCAACACCCAAATATAAAGTTTTCGAAAGAAGTTGAGACAGACAACAAAAATAATTTTCTAGATGTAACTGTACACAGGGTGGATGCAAGGTCGAAAGATCTGGTCAATTAAAAACCCACGACCACACTCTTAGTGACTAATTATTTCAGTTCCGCGCAACATGAATTTCAAATGGCAAGTTTAAAGACAAAAATATTTGAGCCTTCAGAATGTCCACAAGTTGGATTGATTTTTACTAAGAAATGATTTTTATGGGAACATATTTTACATTTAACATGTTTCCTATACACCTATTTGACAATCATACAAAAACTTTCTTAAATAAGCTATATTTGCCTGTCCCCATATATACCTATGTTTTAAACATTGTATTTTTAGTAAGCTCCCATTTTTTGGTCCCTCCACTTCTTCTTTGGACGGTGACCTTAACAAAATCTTGTAAAGCCTTCTACCACAATGCCAAGTTAACTTGATAAATATTAATCGCAATTCCTTGGGTTCTTTCATCAACTATAAAGATCGTATTGATACGATGTTGAGATCCCTCTGTTGTATATCAATTCATGTGTACTGACTACAATGCCTAATACGTAGGCCAGTCTAGCCTAAATCTTAAACAGAGTGTCAATAAACATCTTGGATTATCTTATAGAACCCAAAGAACCTTAACTACACCCGAATTTTCCAGCATAAGAAATCACCAGAAGATGCTGGCCACCTTATTTCACCGGGACAATTTTCCATTCTCTCTGTGGCTCCTTCAATTCCCTTGTTAAACATATTCTATAATATCAAGAAAACAAAACTAACACTTAACAAAGTTTGATTCCCTATTTTTCCTTCCTATCTCATTACTCTACAACCTAATAAGTTAATTTCATGCTCCGCTTTCGTTTACTTTTTCATTCTTGCCAACGAACGACTATTTGCATAAATGAATCTGTATTTTTTGGTATCATTCACGTAATCGGATTTGTTTTTCGGTTTTATAATTTATCATATTTTCTCTTTAGTCTCGCTTCTTTGGGTTTATTTGATGATCGCTAAGTTTGTTTGCTTAGTGTTTTATTATTCATGTTTGTTTGTTAATGTACGTTCATAAGTTAAATAATTTCTTTGACTTTAAAAAAATCACTGAAGATGTTCTGATGTGTGGAACGAAACGTCTGACATAACTAAATAAATGTCCTTTTCCATCAACTGCTGGGTCTTTTCGTGATATATATATATATATATATATATATATATATATATATATATATATATATATATATATATATGAGTACATAGGTATAAGCAACGTCAGACTCGAAGTCAAGCGTTGGGCCACATTTGTATATTCGTTAAGTTTGAATTTTAATTTTTTTTGCTTATATTGTAGCTGAATCATTCTGTTACTGAGATGTTATATTTAAATAATTTATAACAGGATATTATTTTAAATAAATGCTGGTTTCGTATACGAATCAATATTTTGCGACTGCAAAAGTATAGGTAGCATGGATTGCATTTGTGTTTTAATGATTATATATAAACATATTCTTTCATATAAACCAACACTCAATTTTTTTAAGGTTTCGAAGCCATTCTAGAGTAAACTAGAAGGTGCGTGAAGAATAGGTTGGCTGCTAATTTACGTGCGAGATTTGTCATTCGTTGTCACGTCCGTCTTCGCTGAGGAAACATTTCCAAGAGCGCAATGGTAAATACAGTCGACCCCCCATATTCGCGGGGATAGGGACCGCGAACCCCCGTGAATATTGAAAAACTGCGGATAGTTGACGCTATCCCCCCCCCCCCGGTTCTTCCCAAACCTCGTAATACGCTCCCCATATAAATTCAAGAAGTTATTTTTTGTCATGTTCATGAACACATACAGTACGAAATGAAGTATCAGAACACATTAAATTATTTTATTGTATAATGTTTACTCACCTGGAGATAGTTTTGTTTTGATTGAAGA